>CP092872.1:97552491-97946065 GCA_030710605.1 Cordylochernes scorpioides
TAATAATAAATAAATAAAAATAGATGAAAATAAATTACCTTTTAAAGTTATTGCGTTTATTAATTCGTTGTCTTCCTCGTAGGTCATGATCCGCAGTCTTGATCTAGGTCCTCTCTCGCTTTAATAACTAATCAATATATATGTACAATAACAATATTACAAAAGGAATGAAAATACAAAAAGTAATGATGATAATCTAAATAATCTGTTTTAAATAAAAATATATGAATATTAAAAATATATTGAAATTAATTTTAAATATACGAGCATTAATCATGATGCAACAATATATATATTACAGATCTGTATTTCTATATATTTTCAGGAAGATTTTAACCCACTATTGAAATATGAACACATTTTTAGAATATATTTCAAACCTTTATATATATATATCCGAATTATTGAGTTATTTCATTATAATTTTAGCTAAAACACTCCTTATATTTGATCTTTTTTACTCTTCAAATTGTTTGTGAAGTGAGAGAAAAATAAGATCTTTATAGCGGATATAGAGTGCAGTGAAATGTTACAGAAATCAATTAGACCGAAGGACAGTGCAGTGAAATGTTACAGAAATCAATTAGACCGCAGGACAATGCAGTCAAATGATTCAAAAATCAATTAGACTGAACGAGAGTGCAGTGAAATGTTGCAGAAATCAATGAGACTGAAGGACTGAACAGTGAAATGTTACAGAAATCAATTAGACTGAAGGACAGTGTAGTGAAATGTTACAGAAATCAATTAGACTGAAGGACAGTGTAGTGAAATGTTGCAGAAATCAATGAGACTGAAGGACAGTGCTGTGAAATGTTACAGAAATCAATGAGACTGGGGGACAGTGTAGTGAAATGTTACAGAAATCAATGAGACTGAGGGACAGTGGAGTGAAATGTTACAGAAATCAATTAGACTGAACGACCGTGCAGTGAAATGTTACAGAAATCAATGAGACTGAGGGACAGTGCAGTGGAATGTTACAGAAATCAATTAGACTGAACGACAGTGCAGTGGAATGTTACAGAAATCAATGAGACTGAGGGACAGTGCAGTGGAATGTTACAGAAATCAATGAGACTGAAGGACAGTGGAGTGAAATGTTACAGAAATTAATGAGACTGAAGGACAGTGCAGTGGAATGTTACAGAAATCAATTAGACTGAACGACAGTGCAGTAAAATGTTACAGAAATCAATGAGACTGAGGGACAGTGCAGTGGAATGTTACAGAAATCAATGAGACTGAAGGACAGTGCAGTGAAATGTTACAGAAATCAATGAGACTGAACGACAGTGCAGTGAAATGTTACAGAAATCAATGAGACTGAGGGACAGTGCAGTGGAATGTTACAGAAATCAATTAGACTGAACGACAGTGCAGTAAAATGTTACAGAAATCAATGAGACTGAAGGACAGTGCAGTGGAATGTTACAGAAATCAATTAGACTGAACGACAGTGCAGTGAAATGTTACAGAAATCAATGAGACTGAGGGACAGTATAGTGAAATGTTACAGAAATCAATTAGACCTAAGGACAGTGCAGTGAAATGTTACAGAAATCAATGAGACTGAAGGACAGTGCAGTGGAATGTTACAGAAATCAATTAGACTGAAGGACAGTGCAGTGGAATGTTACAGAAATCAATGAGACTGAAGGACAGTGTAGTAAAATGTTACAGAAATCAATGAGACTAAAGGACAGTGCAGTGAAATGTTACAGAAATCAATGAGACTGAAGGACAGTGCAGTGGAATCTCACAGAAATCAATGAGACTGAAGGACAGTGCAGTGAAATGTTACAGAAATCAATGAGACCGAAGGACAGTGCAGTGAAATGTTACAGAAATCAATGAGACTGGGGGACAGTGCAGTGGAATGTTACAGAAATCAATTAGACTGAACGACAGTGCAGTAAAATGTTACAGAAATCAATGAGACTGAAGGACTGTGCAGTGAAATGTTACAGAAATCAATGAGACTGAACGACAGTGCAGTGGAATGTTACAGAAATCAATGAGACTGAGGGACAGTGCAGTGGAATGTTACAGAAATCAATTAGACTGAACGACAGTGCAGTAAAATGTTACAGAAATCAATGAGACTGAAGGACAGTGCAGTGAAATGTTACAGAAATCAATGAGACTGAAGGACAGTGCAGTGAAATGTTACAGAAATCAATGAGACTGAAGGACAGTGCTGTGAAATGTTACAGAAATCAATGAGACTGAAGGACAGTGCAGTGAAATGTTACAGAAATCAATGAGACTGAAGGACAGTGCTGTGAAATGTTACAGAAATCAATGAGTCTGAAGGACAGTGAAATGTTACAGAAATCAATGAGACTGAAGGACAGTGCAGTGAAATGTTACAGAAATCAATGAGACTGAAGGACAGTACAGTGAAATGTTACAGAAATCAATGAGACTGAGGGACAGTGCAGTGATATGTTACAGAAATCAATGAGACTGAAGGACAGTGCAGTGAAATGTTACAGAAATCAATGAGACTGAGGGACAGTGCAGTGGAATGTTGCAGAAATCAATGAGACTGAAGTATAGTGCAGTAAGATGTTACAGAAATCAATGAGACTGAAGGACAGTGCAGTGAAATGTTACAGAAATCAATGAGACTGAAGCATAGTGCAGTGAAATGTTACAGAAATCAATTAGACTGAAGGACAGTGTAGTGAAATGTTACAGAAATCAATTAGACTGAAGGACAGTGTAGTGAAATGTTACAGAAATCAATTAGACTGAAGGACAGTGTAGTGAAATGTTGCAGAAATCAATGAGACTGAAGGACAGTGCAGTGAAATGTTACAGAAATCAATTAGACTGAAGGACAGTGTAGTGAAATGTTACAGAAATCAATTAGACTGAAGGACAGTGTAGTGAAATGTTACAGAAATCAATTAGACTGAAGGACAGTGTAGTGAAATGTTGCAGAAATCAATGAGACTGAAGGACAGTGCAGTGAAATGTTACAGAAATCAATGAGACCGAAGGACAGTGCAGTGAAATGTTACAGAAATCAATTAGACCGAAGGACAGTGCAGTGAAATGTTACAGAAATCAATGAGACTGAAGCACAGTGCAGTGAAATGTTACAGAAATCAATGAGACTGAAGGACAGTGCTGTGAAATGTTACAGAAATCAATGAGACTGAAGGACAGTGCAGTGAAATGTTACAGAAATCAATGAGACTGAAGGACAGTGCAGTGAAATGTTACAGAAATCAATGAGACTGAAGGACAGTGCAGTGAAATGTTACAGAAACCAATGAGACTGAAGGACAGTGCAGTGAAATGTTACAGAAATCAATGAGACTGAAGGACAGTGCAGTGAAATGTTACAGAAATCAATGAGACTGAAGGACTGTGCAGTGAAATGTTACAGAAATCAATGAGACTGAAGGACAGTGCAGTGAAATGTTACAGAAATTAATGAGACCGAAGGACAGTGCAGTGAAATCTCACAGAAATCAATGAGACTGAGGGACAGTGCAGTGAAATGTTACAGAAATTAATGAGACTGAAGGACAGTGCAGTGAAATGTTACAGAAATTAATGAGACCGAAGGACAGTGCAGTGAAATCTCACAGAAATCAATGAGACCGAAGGACAGAGCTATGAAACAGTTGACCAACTCCCCCACATGGCGAGGACAAAGGCAAAGAGGTTAAGGCCTTCCATTGTTTCTTATATCCGCCGGAGTATGATGATAATTGGACAATATTTCTAATTATCATTGAATATTCCCTTGCAACACTTGCAGCCGTTTCTTTCATTAATTTGAATAGGTAGGAGTTATGCAAATTTTATTCAATTATTTTTTTTTCCAAGTTGATGAAAGTAAAAAAAAATATATATAGAAAGATAATATAATTATTTATATAATCTACTTATATAATTGCCTTATTCTGTCTGTGTGAAGTTCACTGTGTGAAGTTCACGGATAGATTTTGGTCAGAATGGATAAAATTTAAAAAAAGATGCCGAAACCCGGGACCTTTAGATATTCAGTCTAACGCTCTCCTAACTGAGCTATTTCGGCTTATTTTATTTATTTCTATAGAAGCTTCTATCTTTATAATTATGTATATTTTCAAAAAGTCAATTCACACCTCTTCGCTGGAGACCATGGGAATACTGACTAATTCATTATGCTAACATATTTATAAATACAAGTATCAGAGTCATCAACAATAGTATTTGAATAAAACATTTAATCGGGTAAAAGCCGGGCGTTGCCCGGGTCATTTGGCTAGTATTATATAATTGCCTTATTCTGTCTGTGTGAAGTTCACGGATAGAATTTGGTCAGAATGGATAAAATAAAAAAAGTGTCAAGGGATGGGAATCGAACCCACGACCTTCCGCTTACCGGGCAGATGCCATGACCACTAGGCTACCCTGGACATATTTTTCCGTTCATAAAGTTAATATATATATTATATATATATATACGCACTCGGGTAAAACCCGGGCGTTGCCCGGGCCATATTCGTCTAGTATAATATAATCTGGCAGAGCTACATGCACCTTCTGGTTCTACATGTGTAGACGTAGGGTGCAGTTAAGGAAACCTCTTCGGTTATATACAGCCATTGCAAGTGTGCGACTCTCTACTTAAATACCTCACTATTAGATGTGGAACATAACCATTGCCGGTCCCAAGCCCGGATGTAAAAGGAGGAGATGGAGCAGTAACAAGCTTGCTAAAAAATCTGGGCTCAGCTGGCTCTATATAAGGGATCCTAATCCAGGATACAAGATGAGCAGCGTTTGTACTCCATGTTAGGAGCGGCTGCACCTGGCGTCTGTTCCTCATGTCAGAGGCGGCTATTTATTCTGGAGCTAAGTCAGTGGCATGCCACTGAATAGTGCTCTCAGTCTTGATGACAAAGGTAGACGCATTCTATTTCACCCAGTGTGGAGATAAGAAAGAAGAAGAAGGTGTGGAACATGAACTATCCATTCCCTGATGTTGTCTATCCTTGTAGTCTTCCAGCTCTTCTCTATCAGACCTATCACCATACACCATACCAGTGCTATCACGATCAGTACCAATGATATTTTGTACTTACCCCAAGTATACTTTGGCTTGATAATAATGGCGCATAGTTAGCGACTGTCTTTAAGTTGCACATGTCCACACATGTAAAGCACATAGTTCCCTAAGTACATAATTGATATCAATGAAGTAGGAAGTTGGCGAATGCCTTTAGGTGTACAAGTGCACAATATGTAAAATATATAGCACCTTTTTACATATATTATATACACATGAGCCTGATAATCATGGCGGATAGTGAACGGTTCTCTCTATATGCACATGTCTACACATGTAACACACATAGTTTTTCATTTATCTCAAGTAAACATGGTAATTGATAATCATGGCAGATAGTTATCGACTGTCTTCTACTGTAATTGTACATGTCCACATATGTAAAACCCATAGTTATTTACTCATTCCAAGTACACATGGTAATTTATAATCATCACAGAAAGTTAGCGACTGTATTTTACTGTAAATGCACATGTTTACACATGTAAAACACATGTTTGATTCCTTTCTTTTTGTTTGCGAGAGCTCCTTCTGTTACTTGGATTAACTTGTAGCGCCGAACCATTAAAGCGTTTATTTTTTTTTTACCATAAAAAAGTCCACAATGCGAGGTTTGAACCCAGATTGTGGTTGTCTAAAACCAACAGTTTCACCGCTAGACAACAGATAATGTTGTAGATCTATATCAATTTGTAAATAGCAGAGAGAATTATCATAGATTTAACTATTTTTAGTAAATTAAATTTTATTGCCACATATCGTTAAAATTTTACACAAATAAGTTTACTGGCAATGTGTTTCTTTTAAATATCATTTAAAAGATACATTAAAGGATATTTAAAAGAAACACATTGCCAGTAAATTTATTTGTGTAAAATTTTAACTATTTTTGTAAATATATTTATGATATTCTTTCAAACCTGAAAGGTTCAGGTTCCTAATATAATTGTTTCTCTTTTTATTTTGGGTACTTTTTCTTGTATAATATGTTAATAACTGTTTCTGTTTTTAAAAATGTAAATCGACGCAATTATCCCTAGCCGGGATAACGCGTTTTGTTTGTTGAAATAAATTTTAAAAAATAATAATAAATAACAGTTTGTACCATCTCTCCATCCTACCAAGGTGTACTTGGGTATCTATACTATAAATTCAAGTGTAGGGTCACAGATAGACAAAAGTGGAGATATGCAAAGAAGTTTGAAGACAAGAATTTGTCAGACTAAAGGGGAGACGGAACTGCCACTTGCTGATAAGGCCAGAAATAGCTCTACTCTCTCCCCCAGGAAAACCGGTGATGATGATGATAAAATGCTTTCTCTCTGATAAATAGGTTTCCTCCTCGGTAACCCTGCGTCTTCTGCCTTATTTCTCTAACCAGGAGAACAATGAGATGATACAAGGTGTCGCCATGGGAGAATAGAAACACAAACATTATATTTGTACTTATTTTTTTTTTTATTAAACAACTTCCTCACTGTCCTTCGTGCGATGGAAAAATATTGTTAAGATCTATCTTTTCATAATACGAAACTATTTTAGACGCGTATGATTCTTTTAGAAAGAATCCTACGGGTCTAAAATAGTTTCGTATTTTGATAACAGATGGCGCGCTAATGCATCATAATATTAAGGTCTCTCTTTGCTTATGAATATATATTTATATACACTCATGGACAAAACTTAAGAAAGTTTTACCTTTCAGCATGTATATCGGGATTGAAACAATAACTCTGAAAGATATTACAGTGATCTTTATTGAAGACACCCGAGATAACCAATATACACTCATGGACAAAACTTAAGAAAGTTTTACCTTTCAGCATGTATATCGGGATTGAAACAATAACTCTGAAAGATATTACAGTGATCTTTATTGAAGACACCCGAGATAACCAATATACACTCATGGACAAAACTTAAGAGAGTTTTACATTCTAGCTGGAATATCGAGATTCAGACAATAACTCTGAAAGATATTACAATGATCTTTATTGAAGACACATGAGATAACCAATATACACTCATGGACAAAACTTAAGAAAGTTTTACATTCTAGCATGTATATCGAGATTCAGACAATAACTCTGAAATATATTACAATGACCTTTATTGAAGACACATGAGATAACCAAGTGTAAACAACCTTTGTCTCTGTATCCAAAAAAAAAAAAAAAAAAGATGATAGGCGACATTAAAATATGAAATTTTCTCAAGTTTTGTCCATGAGTGTATATAGCGAACATTCCTATGGGTTTCGACAGTTCAATCTTCCAGACCGTTCCTATTGAATTATACTGCATATAGACAGTAGAAATACACTTACAGAGAATTCCTGTAACTACCGGCTTTATAAGCTAAACAGCTCAATACAATAGTTGAGCACAATCTGGCAGAATGAACTGGCGAAACCATTGGAAGGATTCACCACTGATGGGCCATACCTTTCCAATATTATTCCATCGCAGTAAGGAGAGGAGAAAGTTGTTTCATTGAGAATAAGAGGGCTTCCTTGCTGGAATATTTACATATTTACACTCCCGAGGGAGATACTTAAGGAAGTTGTGGCTTTCAGTATGTATATCTGGATATGAAACTAGATATACCTGATAAAAGGTACAGCTTCCATAAGTTTTGTCTATGAGTGTAAGAATTAGATTCTTTATCAATATTCAGAGATATTTTATATCTATATTAATATAAATAACATCTAAATGCTCAAATTAATACAATATAAATTTTGATTAAACGACAAACACATTCGGGGAAATTCCTTTCTCACTATATAAATTCTAACTGGAACTGTCCTTGTGTGGAACTAACACCTAATCACATATTCTTATGCCCAGCAATGGCTGCAGCCTTGTAGAAACTTGACATAGACCCAGAATAGCAACTTTACGCTCCCAAGATAGTGGACATTGCGACTGTTGTTATAGAGATGTATGGAGACATCTGAGGCTCTTCATTGGACACGACAACAACAACAGAAAATTGACATGGACCCAGAGCAGCAGCTTTACACACCCAAGATAGAGAAAATTGCTACTGTTGTGATAGAGATGTATGGAGACATCTGAGGCTCTTCATTGGATACGACAACAACAACAACAGAAAATTGACATGGACCCAGAGCAGCAACTTTACAAACTCAAAATAGTGGACATTGCTGCTGCTGTGATAGAGATGTATGGAGACATCTGAGTCATTCTAACTAAATTGCTTACTAATTCTTGAACATATTTCAAATGATCTTTCTTTACTTTTATTTCTATGTTAATTTTACCTTTAAAGTGGCAGTGTCCCTAGTGGGACATAGCGCTCAAAGTCAAAATAAAGAAATAGTTTAAACTACATATAATGATAGGTTAAATAAAATCTCTATTAATGTCTATATAAGAGTATAAAATGAAAGGATTTAAAAGCACGAATATTTCTTTTATACATAATACAAACTTCTACTGTCCTTACTGCGATGAAAAAATATATTGGGAGGGCTTGGCTCATCAGTGGTGAACCCTCCCAGCGGTTTCGCCAATTTAATCCACCAGACCGCTTCTCAGAGCTCTAATACTGTATTGGACGTAGTAACAATTATTCCGCCTTCTACATGGTACTGTATTGGACGATTCTGCTTATATACGCAGCACTGAAGGATGGAATCTCAGAAATGGCTTTCAAGAAAACTATGGACATAAGCTTATAGGACAGTAGAATTATATTCAAATATTTGCATCGAACAATGCTCTTCCGCAAACTATAAAGACAAGGCCAGTTAGGCATAAATTAACACAAAGCAATAACGCGCCATCTATACATATAAAATGAAAGTATTTAAAAGCGCTAATGCTTCTTTTATACATAATAGAACATAGTATAAAAGAAACATTCGTTCTTTTAAATCCTTTCATTTTATATGTATAGTTGGCGTGTTATTGCTTTGTTAATATAAGAGCATATTTACATATTTTGTGTCATTTAAGCCCTTTACAAATATATTGCCGACAATTGGAATGACTTAAGTCTATTGTCACACGATCAGAAATAGAGGATGACCCCATTCCCAGAATTTTTGAGAGAATCGGACAAATATTGGGCAACACTGGCTCTTGAAGTAGCGGACACTCCCAGTGGAACTGGGTCGTCTGCTGAGGAATTGTCACAAGGGCAATGTGACAACAGCCACTTGGTGCCTTTGTTGACATGTAGACCACAGAATAAACACTACTGATATTTTTTGCCAGAATTCGAACCAATTAAATAGTAATATTCCAATTTTACTTATTTGCTCCATTTTCTTGGTTATTTTAAAATATATATTTATGATGCATTAGCGCGCCATCTGTTATCAAAATTCGAAACTATTATAGACGCGTATGATTCTTTAAAAAAAATAAGGACAGTAGAATTTTTTTTTTAAAGAATCATACGCGTCTATAATAGTTTCGAATTTTGATGAATATATTGTTGACGTGAATATAGAGAGAATGTTTATAAAAAATATCTGAAAACATCTCTCAGTAAGTGGCTTTATTACAAAAGACTTCGAGCTTTCGAGCTATTGGTCTTTAACAGGTGGGAATTACAACGGGAGTTATCTCAGTGGTAACTTCGCCTGTTGAAGAGAGAGATCGAAAGCTCGCAGTGTTTTGTAATAAAGAAACATATTGCGAAAGCTTTTTAGATATTTTTATAAAGTACTAGACGGGTGACCCGGGCTTCGCCCCGGGATTGACCCGTGTGCATATCTACCCGAGTGATATATATTTAGATAAGATTTTTTAAATAATTGTTTGTTATTAGCATTATCTATTTGTTTGCATCAGCATAATTTAATCTAATCTTTGATAGAGGGCGCTGTTCGTGAGCTAAGTAGAATAATTTGAATATATAGTTTTAATAATTGATTTATATATTTTTTAAAATAGTCTATCGTCTTCCCCGTATTTTTCTACCTATGTATGGAAATTTTGGTTTGAATTAGTGAACTACTGCGAATTTGTATACCGGACATACAAACAAACAAACATACAAACATTGATTTTTATATATATGGATATCGAACATTTATTTGATAAAGAATGTTAGTTTTTAGTTTTCTTTTAAATATAATGACAAACTTGGGCGAAATGGTACATCTCTGCACGTTGGGACACTCTGATTGTATCAGCTATGCAAATCAGATTGTATTTTATTGCATACTGTCTGTCTCCCTCTCTCTACCATTTGGTATATTTTTTTTCGATTTTATAACTTCTGGGTCTCCTCACTCACTGTACACTCCAGAAACATTGGTTAACCAAATAAATAATAACTTATGCTGAAAATCAGAATAAAAAGAATCGGCGTTACTTATTCGATAAACTGATGAAACCGCTGGGAGGATTCCCCATTGATGAGCCAGGACCTTCCAAATTTTATTTTAAATGCAGCAAGGATAGTAGGAAGTGTGTGTTTTATTTGAAATAAAAATATAATTCTTGTTCGTAAATTCGTAATTTCATTTTATGTTGTTGTGTCCAATGAAGAGCCTCAGATGTCTCTGTACATCTCTATCACAGCAGTCGTTCTCTATCTTGGGTGTGTAAAGTTCTGGGTCCATGTCAATTTTCTGTTGTTGTCGTGTCCAATGAAGAGCCTCAAATGTCTCCGTACATGTATATCACAGTAGTTGTTCTCTATCTTGGGTATGTAAAGTTCTGGGTCCATGTCAATTTTCTGTTGTTGTTGTGTCCAATGAACAGCCACAGATGTCTCCGTACATCTCTATCACAGCAATGTTCTCTATCTTGGGTGGGTAAAGTTCTGTGGGTCCATGTCAATTTTCTGTTGTTGTTGTGTCCAATGAAGAGCCACAGATGTCTCCGTACATCTCTATCACAGCAGTCGTTCTCTATCTTCGGTATGTGAAATTATGGGTCCATGTCAATTTTCTATTGTTGTCGTGTCCAATGAAGAGCCTCAGATGTCTCCGTACATCTCTATCACAGCAGTCGTTCTCTATCTTGGGTGTGTAAAGTTCTGGGTCCATGTCAATTTTCTGTTGTTATTGTTGTGTCTAAAGAAGAGCCTCAGATGTCTCCGTACATCTCTATCACAGCAGCCGTTCTCTATTTTGAGTATGTGAAATTCTGGGTTCATATCAATTTTCTGTAAAGCTGCGGCCATTGCTGAACATGAGAATATGTGGGTAGGTGTTAGTTCCCCACCAGGAAAATTTTATTTCATTTTATTTATAAATAGATTGAGCTAATCAAGAAGCAATATACTGGACAGATAAAGGTTGTTAGGAGAACTTGCCCCACCACCTTCCATCAATTGGTGTCCCAAGAACTGCCCTCACGGTCTGGAAACTCTGGAGTCCTGGGATCTTCTTGCGCCACGGACTTCCATACGGCGGAACGGCGTTGGTTGGCAAACCTGGGCGAAATGGTGCATCTCCGCCCGTTGGGACACTCTCTGATTGTATCAGCTATGCAAATCAGATTGTACTTTATTGCATACTGTCTGTCTCCCTCTCTCTATCATTTACCTCAGTCAAGTTGAAATGGAACCAACTTTAAATAGTGTAAATGTATGGTATCAGACACCAGTGAACCGCTAAAGATATTGTGAAAGAAAGACAATTATCCGTTGAAATTTTGAGGGTAAAATTATTCTGCACACTATTTCTTTCAATCATAATTGACGAATTTCATGTGAATTAAAGAGGAAAAATAATTGGGAAGACTTAGCTAAAAGGCGATGAACCTTCCTGGTTATTTCGACGATGTTTTAACGAAAATATGATAAAAGGGTTCTATATAAGTGTAGAAAATTTACATATTCTTGATTTTAGCTGATATTTCGTTTAAATGACAAGACAGCAAATGTCTGTTTACTCTACATGAGTAAAACCAACACATAAACTCATAGTCAACACTTAAGGAAGTTGTACCGTTTATTTTTAAGAATATATTTCGCATTAACATGTTCGAATTTATATACAGAAAAAAAGAGCATATGGCAAGGCGTTATAAAATTTTCTCTATGACGCCTTGCCGCACACAAATGCTTTGTTTTCATTTTTATTAAAGAGCACCTTAAACTTTAGAGACCATTGGGGAATTACTAAAGAATCCAAGTGCTCGAGAGCTAAAGAGCACCATAAATTTGAAGCCCTAGAAGAATTGCTAGATAGAAACCACAAACAGAACACCTAGGAAATCTAAGGAAAGGAACAAGATACTTTAACGATTCGAGAAAGCCACAGAACCACAGGTGACCTACGATATCAAAAAGGGAATGTTCAAGATCATAGAGATGATCTAAGAATTACTAGAACATTCTATGAGCTCAATCACCCAAAAGTCTTGGAAAAGAATTTTAAGATATAGAATATGAAACTAAAGATCTAGGATAAGAAACTAAAGGTCTCTAGAAAAAGTACTATATATACAGGATAAGAAACTGAAGGTTCAATATAAGCATTAAAGATCTAGGATAAGAAACTAAAGGTACAAAGTACGAAGCTAAAGACACAAGATAAGAAGCTAAAGATACAAGATAAGAATCTGAAGGGCCAGGATAATAAATTAAAGGGTCAGGATAAGAAATTAAAGGTCCAGGATACGAACATGAGGGTCCAGGGGATAAGACTCTAAAGGTCCAGGATAAGAATCTAAATGATCTCTAGAAGAAGAACCAACATATCTAGGATGTGAAAGTAAAGGTCTCTCCAGAATGAGAAATTGAATATCTAAGAAAGTAAGAGTCGAAGATAAGAAAGAACCCAGGAAGTAATACAACCAGGCCGCCCGGTAATCGCTCGAGAGGCGCTGGGCAAAAACGAAAACAATGGAACGTATCCTCCACCCAATGGGGACGTCGAGGTAGGTACGGAGGTCCCCATTGACTCCAGTCGTATATAGCCTGCCAGGTCCCTGGGTGGGCAGATCAGACATGGAGTTCTCACAGGTGGGTCGCCGGGTCTCTTAGGGGAGTCCTCTAGGGTGGAGGGTCCCCGAGGAGTCTCTTAGCAGGGAACAACGTTATAAGGACCTTTGGTCCATTGGAACTTTATAGGCGGCTGAAGACTTCACCATAGCTGGAACACGTGGATTTTCTATTCCTCCACAACCAGCCATAGGTTGGTAGTTAGCAGTATTGTTGTCCTCTCAAAGCATCATTTCTATGACCAGTCTTTTGATGGTATCGTAGGGTCTTCTTAGAAAATTGTCCATCAATTCCATTCTCGGCCTTTCTGGTCTTACATCCAGACATCCCTCCAATAATGTGTTCATCCACTTCGAGTGTAGACAAGATGTCCAAACATGGCCAAACAGTCCTGGCCAATGTTCAAACAGGCTATAAGCCTAGTGGACATGGCATCTACCCGGTAAGCGGAACACTGTGGGTTCGATTCCCATCCCTGGACACTTTTATTTTTCCGTGTATCATTACTCTTCACAATTCATCCCTTCATACCTCATCCCTAAGGTTATTAATAATCGTTATTTCTCCTTGTTAAGTTTTGTCCATGAGTGTATACCGATAATTAAAGTGTATCAAAGATAAGAACATGTTCTATTAATATCAGTTGAGAGACCAAAAAGAAAACATATTTACATATATTCTATGTGTAAATCTCTTTTTTTGTGCCTTCTACTATTTTACTTCACTTTATCTGTACACAATATGGATTCTTTCTGAAACGAACAAGCTTCCATGATATGTAATGATGATGACAAAGTCACAGAGTTGATTAATGGTCAAAATTACACAATTTATTCTAATTAAATTTCTGAGATGTCCTGTGAACAGGCGCTGTTGATGGCTTAGAAGTCTTCTTTGTTTGAATTTGCTGAGCCGTTTCCTGAAGGATTCCCCTAATATATCTATAAGAAATACAATCACCGCAGTAAGGACAGTAAACGTTTGTTTCATTTGAAAAGAAAAATTCGTGTTTTAATGGTTCCATTTCTTATATTTAGATGACGCGCGTTATTACCTTATAAATATACATCTTTACTTATAACAATATTTTGCTTATCGCCCCACCAATTCTATTTGAGCCATGTAAACATTCTTTAACACAAGCAAAAAATAAATGCAGAATCGTAACAAGTTTTGACGGGAGAGGCGACCTTTGTCTCTTTAGATCAATATCTTCCCGGAAAAATTTCCATTTATATTTTAGCCATAGATTTGGCCCAGCCACTTTGCCAGCTAAACACCTCTTTGGCAGATTGTCAAGATCCCATTAGATCCCGTGTGGATCTCATGGAATAAAGTCCGCCCTAGGCTGACGAGGGCCATTAGCCCGAAACCATGGTCTCTAGGTGGACGCTTTTCAGTTTTCCAAAGCTGGTGTTGTGGCTTTGTCACCGACCCGAGGCCGCTAGTTTGCGGCGACGGTCAATAGATGGCGTCTAGTTCTGACGTCTATTTTGACGAGAGAGACGACCTTTGTTTCTTTAGATCATTATCCTACCGGCAAAATTTCCATCTATAAGGTGATAATACACACTAAAATAGATGAGTCTAATTTACGAAAAAAAAAAAAAACTGTGAATAAAATAGTACAAAAGTGTGAGTGAAATTGATGTTCTCCCTCAATTCCGGCCTTAAATACCCGTTCCATGATTTTTCAGGATGATTAGAAAATGATATAGCGATCTGGTGGATTAGATGGACGACATCGCTAGAAGGGTTCTCCAATGATGAGCCACGCCTTCCCAAATCTTCTTCATCTTAAGTTTGCTGATTGTGGAACTTCGTACTGAATGATTAAAAACAAAAGCGTTGACTAATTGCATTATCAACCTACAGATAAATTACCCTGAAAAACTAATTATATTTTGTTTTAGATATTCACTTCCTCATTTATTTATTTCTCCATTTATTCACTTATTTACTTCTTCTTTTATTCAATTCTTCACATCACTTCTTCACTCACTCTACATTTATTTACTGTTTACATTTCTTCAGTTTTTAGCTTATTAATTTCATCAATTATTCATTTAATCACCTCACCTTTTACTTCTTCACTTCTTAAACTCAGTTCTTTACATCACTTCTTCACTCACTCTTATTCACATCCCTTATTTGCATCACTTCTTCACTCACTCTTATTCACTTACTCACATCCCTTATTTGCATCACTTCTTCACTCACTCTTATTCACTTACTCACATCCCTTATTTGCATCACTTCTTCACTCACTCTTATTCACTTACTCACATCCCTTATTTGCATCACTTCTTCACTCACTCTTATTCACTTACTCACATCCCTTATTTGCATCACTTCTTCACTCACTCTTATTCACTTACTCACATCCCTTATTTGCATCACTTCTTCACTCACTCTTATTCACTTACTCACATCCCTTATTTGCATCACTTCTTCACTCACTCTTATTCACTTTTCACATCACTCTTATTAACTTTTCATTTCTTTTCTTCACATTTTACCCTTTATTCAATTATTTACATCACTTCTTCACTCACTCTTATTTACTCTTTCACATCACTTCTTCACTCATTCACTTATTTACATCAATTCTTCATATCACTTATTTACATCACTTCTTCACTCACTCTTATTCACTTTTCACTAACTCTTATTAACTTTTTCATATATTTTCTTCACATTTCATCCTTTATTCAATTATTTACATAACTTCTTCACTCACTCTTATTCACATCCCTTATTTGCATCACTTCTTCACTCACTCTTATTCACTTACTCACATCCCTTATTTGCATCACTTCTTCACTCATTCTTATTCACTTACTCACATCCCTTATTTTCATCACTTCTTCACTCACTCTTATTCACTTATTCACATCCCTTATTTGCATCACTTCTTCACTCACTCTTATTCACTTTTAACATCACTCTTATTAACTTTTTCATATCTTTTCTTCACATTTTATGCTTTATTTAATTATTTACATCACTTCTTCACTCACTCTTATTCACTTTTTCACATCATTTCTTCACTTATTCACTTATTTACATCAATTCTTCATATCACTTATTTACATCACTTCTTCACTCACTCTTATCCACTTCTTACGCCTATATATAATATTTATTCACCTACTAATTTTATCACAACTTGTCACCTCAATGCCGTGTGTAGCGGGCGTTGGACTGCCATCTAGTGACCATCTAAGAAACTAACCTAATTAAGACAGATGAATCACATAAAAATTGTGAGATTCCCCCAGCAGAGTTGATATGATCTCTACAAGGATATTTGATAGGTTTATAGGATTGTAGATTTACCCATTTTTCAGCACAAGAAATACATACTTGAGGTTATTTATCCCCAGAAATTCTAAACGTAGAAAGTTGAATTAGAACAATTTCTCACGTTTATCTTTCACTCTAGTAAAACTTTAATAGTGGTGATAAGCTATACATAGGTTACCTTTTTGTCTGAAATTTCCAAAACGGGTGTTGTAGCTCAATCCTTATCACCACTATTCAAGTTCTTTTACTAGGATGATACATGTTGGAATATACAATATGTATATATGGTTTTGACCAAGGACTTGGTTGTGTGATGTAATCAATATATAGCGTGAGATGTTTTTAGTTCTTATGATAATTCTGTAATAATATTATACAAATATATAACAGTAACATACAATCTCTTTTAATAGAAACTACACTACCTATTGAATATTAGGCAGAAGAATACATAACATATGTAATGCATTGTTCTGATGCATAAATAAAAGAAGATATCCTATTTTGGTTCGCTGGTTCAAAATCACATTAATAGGTACCGCTCAGCAAGAGCAACCAAGTTCATGATAATTGAAACAGTGAATAATATATGAAGGTTATTCACATATTAAACAAATTTTAACGCGGGATTCAATCCCAGTTCATGACTGTCGGGAATCGAGCGTGTTACCCACTCATCCACCTACTATATTGGTCCTCTTTTGGTGCATATATATGTGAAAAATAATAAAAATAAAAAAGTCAGGTGTAGATATTAATAACAAATGATGGCAGAAAGCCATCTAAATTGCTCATGTGAGAGCGGTGGTCAGAATTTTCCTTTTTTGTTTTCAAAATCAATATGTTTGTGAAGAATTAAAATCTCTGACGCGCTGAGAATCAGAGAAATATTTCCAAAATTTGTGTTGATGATGGAAAATGTAGTCTCTTGGAATATCATCCATTTAATCTCTTCAAATTTTAGATACAACGAGAATTCTAAACTTTGATAAGTCTTCATTTTATATTCGGTAAAGAAGAGAAAATTAATAAAATCATTTGAAAAATATTTGCGCCCAGTATTGAAAAACATACAGTTAAACCTGTCTATAGCGCCCTCCTCTTGGGACTCACCAAAATAGAGTGCTATAAAGAGGGGGTGCTATAGACAGGTTACTTTTAATGTATATCGCATCGTACTACGTATTTAAAATCGGGTGCTATAGAGAGGAAGGCGCTATTTAGAGGGAGCGCTATAGACAGGTTTAACTGCATTTCTATCTTAAATAGTTCTAAAATCAGAGATAGAGAGAGAGAGAGTTATTTAAAATATCGTGAGAGATTGTTATTGGCAGCGTATCCAGTTAAGATACAACAACAACAACAAAAAGCCTTTATTTAGGGCCTCTCGCCCTATACAGGATTCGCCGGTTCACAATGGATGGGGAGAACACTGTGTGGCCTTTTTCCGGGATATAGTCTTGTGGAATCCAAATATCGCCATCGCTATATACCTATTCTTTGATATTTCATTAATTAGTGCCGGAAATGAAGGACAAAGTTCCCCCGTTTTATCATTTAGTTTTCGTCTTTCCTCAGACAGAGCAGCACAGTCAAATAAGTAGTGCGTATCCAGTTAAGATAAATTTCTAACAAATTTCACTGATGTTTTCAGGTAGCAGCCATTCTTCTCCTCTTCTTTTTCGCCGTGGCGGCCTCTGCTCCTTATCATCATCACGACGATCATCATCACCACGTAAGAAACAATTCCCATATTGTGGTAAATATTCCAACAGAAGAAGAAACACAAGTTGGGGAGATTCTAAAATAAGCTTGCGTTTTTTTTTTCTATAGGGAATAGGGGTATTAGCGTTGGCTTAAATTATACTCATTTATTAAAAATACAATGGTCGCCTTTCCCGTCAAAATAGACGTCAAAGTTAGACACCATCTAATACTTGAGACCTCGGGTCGGTGACAAAGCCACAACACCAGCTTTGGCAAACTGAAAAACGTCCACTAGAGACAATGGTTTCGAGCTAATGGCCCTCGTCAGTCTAGGGCGGACTTTATTCCCACGAGATCCTCAAGAGATCTAATGGAAGCTTGACAATCTGCCAATTTATATCTATTACTTATTTACATATAAGATTGATTTCCAGGTTAGAATAAGACATAAAGTTGCAGGAATGGTATTCAGGTAGCAAAACTACTGTTGTGGATCATTCTTTATTACCACCTTGACCTTTGTACTGGGAAATCAACAAAATGCATTTCTTAAATGAAGATTTGAAGTGAGAAATGTCTCCTTTGGTTATTGTTGTTGTGTCCAATGAAGAGCCTCAGATGTCTCCGTACATCTCTATAACAGCAGTATTCTCTATCTTGGGTGTGTAAAGTTCTGGGTCCTTGTCAATTTTCTGTTGTTGTCGTGTCCAATGAAGAGCCTCAGATGTCTCCATACATCTCTATCACAGCAGTCGTTCTCTATCTTGGGTGCGTAAAGTTCTGGGTCCATGTCAATTTTCTGTTGTTGTCGTGTCCAATGAAGAGCCTCAGATGTCTCCGCACATCTCTATCACAGCAGTCGTTCTCTATCTTGGGTGCGTAAAGTTCTGGGTCCATGTCAATTTTCTGTTGTTGTCGTATCCAATGAAGAGCCTCAGATGTCTACAAACATCTCTATCACAGCAGTCGTTCTCTATCTTGGGTGTGTAAAGTTCTGGGCCATGTCAATTTTCTGTTGTTGTCGTGTCCAATGAAGTGCATCAGATGTCTCCGTACATCTCTATCACAGCAGTCGTTCTCTATCTTGGGTGTGTAAAGTTCTGGGTCCATGTCAATTTTCTGTTGTTGTCGTGTCCAATGAAGATCCTCAGATGTCTAAGTACATATCTATCACAGCAGTCGTTCTCTATCTTGGGTGTGTAAAGTTCTGGGTCCAGGTCAATTTTCTGTTATTGTTTTCGTTACCAATGTAGAGCCTCAGATGTCTCCGTACATCTCTATCACAGAAGTATTCTCTATCTTGGGTGTGTAAAGTTCTGGGTCCATGTCAATTTTCTGTTATTGTTGTCGTGTCCAATGAAGATTCTCAGATGTCTCCACACATCTCTATCACATAAGCCGTTCTCTATCTTGGGTGTGTAAAGTTCTGGGTCCATGTCAATTTTCTGTTGTTGTCGTGTCCAATGAAGAGCCTCAGATGTATCCGTACATCTCAATCACAGATTTCGAAATATCCTCTATCTTGGGTGTGTAAAGTTACTGTTTTGGTCGCTCTTCATTTGACAATGGGTTCCGTTGCCACGTTAGTCACCTTAGACCAGAATTTGGTCGAACATCTCAAAGGTCCAAGAAGAACCGCAGGTCTCATTTGGTACTTGAATACTATCCTTCTTCAAGCATATGGTGTAATATGATGCACTAGCGCGCCATCTGTTAACAAAATTCGAAACTATTTTAAAGGTGTAAGATTCTTTTTGAAATTAAACAATGGTGTAATATAGCCCAACCTTGTCACTTCACCAACTTCAACACCTTTTTGACAAATTTGACCGATTTCAAAACTCGTCTCTTTGAGATGTTTTGAAATTGAAGCCGCCCCTGTACTGATTGGGTCCATAGTCTATAGCTATTTAGTATACAGGTTGGTTTTGTCTTATTTCGCCAAAACTTGTGTTGCGACTTATTCATTATCCCCACGTTCTGAACTGTGGTAATAAACAAAAGACATTGTGTTAATGAATATTTAACGGGAGAGGTGGCTCTTTTTGGTATACATGATTAATTGTATTACTCATTGTTATTTCTTTTGCCACACACATGAGGAATAATTCTACTCAATATACATATATGTTGAGAAAAATCAATCATTCCTCCATGGGAAGAGTGTCTTCTTCAAAAACATTTTTATTGTTCTCTAGCTTTCGGGCACAGACGCCCTTCTACAGGAGAAAACATGGTATAAATCTCGGTAAAATTTCTCCTGTAGAAGGACGTCCGTGCCCGAAAGCTAGAGAACAATAAAAATGTTTTTGAAGAAGACACTCTTCCCTGGAGGAATGATTGATTTTGCTCAATATTTATGCAAGGGATTATTTTATAAAGTATATATATGTACAATTTTACATATTCATAGAAGATATACTTTTTTCCTGCATGTATCCTACATTTCTGCTTGAAGAATCTGTATAAGACTAAAAGGTCTTAATAAAGATTTTTGTTGTTGTTGATATTCATAGATGATATATACTTGAAGTAAAATATATATTAGACAGCATTGTGAAGGCTTATATATAAATTATATATCTATATTTATATGGGGGGAATATCTATAGTCATAATCAAGCAATGATTTTATACGTAAAAACACTACAGAAAAAATTTCAAAATTCGAAACAAAGAACGATGTCCATTTGAGTAACTATATGTTTATCCAAATATTTTCCACCGATTTACGAGTCAGTTTCTAAAAGAAAATAAAAAAGGAATATAATAATTGAAGCGACCAAAGCCTATCTAAATATTCCGAAAATAGCCATATTTCTGTTAGGATTCTAAGGAATTAACTAAGCGATCAATCTATCCAAGTATTCTTCCGATATATGTCAATCCAGATTACAAAACAAAGGAACATTCAAGCATCCATTCAAATAGTCCATAAATAGCTGAGTCCAGATTCAAAAACAAAAGAACATTCAAGCTTCCATTCAAATCGTCCATAAATAGCTGAGTCCAGATTCCAAAACAAAGGAACATTCAAGCATCCATTCAAATCGTCCATAAATAGCTGAGTCCAGATTCCAAAACAAAGGAACATTCAAGCATCCATTCAAATAGTCTATAAATAGCTGAGTCCAGATTCCAAAACAAAGGAACATTCAAGCATCCATCCAAATAGTCTATAAATAGCTGAGTCCAGATTCCAAAACAAAGGAACATTCAAGCATCCATTCAAATCGTCCATAAATAGCTGAGTCCAGATTCCAAAACAAAGGAACATTCAAGCATCCATTCAAATAGTCTATAAATAGCTGAGTCCAGATTCCAAAACAAAGGAACATTCAAGCATCCATTCAAATCGTCCATAAATAGCTGAGTCCAGATTCCAAAACAAAGGAACATTCAAGCATCCATTCAAATAGTCTATAAATAGCTGAGTCCAGATTCCAAAACAAAGGAACATTCAAGCATCCATTCAAATCGTCCATAAATAGCTGAGTCCAGATTCCAAAACAAAGGAACATTCAAGCATCCATTCAAATAGTCCAACATACCGAGTCCAGATCCTAATCCCAGAACGCAATCCTCGGATTACACGCACCGCTCCGATGGTATCGCCGTCACTTACACGGGGTATTGATCCGTTTTTGGCGGAAGTCCACACTTTCGTCAACATTTGCCCAGGTCCTGACAGCTTAATGGACCTTACGTAACTTCCCCGTATATACTTTCAATGCCGGAAAGGGAAAATAAATCGAAATTCTAAAATGCCTGTGTCAATTGGGGCAACATGGCCCTTGTGTCGGTAGAGTAAAACTATCTTCTGCTTCACTGAATTCCCTCGATAACATTGCTAACTGGGGTAGCTTGGACCCGGCGTGTGTTGGGCCAAGTGTCCTCGGACCATTGAACTGTGGAGCAGCTTTGTGGGGATTGGGCCAAGGTACTTCAGACCATTGGACTGTGGGCCGGCGTGGACCCTGTGCGGGTTGGCCCAAGGTTCTTCGTACCCTCGGACTGTGAGGTGGCTTGGACCCTCTGCGTGTTGGGCCAAGGTACTTCGGACCATTGAACTGTAGAACGGCGTGAACCCTGTGTGTATTGGGCCAGGGTACTTCGTACCATTGGACTGTGGGCAGGCGTGAACCCTGTGCGTGTTGGGCCAAGGTACTTCAGACCATTGAACTATAGAACGGCGTGAACCCTGTGTGTATTGGGCCAGGGTACTTCGTACCATTGGACTGTGGGCAGGCGTGAACCCTGTGCGTGTTGGGCCAAGGTAATTCGGACCATTGAACTGTAGAACGGCGTGAACCCTGTGCGTGTTGGGCCAAGGAACTTCGTACCATTGGACTGTGGGGTGGCTTGGACCCTGTGTGTATTGGGCCAAGGGTACCTATGATCTTTGCTATGTAGGGAAACCTCTAACCTGCGTATGTTATTGCCAAGTTACCTTTGATCATAGAATTGTGGGTCAACGTGGACCCTGCAAGGGTAGAGCCAAGGTATCTCGGACCTATAAAATGTAAAGAACGTGAACCCTGCGTGGTTTAATGCTAGGGAATCTCTGAGCAATGTAGAGCAGTGTGGGGCAACGTGAACCCTGCGTGGTTTGATGATAGGGAATCTCTGAGCAATGTAGAGCAGTGTGGTGAAACGTGGGCCCTGCGTGGTTTGATGATAAGGAACTTTTTTTCAGCGTTCAACAATTCACCATTTCTACAAGAAATTTGGGCGACTCTGTATTCAAACGTAGTTTAATCTTTGAGGGAAATGTTGGATAAAAGATAGTGATAAGTGATGTCATATTTCAACAAACACTCTGATTAGTTCATTGTGGATATGTACAGGATCACCATAATCCAATCCCCTACGACTTCGGGTACCACGTGAACGATCACCATGGCAACCAGTATCGCAAGGAGACCGGAGACGGCCACGGGAGGATCCACGGCTCCTACGGCTACGTGGACGAACACGGCATCAAGAGACACGTGGACTACGTGGCCGACGAGCACGGTTTCCGTGCTAAGGTGAAAACCAACGAGCCCGGCACGGCCAACCAGGACCCCGCCGCCGTGCACCTCCACTCTCACGACTCCGGTCATCATCACCATCATCAACCACATCATCATCACGATGATCATCATCATGATCACCACGGTCATCATCACGGCTGGTAAATAACCTGGTAGGTTTGATGATAAGCCAGTATAATACCGCATGAGCTCACTTGATCCCACAATAAAAATATTTGCATATAATATTTTCATTAATATTTTCTATAAACCCATTAAAATATTCACCTAATCGAGGTTAATTATCTACAAATTCGAATAATATTATCAACTTCTATATAAAACTGAATATACCCTTCTTCTTGTAATCGTTTCTACTCGTTTCTTTGATGGAAAGAGGCTTATAAATTTAAGATTTTCTAATTATCTGATTATAAGAATATCCAATACTCTAATAAGTAAAATAAATGGATAGATGCAGATTGTTCCGATAGATGACGCAAACCATCAGCAATATTCAGTTTCACGATCAGATGTTTCTGCCAATAATTTTATGCAAATATCAGGTATCTATATATATATTTATTGAAAACGACTTTTGAAAATTATCCCGCATGTGTTTCTTTTCAACGAAAAATAAAAAAATATTTTTAAAGAGAAATAACGATTATATCTAACCTTAGGGATGAGTTATGGAAAGATAAATTGTGAAGAGTAATGATAAACGGAAAAATAAAAGTGTCCAGGGATGGGAATTTCGTTGAAACGAAACACATGCGGAATAATTTTCAGAAGTCGTTTTACAATCACAAACCGCATTATATTGTATTGTATATATTTATTATTGAATGTAAAGAAGCGTGTTTAGATAGTTGCAAAAGTACTATTCAAGTTTGCTATATTATTATTATATACAGTAGAAACTCCCTGTAAAGGACAACACCTAATTGCAGAGCCAAAGTGTCCTTTAAGGAGAGGTGTCCTCTTACCGGAGAGTTGCTAAATAGTAAAAATGGTAATTTTGCAAATAAAAAATGTCCTTTGTAGAGATTTGTTCGCTAGCGCGGGTGTCCGCTAAAGGGAGGTTCTACTGTATTTGCATATTGCCCTATTAACATACAAGGAATCTGTCTGTTCCAGATACCAAGGATACCTACCACCCTACAGTATCTATGCAAACGAAAGCTGATAACAAATGTGTCTATTATGTATAAATATTTATTGTGTAATATTCTTTTGTGCATATATATAAATATAATAAAGATGTAATATTATTTATATTTAAATATGTGTCACATTTATGTGAATTTCATTCATATTCAATATTTGCACACTAAACCTTTCATATTGTTATTAGGGTTTGGGAAGCGAACAAAAGGTAGTCTCTATATAAAATCATTCTAAAGTATATATATATATATGTCATAATATATGCTCTTCCAGGATTAATAAAACAAATCTACAGTCGACCAGAGAGAGAGAGAGAGAGAACGCAGCTAAGGCCGGTCACTTGATATAGCAGTCACATTCCAAGGGGGCGACCGCAGGGCCTTTTCTTGGAACTTCAGTTCTATGTTAACTCAGTCGGGGGGTGGTGGCCACAGAAGACGTGCATTTTTCCGCGGTGGCAGCCCGCTAGCGCTCCCTCTCTCCCTCGGTTTGCTGGGTTCCATCTTCCAAACTTGTTGTTTCCTTATTTCTCACTCACCACATTATTATCACTATAGTGCCACATCGAAAGTCGACAGTATCATATCACAGAAGAGTCGACAGGATCATATCACATATATATATATAATTGTCTTATTTCAAAAAGAAACATACGCGTTAAAAATAGTTTATATTTCTATTAACAGATGGCGCGCTAATACACCAAAATCTTCAATTAAAAAGGCATATATTAGATCAAAATGTAATTTATTTACCAATATTTCAGTTGGCTGAACGCCAACCTTTATCAAGGTGTTATAACATTATTATATAAATATGTTATAATACCTTGACGTTGACTTTAATGTGAATAAACAACTTCTCTCTCTTCTACTGTTTTTACTGCAATGGATAAAAATCATTGGGAGGGCCTGGCTCATCATTGGTGAACCTTCCCAGCGGTTTCTCTAGTTTAATCTATCAAGCTGCTCTACTATTGCATTGAGCTGATTTGCTTATACGCAATATGTAAATAAGTTGATTAGCAACGAAGAAGATCATTATCAAATGAACCGAAATCGTTGATGCTATTTAAAACACAATATTTAAAACTTTTCTTTCTTTGAGCCAAAAGGCGACCCATCAAATAAGTTTATACAAAAAAGGGCTTACCCGGATCTGTGTAAAGAAAAAAAAATTCTCAGAATATTTCGAGAGATTGCTCCCTCTTTACCAATTTATTGAACATTAAATTTAATTTACGAATTTTCGTAGATCACATGAAAACTACTTTGCCTTCAAATGACAATGACTAAGTTTAATGTGATCTACAAGAATTTGTAAATTAAGTTTAATGTTCAATAAATTGGTAAACAGGGAGAAATTTATCGAAATATTCTGAGAAAAAATTTTTTTTTCTTTACAGATGTATGTCCTTTTTTTATATTTTATCTCTTTATTTCTATAAAACTGAGCAAAGTTTTCAAGCCCAAATGGAATTTCAATACGGCCCAAGTATAATAAGATTACCAATTCCTATTATTGAAGAAGCTTATTTCAAATCATCTTATTGCTGTATTGCGAGTGTACTTCTGTAATTATCTTTAGGAACTTGAATTCAATGAAATCATCTCCATGTGACCTCGAGAATTACAAAAGAAAATTACATTTCGGAAATCTTACCTCTAGCTGGCCAGATGTAATTTGTAACGTTTCTCCTATTTAGAAATAAGCCACAATATATTGTGTTTTAATATTTAATTACCTCAAGGTTACCTATAATATATAAACAAAACTTATGTAAAATTACATAAAGAAAGAAAGTACTGTGTTGCTGATTGCCTAACTATAAAGACAAATCAATGAATAATTAAATATTTTACATAAAAATAAATGATTTTGAAAATAGAGCAATCCATATTTAATTCATTATATAGTAAAAAGGCATATATTGGATTTAATAAAAGATTTATTTTGCCTATTGGATTTAATAAATGGCAAATAATGGCAAAATAAATCTTTTATTAAATCCAATATATGCCTTTTTACTATATAATAAAATAAATATTAAAAATAAAAAAGGCATATCCTGACCAGGAGTACATGTGCTTTTCAGAAGGCAGAGCGCCATCTGGTGGAAAATAAATCAACTATTCATTGATTCAACCTGTTCCCTGATATTTGGCCAACCCAATTTCTTGATAAATCAAGAAAATCCATCCATAAATATAAAGCATGTTACAATGTTAAATGAAGAAACCTTGTGCAAAAATTCTCTCATTATTATATTACGTTTGTAATTCTAATTAGAAACTCGGTTTTGTTTATATTACATCAACTGGTATGGAGTCTGTGAGGGTTGGTGGAAGGATGGTCTAAACCGTTGGTCTGCGACCGCTACGACCCGGGATCGTACATGGACACTTTTCAAATAATAATAATAATAAAGAGTATGCTCCAATGGCCACCAATTCTTCAAAAAGTCCAACTTCACCAGCGAGTACAAGTAACCAAACGGGGCATTGTCACATTTGTAAGTGCAAAGTCGAACTGCTTTTCACAAGTGTAGACATGTGGTACGCTTACAGTAAAAGTAGTCGCCAACTTCTATCCAACATGATTATCATGCAGCAATAACGCGCCATCTATACATATAAAATGAAAGGATTTTTAAAAGCACGAATGTTTCTTTGAATGAATGAATCGTCCATTACAGCATTAGAGCTCTTAGAAGCGGTCTGGTGGATTAAATTGGCGAAACCGCTGGGAGGGTTCACCACTGATGAACCAAGCCCTCCCAATATATTTTATCATCGCAGTAAGGACAGTAGAAGTTTGTATTTTGAATAAAAGAAACATTCGTGCTTTTAAATCCTTTCATTTATAAGATTATCATGGCCTGTACCATTTGTACTAGGGATAATACTATGGAATCTTAGCTCAACGGCAATATACCAATGACTGTAAAGCGATTAGTTGCATAAGTGAGAATTAAATTTTCACTATTTAAACATAATCATTTTATTGAAATCTAAGAACTTGAAGTGCACTCTGTGTAACAGTGAATTCAGCCAGGACACTCGACATGTTTTATTGTTGGCACTGGAGGAGGAGAGAGTAATTCTGTGCCAAAATATTACTTATGGAAGCAATTCTACATAAGTTGTATTGTTAAAATTAGTGATAAACAAGACCAATGTATTGGCTTTTCACAAATTCTGGAGAACAGCACAGTCAAAAGGCGTAACACAGAAGATAGACCCAACTTGTGGAAAAATTGGTGTTCTTTAGAACTTTCGGTAGATAACAGCTATGTAGATATACTTCTTTATTTCTGTTTATCAATCTGGGAGAATCCTGTATGGGACGCGTGTGTGTGTGTGTGTGTCTTTAATAAAGACTTTGTTATTTTGATCATATGTCAGGAATTCTATAAGAATGGTAGAACATGTACAATTCAGGGTGTTTTAACAATGCTTTAAAAATTAATTAAAATGGTCATCTGGATTGTACAAAGGGAGAAAAAGAAGGTATTTCAAAGATAAAAATATCGAAAACTATCACATATATATATATTAAATCTTCAATAATAATTGGAGTACGGTCATTTCTTTAGTTCTTCTCCGGAACATTGTGTCCTAACAGGTAATCTAAATAAATCTCTCGGTAATACTGTACGGAACAATGAAAGAGGAATTAATTAAAAATTTGACATTTATTTGGATTGAGGTTTATTTTCAATTTTCTATATTTGACTACTATAAACTATATTGGTGCAAATATAAAGTGTTATATCCGAAAGAAGTTGAAGAAAAAAAAAAACATGAAATTTGGTTTAAATGAATTGAATGATTGAGTGATGTATTCAATGATTTTACATTTTGATACAAAATCGTCTAAATCAGTGAAATGCGGCTTAATTTCTTTTTATGAAGATTTGATATTTTCGATAGTCTGCTCATCCAGAAGGAGATGGTGGCATTCAGGAAACTTGGTATGAAGGTGTAGTACGTTCAATCTTTAATTTTAAATTCACAGGGAAAATTTTACTGTAGGTACACCAAATGTACATATATATATGCAATTATTTTATTTTTTAAAAACATGTATTTTATTTTCATTCATTGACTGTTCTACATTTTGACCATAGATTAAGAAGATACCACTTTGAATATATTTGTTGTAATTATGAATAGTTAACCCTACCTATTTTTTAAATCACGAATATAAGATTAATTTTTAAAATTCTATATTACTGTGTACAAATAATATTATGTATAATTTACTTCAAATAATTCAAAATAAAAACTACTTAATGGGTAAATAATTTTATTTCCTATTTTTCACGACTGCACCTCCAATTCTCTTTTTCAACAACAAAACAAAATAATTCATAACATATATATACATATTAAAAACAAAGAAGTCATATCTTGAACAGAAGCCTACTTATATCTACTTTGTTTTTAATATCAACATCTAATCTTTTTTATTTATTTTTTCTATTGTTTTTCATATATATATATATGTGGAAATCATTTCAACTTTTGTAATTATAAGGTGATGAAACCCTGTTTGGTTACTTGCACTCACTTGCGGGGCTGGATTTGTGCAAGAATGAATTGAATTGTAACAAAAAAAAAAAACAGATCAATACGCGGGATTCGATCCCGGGTGGGCGCTGTTGACGATGTACCCACTCCTCCACTAATAGAGAGAGGAATCTATTCACGGAAGACCAATGATAGCATCGTTTACAGGAAGTGTACGCCACGTTTTTATCACTTTCTTCTAAGGCTCATCTCGCTGATGAGGCGATTGGTCTACACCTTCCTCCAAACTTCACTACCTTCCTCCAAGATAGGGTCTGTTGGGCGAGAAAATTTACATACACTTGTTTCTATCCTTGCGATTGCAATACTTTCCTATGGAGCTACACTGCGGCTGTGGGAGCTAGATTTGCATACTTTTTTTCTGAAGATACACTGCAACTGTGGAAGATGGATTTGCGTATTTTATTCTGGAAATGTATTGCAGCTGTATGAACTAGATTTGCACACCTCATTCTGGAGCTACACTGCAGCTGTAAGAGCTAGATTTGCATACTTTATTCTGGAGCAACATTGCAGATGTGTGAGCTATATTTACATGCCTCATTCTAAAACTACACTGTATCTTTTAGAGATAGATTTGCATACCTTATTCTGGAGCAACATTGCAGCTGTGTGAGCTAGATTTGCGTACCTTATTCTGGAGCTATACTGTAGCTTTGGAAGAAAGTTTTGCATACTTTAGATTATAAATATTTACATACTTTCTAGAATTACACTACATCTGTGTGAGCTCTCTATAGATTTTCATACCCCTAAGTCTAATTTCCCTAATTCAAAGAGAAAATATATCCCTACACACGGACGATCCTCTCCTGGAGGATTCCAGCCAGAAATGTCGTCACCCCCAGCCCGTTGTTATGCTATTGGTCCATATCACCTGAATCCGCCCCTCCTCGCTGATATTTCCTAGTGAAAATATTGAGAGATTTTATATAAATACGCATTTCGTAAATGTGCAAATATGTGATGAAATGCTATCCAACCCAAGATGCCTGGGAGATTGCACAACAGCTTTACGTTCATAGAGGATTACACATAAGGTTCGAAGAAGATAAGTAACTAAATAAGATTATGTATATATTGCATAAAATGAAATATGATATTCATATATACAATCATAGACAAAACTTAAGGAATTGGAAAGTCTTTGATGCCGCAGGAGGTCTGTTTTTTATTTTAAAGGAGATAGAGGCAATTTTGTTCCCACTTGGTTATCTCATGTGTCTTCAATAAAGGTCACTGTAATATCTTTCAGAGTTATTGTCAGAATCCCGATATACATGGTAAAAGGTACAACTTCCTTAAGTTTTGTCCTTGAGTGTATGAGGCAGAGCTTTTTCTTGTTCGCCAACTTGACGAGGACTAACAGGGTAAAAAGCGCACGCGACTGCTTTTTATCGATTTATAAAGAACAAATGAGCATTTGACCAAATATTGTTTTCTTCTTTCTTATCTCCACACTGGGAGAAGTAGAATGCGTCTGCCTTTGTCATCAAGACTGGGAGCACTACTCAGTGGCAGGCCACTGACTTAGCTCCAAAAGAAATGGCCACCTCTGACATGAGGAACAGATGCCATGTGCAGCCGCTTCTAACATGGAGTACAAACGCTGCTCATCCTGTATCCATGGATTAGGAGCCCTTACAGGGTACTATCAGCCGGGCCAGCTGAGCCCAGGTTTTTGACCGAGCTTGTTACTGCTCTCCCTCCGGGCTTGGGACCGTCAAAGGCGGAGTTCCAAATATTGGGAAATAATAGAATACATTTTATACTTTTTTGACACGTTAATGCTTTCTTTCGATATGCCATATAAGAAAAAGTCCGCAGTATCAATTGAGTTATATAAAGTTTCCATGTGTAAATAAACTATTTGATGTAGGTCTGCGCTATCCTTATGGCTTTTCTCTCCATCGCCAGGAAGTCAAGTTTCACTCTTTATCGACAGATGGCGCTCTCTTTCATTATATTTTGTTGATATTTATTCCGATAGATGGCACAATAATCAATGTTTCACGATCAGGAGAAAATCGATCTTATTTTATTTTTAATACATTTTTTTTTCTATTTGAAAACTTCACTAATGGCAACTGCTATGTGGAAATATCAGAAACTCAGAGCGGCCACACAAGAAGTAACAATTTCCTGACAATAGGTTGTAATAGGGCCAATTTAGAGAGCAATAACTTCCGTCAAATTGGAGATAAGCCGGCGTGGCCCCACTGACATATATCTTTTGGCAGGGATAACCGTCGTTTGATTACATTTTCTGACGCTTGTCGCCGTTTGCAGAAAATATTACAGTACCTGGAACCGAATATCCTATTCTGTAGTAACATATAGTATAATGTATCGCCCAACTCTCTCTTTATTGAAATATAATGCTGAAAATTCGAGCTATTCTTCAAAATATCAAGTCGAGATTAGAAAGGCCTGTAGAGTCAGCATTTGTGGATTAGTATTATTATCCTTAGTATACGTGGTACAAGCCATGATAACACTGATAGACAAAACTTAAGGAAGTTGTACCTTATAGCATATATATATCGGGATTTAGAAAATAACTCTGAGAGATATATATATGCTCTATAAGGTACAACTTCCTTACGTTTTGTCTATCAGTGTAATCATGGTGGGTAGAAGTAAGCGATTGCTTTTACTGTAAGTGTACCACGTCTATACATGTGAAAAGCAGTTCGATATTGCACTTACAAATCTCCAAGAGCCCCGTTTGGCTATTTGTACTTGCATGTGGGGTTGGATTTTTGCAAGAATGCAAGAATCGAGGGCCTTTGGAACTTTTTTTTTTTAACAGAAAAAAAGTGCCCAATGCGGGAATCGAACCCGGGTCGTAGCGGGCGAAAACCAACGGTTTATACCTTCTTAGTTGTGAATTAGTAGCATTATTGGCAAATGACCCGAACAACACCTCGATTTACCTGAGTAAAGTTTTGCTGAAACGCATTAAGAACAAAACATATTGAAAAAAATCAAATTTCAAATAGAATACATGATTTTTTAGTTAATTAATCATTTCGGCAGCATGAACTCAGTAGAATTTAGTTTAAACATATACGGATTAAAAGATTACATGAGGATCTTATTTTTAGATTTATTGCGAGCTTTCGAACCTTCCGGTTCTTCTACAGGCGTGGATAGCATGGATATACTAACCTTATATGGTATATCAATGCTATCCATGCCTGTAGAAGAACTGGAAGGTTCGAAAGCTCGCAATAAATCTAAAAAAAAGATCCTCATGTAATATTTTAATCCTTATATGTTTAAACTAAATTCATCATTGTTTTAGGAAAAATATAGCTACATCAACAAATAATTTAGTTAATTCTCGATGTTTTAATGAATTTCTGTCACTCTCACCAGGGGAATGGGGTAACAGCCAATCACTGAAACTTCAGGAATTGAATAAATTATTGGTTGATGTGTTTTTTCCAAACCAACTTCCAACCAATTAATGATCTTGAACAATAATATATCTTTATTATAGTGAATATAAAAACATAGGTTTTAGATCTACATAAACAACATAACAAGTCCGCCCTAGACTGACGAGAGCCATTATCCCGAAACCATGGTCTCTAGGTGGACGCTTCTCAGTTTGCCAAAGTTGGTGTTGTGGCTTTGTCACCGACCCGATGATGCTAGTTGCGGCGACGGTCAATAGATGGCGTCAGATTCTGACGTTTATTTTGACGGGAGAAGCGCCCATTGCTTCTATATTCTACTTCATATATAGAAATCCATATGAGAAATTAATAAAGCCTCCATTAAACGCTCGATTCTAATTGGCGAAGTACGCGATCTACGTATTCTTCGTAGATCGCGAAATACGTGGTGTCGCTGGAGACCCACTGGTTTCTCCACCAAATTCTGCAGCGCTGGCAGAGGCGCCATGTTCTTTGTACATAGTATGATGCATATATATATTATATTAGATAATAAAGGCATATATTGGATTTAATAAAATATTTATTTTGCCAATATTTCGGCTGGCTGAACGCCAACCTTTATCGAGGCATTACATTTTTGTATATACTATACATTCGTATAAAGGTGTATACAAAAATGTAATGCCTCGATAAAGGTTGGCGTTCAGCCAGCCGAAATATTGGCAAAATAAATATTTTATTAAATCCAATATATGCCTTTATTATCTAATGAATTAAGTATGGATTGCTCTATTTTCAAAATATATATTATATATTCTAAAATGCAATTATTTTATTAAAAAAAAAGAATATATTTTATTTTCATTCATTGACTGTTCTACATTTTTGACCATAGATTCAGAACATACCACTTTAATAATTGTTGTAAATATGTATAGTTAACCCCCTACCTATTTTTTAAAATTACGATTATAGAGAATTCATTCTATAAATTCTATATTGCTGTGATAAATAATTTTTATGTGTAAATTTACTTCAAATAATTCAAAATAAAAACTACTTGAAAGGTAAATAACTATCTTTCTTTTTCCACGACTGCACTCTCTTTTTCAACAACAAAACAAAAAAATAATCATAACATTTATATTATTATCTTTTTTAAAATAGTGCAGACTGTGCACTTTCGCATGTATTGACAAGATGTCAATAAAATTATGTTAATTGTCAATTGACTGATTGGCTAGCGAGCGGTAAGCGTTAAGATGACGCCTAAACCTAATCTGCCCTGTTCGATCATATTAGAAATTGAAAAAAAAAAAAAAAAGATTTTTCCAAAAAATATATTTTAATATATCTTTAATATCAGGTATATGTTACTCTTTATCCATGTGGAAAACTTTTTTTATTTCTTGATAGCGTTCTTGCATAGGTCATTGTTCCAAATGAGCGAAACTGATCCCAGTCTCTTCAATGCTTCCATCAGCTTTTCTTGGTTGGTTAACTTGAATTCACGGACCTTGGTTCCCGAGTTTAAGCTCTGGCAGAGAGACTGGATGTATTTCCTGCACTCCTGTCGCCGGCAGATCCGTCTGTAAATTGGATTCTTTGCCAGGAGATCGACTTCTTTTATTTCCGAATGTTTTCCTTCCTCTTCAATCTTTATTTTCCTTTTTGGATTTTTCTTCTTATTATTATCATAAGTATCATAGTCTTTCTCATAGTAATTTTTATATTTTAACATTTTGTAATTCTTATCTTTTTCTCGTAATTTGGAATTTCCATTTTTATTTTTCTGCTTAATGGCGTTGTCGAAGTTTGGAATTCTGCTCTTAACAAGCGGTGATTTGCAAATATCTTTCTGTACTTTAATACTGGATACGTCAAAATTGAATTTTCGTTTGAAATCTTTTAAGAATTCTTTGACTTGTGTGGGGAAGTGTTCGCTTTGGGTGTTTACATTGAGTTCGACCACCCATTCCTTAGTTCCCTTATGAACATGCGGGTAATAGATGGAATATTCTTGGTGTTTGGGCATCAGCATTCCATCTCTGTGCGGTGGATGCATCGTGAACGGCCGTATGTCCTTCACTGAAATCTCATTGGTCATCTCAGCAATATCATACTGGTATTGTAAATCCTCTTTATTGGATTTTATTTTCTCGACATCCCCGTCATTTCGAGATTTGGATGGTGCTATAGTTTGAATGCTTTTTGAAGCTCTTTTATAATACCGGTAAAATTGATCCATTTTCGAGGTTTGTGAATCTTTTATTCCTAGAATTATGTTTCGTTTCACCTCGTTGATGACTGTTAGAAGCTTGTTTTCATTGTAAGCCGCTTCGAAGCCTTTAGATTTCCGTTTGTACAGAGCGGATTCGAGCTTGCAAATGATACTGAAGAGATCATCCGACTCTGAGTATTGGATTGGACTATCCACGTCTGTGAGCGTGCACTGGTTTTTGAACATCCCAGCAGCTCCTGGCTGATCAGACTTTACTTCTGTTGATTCTCTCTTGGGGATATTCTTGGAGGGAGTCGTACGTAAAAAATCCGAATTGATCACATAAACCTTCTGGAGATATTCATCTTCGGAATAAGGATGTTCGATTGGATATATTTCCGGTTCATCTTTGTTATTTGTAAACGAATATTTTGATGTATCATTCTCAAGTAAAAAGGTATAATATTGGTCAGCTTCATAAAAAGATGAATTGTCGATTATCATGCTTGTTTTCGATCTTTTTTCCGAATTGTCGAATTTATTCAATTCCCCCGAGTCTGTCGATACTCGCGCCGGTTCATTTACCTTGATCATTGGCGCTACCTTTTGAATTTTTTCAAATGTATGGCGTTTTTCCACTTCCTCGCGCTCTGCGGAAAGTTGGCGAGAGAATTTGACCTTCAACAGCTCCGTGATTTGGTTCCAAGCAAAGTCCATCTTATGCGAAATGTCTTTAATCATATCAAAAAGTACTTTAAATTTGACAGAGTTTTCGGATTCAGCCATTTTTATGTTTTCCATATTCAAAGTTTTAAAGGAATGTGCTAATTTCTGAGCAATTTCTTGTACAACGATTGTATTGTTTTGGGATAAAACTTCGCTCGAGAATTTAGAATCAAAATGAACCTTTTCATTAGGTTTATCCTTCGAATTCTTACTTATCATTTCCCAAATCAAAATTCTGGTCTCAAAAAGCCTCTTCTGAATGTAATCAAGAAGTCTTTTGTTTGATTGGAAACGTTCCAAGTTGGTACAGAAGTCCATTGACATGTTTGACAACGCTCGCAAACTATGGTTCGACACATTTCCCTTGCAGACCTCTCGAAGAGCTAGGTTAAATTTCTGGAACTGTTTGAAACCTAGAAATATGTCTCTGAGAGTGATTAGCAACTCCTTAACTTGTTTAATCTGCCTACGGATGCATTTCTTGACTTCACTCGAGCATCTCTCATCCTGCCCATCAACTGTGTACAGAGTGCCGATGTTCGACTCTTCTGGATGTGTTCCAAACGTCCCGAAACTTTTTTCCAAAGCGGTCAGTTTCCTAATCAGACTATCGGACATTTCCAGAGTTGAATTCAAATGATCGATATTTTCTGATTTATCTCTCTTCCTGGATTTGTTTTCCGAAAATATTTGCAGTGGCCAATCCTCTTTCAGATTAAATTTTGGTTGACTTTGAACATCACACGAACGTTTTGCATTAATGCAAATATTTTCAAATATATAAAAATTATCTCTCAAACTGGATAGTAAATCTTGAATGCTGGACGATGCGTTCTCAGAGCATTTCCTTGATGCTCTGAGATCTGGAGTGCTGCGGGTCAGGCGTGGAGGAGTCATCATTTTGAGACTTCCTCTTTTTGATGGCGAAGTGCATAGGCATCGAGTCTTATCACTATAGTTGGGGCAGGAATGTGTATATAGGTTCATTCTGGAGCTTTCTAGATTATGCAACCTCAATTCATTCAGAATTTCATAGTTCTTTTTGAAAAAATCTTTCACTATTTGTTCATAGATTTTGCTTTCATCTTTTTTATTCATCATATCTTTCTTTTTTTATAAGATGTTAACAAGCTGTTTATTAATTTTTTAAAAATATATTTTGAATTATTTTCAGAGTTTTAGTTTTTTTTTAGAGTTCGATTTTTCATGATAATATTTTAAAGCACATAATATTAACAAACAATTTTGATAGACCTTCCCCATCGATGAAAATTTAAGCTCCACGCACAACTAACTTCACATGCTAAGTGAAACTCGCGCCTCTTGAGCGCGAGAACATGTGAGGGGTTTGAATGTAGGGTCGTAAAAAGCTAGGAGTGGATTTATAGGGTTGTGCGCAACAAAAAAATTACGTTTCCATCGCTGAAATATCATGGAGGAAGGATGTGAACCAAAAAATATCGTTATTTAATCATAAAGAAGATCTATTACAGATTTTGCCACTGGATCTGTAAGAATGCTTCATCCCATGAACCGAGTAAACCATGAACAGATTTAACTATTTTTGTAAATATATTCATGATTATCTTTTTAACCTGGAAGGATCAGGTTCCTAATATATCTTATTGTTTTTTTGTATAATATGTTTCGAAATTTAGAATCAAAACGAACCTTTTCAGTAGGTTTATATATATATAATAATATTTATATATATATAAATAGTTTCGAATTTTGATAACAGATGGCGCGCTAGTGCATCATAATATGTTTATAACTGCTCCTGTTTCAAAAATGTAAATCGACGCAATTAATCCTAGCCGGGATATATTTTTGTGTTGAAATAAATAAATAAACAGAGTATATAATGTAAATTGTGGGAATTATTGGCTGACCTGAGACATTTCCTTTCTTCTCTTAGGCCGATTTTCTAACTGGGAAGATTGGAACATTGCGTATGACTATAAACTAATAACACGCCATCTATATACTCCTATCATACACACAGCTTTATACTGATTCACTCTCTCCCTCGGTTTTATACAGATTCACCACAGGAAGAAAGGAAACATAGATGAGCTCCTATACTTCAGGCAGCGCAGAACCCAACAACAGCCTCCAGGGCCTTATACAGATTCACCACAGGAAGGAAACATAGATGGAGCTCTATACTCCTGGCAGTGCAGAACCCAACAACAGTCTTATACAGATTCACCACAGGAAGGAAACATAGATGGAGCTCCTATACTCCAGGCAGCGCAGAACCCAACAGCAGTCTTATACAGATTCACCACAGGAAGGAAACATAGATGGAGCTCCTATACTCCAGGCAGCGCAGAACCCAACAACAGTCTTATACAGATTCACCACAGGAAGGAAACATAGATGGAGCTCCTATACTCCAGGCAGCGCAGAACCCAACAACAACCTTACAGGTCCAAAGCATGTCCAAGAGGCTACACGTTCCTTCGTGCATACGTCATGGTTAGCATATCATTGTAAATGCGAGTGTAGAATCAGTCACGTTCTAGTCTTCACTTTCCTCATCCAAATGGACCACGACATTTCAGTAATATATATATATAATTTTACACAAATAAATTTACTGGCAATGCGTTTCTTTTAAATATCACCAAATATTATTTCTACAGACCTTACTGCAATGATATGAGTTATTGAATGAGAGGGCTTGGCTCATCAGTAGTGAACCCTCTCAGCGGTTTCGCCAAATTAATCTCTAGACCGCTCTACTATTGTATTAGACTGGTTTTGTTATATACCCTGCATTTTCTATGGAAGGCAGCTTAGCGGTGTTTAGTGAACTATGGATATAAGCTTATAGGTCTGTAGAGGTTACATACATATAATTTCAAGGTATTGCATCGAGCAAAGCTCTTCCGCAAAACATGTTTTCATAACCAATATATATTAGTAAATTAAATTTTATTGCCCTCTATCGTTAAAATTTTACACAAATAAATTTACTGGCAATGCGTTTCTTTTTTAAATCTCTACAGACCTTACTGCAATGATATGATTTAATGAATGAGAGGGCTTGGCTCATCAGTAGTGAACCCTCTCAGCGGTTTCGCCAAATTAATCTCTAGACCGCTCTACTATTGTATTGGACTGGTTTTGTTATATACCTTGCATTTTCTATGGAAGGCAGCTTAGGGGTGTTTAGTGAACTATGGACATAAGCTTATAGGTCTGTAGAGGTACATACATATAATTTCAAGGTATTGCATCGAGCAAAGCTCTTCCGCAAAATATGTTTTCATAACCAATATATATTAGTAAATTAAATTTTATTGCCATCTATCGTTAAAATTTTACACAAATAAATTTACTGGCAATGCGTTAATAATATATAAGAAATAGAACCAAAGAACACGAATGTTTATTTTACAAACAAACTAACATTCCTACTGTATCTACTGCAATGTCAAATAGTGAAGGTATGGCCCATCAGTGATGAACCCTCCCAACGAATTGTTAAAAAAACAATTCAATCCACTATCTTTTGTCTGGATTAAATTGATAAAACCGCTGAGAGGCTTGCCCCTATTTTTTTCACCGCAGTAAGAACAATAGAAATGGAGCAATATGGAGGAAATTGATTCTGTTACCATGATTTACATGGAAGGCGATATACAATGTTTGATTTGGATTCTTGATTCATATTAGGTTTAGTGTCGGGATGGCGAAGAATTCACCTTAGATATGCTGTGATCTTGTATCGGCTTTTGATATTGTATTTTTGAAGTAGTAAATGTATATTGTTATTTTATTTGTACGTCATAGTAGGTTTTTGAGTGATTATTTGGAAATTATTAAATTAAGTTGTGGATTGGTGTCTATATATATAGCCTGTACTCTTTCTCTAATTTGATCGTTTGTTTAAAAATAAAAATAAAATTGTTTTAGCCCTTTTGCTACTCCAACTCTCTCTATTATTTTTTCTGTTCCACATCAATGACGCGTAACTGCCGAAGCCATCCTGCATGGCCGTTGTTAAAGCCTATATTGGTTGTATTGAAGTAAACAATTGATACACCTGTACAGACTCTCCTGTAGCGGAACGTTAAAGTTGGAAAACATGCACGAATATATTGTACAGTGGAGTCTCCAATGGGAGTCTATAGCCTAAAAACATGGTTAGATCCAGTCTCTCCTGGAGTTAGTTAGGTGATCTGTTCCAGTTGAAGGACTCCTCATGAGACCTGGGCTCCCATGAGCGACCATAAGCTAAAACATGGAAAACCCAATTCATCCTTTAGGTGGCCACTTTTCAGAGTCTAAAGGACTCTTCATGACTTGTCCTGATGACATGACAGAGTTTCTGATAAGAGACTACCTCCAGAAGAGACCAGTTTTATCTATGTTTCTAGGCTATGGTCTTTCATGAGAGTCTGCTCTACTGTATCAGAGAAGGAACTATTTGCCTTAATGAAGAGAAATCAAATATTGGTCCGTAGTCAAGCTTTTTATTTCTCTCTCTTTTTTTCGCTTTATATTTTGACGTTAAAAAAAACATAATCTATTAAATTGTATATAAATAAATATATTTATATAAAACTATTAAAATACAAAATATAAAAAAAAACATATATTTAAAATTTTATAAAATATTTTGAAAAGTTAAAAAAAACCTAATATTTAAAAATAGAACATAACAGGTCAATAAAGTGTTAAACAAGATATATTCCGGACTGTGAAGTCCGGAAAAAAAAAATCAGCGATAAAAAATAATCGGTTGAGTAAGAGTGAAATAAAAATGGCGTCTTGAGAAAAATCAATTTTTGTCCAAAAACCAGCGTGTCCATATAATTTGTCCGTTGCGGCACTCGATCTGCCGCTCTAGTTCTCTCACCGCCTCTTGACCCCTTCCTCGGCGCCAATTATTCCGAGCCTTCCTCCCCTGCTGTATATATAGAAGGGGCTGGCAGGAAAATGTATCCCTCAGTCGCCTGCTGGATATCTGCCACGATGCTCCTCCGGGTGAGTGCTCGCAGCTTTCTCCCAACATTTCTCCAAGTTCTCGCAGCTTTCTCCAAGTTTTGCTTCTCAACTCTTTCATAGCTTTTTCCATTTTTTACTATTTAAGACCCAAACTTCTGAGTGTGTGCTTTGACTTCCAATTTTCCCTCGCAGCTTTCTCCAAGTTTCGCTTCTCAACTCTTTCATAGCTTTTTCCATTTTTTACTATTTAAGACCCAACCTTGTGAGTGCGTGCTTTGACTTCCAATTTTCCCTCGCAGCTTTCTCCAAGTTTTGCTTTTAACTCTTTCATAGCTTTTTCCATTTTTTACTATTTAAGACCCAACCTTTATATAGTTTTTTTGCTTCTTTGGGTGCGTGCTCTGTCTTTTAATTTTCTCTCGATGCTTTCTCCAAGTTTCGCTTCTCAACTCTTTCATAGCTTTTCGCATTTTTGACAATTTAAGACCCACCTTCATATAGTTTTCTGCTTCTCTGGGGGAGTGAGTGCTCCGCCTCTCGGCTACTCCCAACATTTCTCCAAGTTTCGCTTTAAAATATTTTAAATCATTTTCGATTTTTACTATTTACGACCCAACATTCATATATTTTTCTGCTTCTCTGGGTGAGTGCTCCGCTTTGCGGCTTTCTCCAAACATTTCTCCAAGTTTTGCTTTTTAACTCTTTCATAGCTTTTTCAATTTTTTACTATTTGAGACCCAACCTTTATATAGTTTACTGCTTCTCCGAGTGAGTGCTCTTTCTTACAATTTTCCTTTGCAGCTTTCTCTCAACATTTCTATAGGTTTCGCTTTTTAAATCTCTCAGAGCTTTTCCCATTTTTTACTATTTAAGACCCAACTTTTATATAGTTTTCTGCTTCTCCGAGTGCCTGCTCTGCCTTCCAATTTTTCCTCGCTGCTTTCTCCAAGTTTCGCTTTTAAAGCTTTTTCAATTTTTTTTTACTATTTAAGACCCAACCTTTATATAGTTTTCTGCTTCTCTGGGTGAGTGCTCCGCCTCGCGGCTTTCTCCCAACCTTTCTTCAAGTTTCGCTTCTTAATTCTTTCATAGCTTCTTCCATTTTTTACTATTTAAGACCCAACCTTTATATAGTTTTCTGCTTCTCCGAGTGAGTGCTCTTTCTTACAATTTTCCTTCGCAGCTTTCTCTCAACATTTCTATAAGTTTCGCTTTTTAAATCTCTCAGAGCTTTTCCCATTTTTTACCATTTAAGACCCAACCTTTATATAGTTTTCTGCTTCTCCGAGTGCATGCTCTGCCTTCTAACCTTTTCTTCTTTGCAGCTTTCTCCAAATATTTCTTCAATTTTCGCTTTTTAATTCTCTCATAGATTTTTCATTTTTTTACTATTTAAGACCCAACCTTTATATAGTTTTCTGCTTCTCCGAATGCGTGCTCTGACTTCTAACTTTTCCTCATTCGCAGCTTTCTCCAAAATTTTCTCCAAGTTTCGCTTCTTAGTTCTCTCTCTCTCATAGATTCTTCTTTCTGTTCACAGATTTCTTTCTTTTTGAAATGTGTATTCTTAGATTTAGGTTTTCTCTTCTCTTTTAATTCTCTCATAGCCTTTTCCATTTATCACAATTTAAGGCCCAAATTTTATATAGTTTTCTACTTCACTAGGTGAATGATCCGTCATCCAATTTTCCCTGGCAGCTTTCTCCAAACATTTCTCCAAGTTTCACTCTTATTTCTCTTATAACTTTTTCCATCCTCGACAATTTAAGACTCATATAACCTTTCTAAAGTTTTCTGCTTATCCGAGTGAGTCGTTTTCTCTCCTTTCAACTTTCTATTCAAATATTTGTCTCTTACCGTTATGTTTATTTTATATTTAAGTTCGCTTTTCTCTCTTAACTCTTTCATAGCTTTTTTTTCAATTTTTGACAATTGAAGACCCAATCTTTCTACCATTTCTGCTTTTCTGTGTGGATTGTTCCCTTTCAGTTTAAATTTCACATCACAGATTTCCCTTCTACCAAAATGTTTATTTTATATTTAGGTTTTCTCTATCTCTTTTAACTCTTTCAAAGGATTTTACATTTTGAAAAATTTACGACTAAAGTTTTCTACATTTTTTTGCTTCTTCGGGTGAGTGTTTTGCTCGCCTTTCAACTGTCTTCGAAAGTTTTCTCTCCTTCCGAAATGTTCATTTCAAATTTAGTTTGTCTCTTAGCTCTTCTATGGGATATACCAATTGTTTTCTTCTGTTGAGCTATCCTCTCTCTTTCTTCTTTCAACTTTCTCCTCTTTTTAAAAAAAAAATATTTATTCAACTATTTGACAGGATATTCTATTTTTGTCACTTTTTAATCGCTACAGTAAAGTTAAATGTTATCTTTTCTCTCACAAAACTTTCTCTTTTTCTGAAATATACGAGTTTAGTTTTATTTATAGCTTGGCCTATGTCTCTGAATTCTTAATTGAATATTATGTTCTGTCAATTTACATACCCCTGTTGCATTCTTGGATTTTAAAGTTGAAAACTTAACTCCTATTTTTATTTAAAACTAATCGATTTTATAAATAACTCTTTTAGGTTTATTTTAGTTACTTTTTATAGGTTGTTATATCTCTTAACTTTTCATAGAATATTCTAATTTGGACTATTCCCAACCTGTAGAGGGTTATAGAAATATATTAAGCGATTTGTGTTATTTGACGTAGGGTTTACAAAATATTCATTTTTAAATTGCGACCAAACTTTTGACTCTAATGAAAGGCGCTGATATGTTTACTTATACTCTTTCTTTTCAACTTTCTTTACATTGTATACCATTGGACACATATAGGTTTAGCCTAACTCTGCAAATATTATATAAAATTTTTTAAAGAATGTTTTTCGATGTCCATTTCAACTTTATAAATTGTAATGAAAATCTCTATAATTTTTCTATATACAAGAGTTTTTATAGAGTTTTAATATTAGGATATATAAATATGGATATAAAGGAAATTTGTGGTCAAATTGGAAAATATCAGTTTAATCTTCAAAAAAGATTTACACCGTTGGTGTTGTTGAGTACAGTAACTGATTTTGTTCTTCAAATTGAAGGTACTTCGGCGAGTAAATCTTTTTTATTGTCTCGACGTTTCGACAAAAATCTTTTGTCCTCTTCAGGAGCGAACAAATATTAAAACATTTGGCAAAGCGTTAAAAATTATTCTAAGGCTGTAAGGGCGTTCTCACGCGCTATTTCAAATTTTCTTACTTCTGATTTCTTACATGTGCTTTGATCCAGTAGGAGCTTTGGTATCAAATCACTGGTGTTAATACAACGATAATATCCTTATTAACTATACAAGAAGAAACTCAAGATTTCTCCCCGACTTGTTTTTCTTCTTGTATCACAAACGATGGTATTGAAACATTAGTATCTTAACATTGGGGTCAAAACATTGGTATCATAAAATTAGTGTTAAAACCAAAGATGATATGTGTTTAGTGTCATCCATGTCTCAACGAAGGCTTTGTCTAACAACCCACGTCTACTTCTTGTCAATTAAGCAAATGCTAATCCTTCCATTATCAGATTTTCTTTCCTTAATTCGACTGTCTATTCGTATCCATCTTTTAACCTTTTAAACAACCTCATTAAATTGTTTTCGAATTATGAATTATATATTCATCGGGATCTCCATTTGAAATAACTTAGGAAACGATTGTTGCAAAGTCAGTTGTCGATGAAAACTTCGCTCCAAAAAGAATTCGGTAATGACTAACTCGGCAAATATCGGCCTGCAGGCGTCAAGCTTCTCAGGCCTGAAAGTATTTGATAATGAAAAACTTGGAAAAATTGATCTAACAGCTGTCAAGATTCAGCTCTAATATTCAAGCCATATTTCTTTAATATCACCTTTCAGCTCTGTGTGGAAAAGAAACCTTAGATCCAGATAGTAGGATCTAAAATTTAAAATTTCTCATCAAATCGTCTTCTTATAATATTTACTCAATTCAAAATAAATGATCATCTTATCAATATATATCAATAACATCAATTATTAATAGACAAGTTCCTACCTGAATCACATTCTGAAGTCACTCGATAGTTCCAATACCAATGTGCAAGTTTGGAAATTTACATATGGAACGAATTATTTCGATTGGTCAAGAAATTTTAAGAATCCAATTATCTTTCAAACCATTACAACATATCTATGTTCCTAGAGACGATGTAACGTGCTGACATTCTGAAGGTTTTTCCTACTGGAATAGTTCCTAGCTGTAGAATAATAATGTGGTAAGTATATCTTCCTGAGATTGAAGATCTCAATGATCAATCTTCCAAATGTTCGGAAGTTATCTCTACAAACTTTCGACTCAATTCCAAGAATTTGAAGATTACGCTACATAAAGATAAAAATAATTCCAAGGTTATGTGATCTTTGCATTTTCATGATTTCGGTGATTAATTTCAATCAAGATGATGATGAAGATCCCAACATTCCTATTGAGATATATTCCTCATGTTCAAAGGACGTCTATATTACAAGGTTGAATATTCTATGGAGATATATTTTGTCGTGTTCAGTCATCTGGGATTTTTCGGAAGCTTCAATGATAATCATACTGAAGATTGATAGGTTTTCTAAAGATAGATGCAGTAAGACCTTGCTAAACGAACTGAAGATATTGCTAGGCTTCTTAGAATCATTCAATTATTAGTGATATCATATAGTGAACCATGGATATAGTGAACTATGACTAGGGTGAACCATAACTATAGTGAGCCATGACTATGATGAACCAAGGCTATAGTAAACTATGCCATTAGAGAACCATAGCATTAGAGATCCATGGATATATTAAACCATGATTATAGTGAATCAAAAGTTTTGTCCCAATCATGTTTGCTATAGCGAGGTTCTACTGTATTCTGTCAAGTATACGCTGTTTTAAGATTAGCCATAGCAGTACTTGGTAAGTTGATATATTGATTTTACTGAAATAATCGAGCAATATATGTGAGAAATGTCAATAATTATATAATCATCTTTCCATAATTTCGGTAAACACCATCACCAATTCACGTTTTCTCAGAGAACTTGACGATCACGTTCCTTTAAGCCCAAGTAACGTCATACCCTTGGCCTCATGAAACTATCCCAATTCTTCTGATTAATCAAGGAAAATTGTGTTTTAAGCATGTTGACCATTGACCGGTGGTGTTTGCGCAGCTATCCGTATTCCTTGCTCTCTCTGCTGTTTCCCTCGCCCAATATGGCGGCGGACATGGAGGCAGTAGCGGTGGTGGATATGGTTACCAGGTAAGTTCATGGTCAAATTATTTTATTCAATTTTCACAGAAAATTTTGAAAAATGTATTTTTAAAAAGTAGTTTAAATTCTTCGGAATTTTATTTCAAAAAATAAATAAGCTCCATATATATAGTAAAATTATCACCTTTAAATATAACTATTTGTCTGGGAAGCATTATGGTGAGAAGTAATTTAAAGTCTATCACATAAATAGCAGATTTCCATTATAAATATGCGTCGCTAAAAATATATATTCAGATGAATTTGATATAATTATTTCATTATTTTATGTTTGTTTTAAAATATGACGATATAATATTTTAGAATATATAGATGTTCATATATTTTTAAAATCGCAGAGGTTTGAATTTATCCATTAAAACCAAATTATTCATCCAAAACATTCATATAGCTCATCAATATGGAATTATACTAGAATAAACAAATACGTGGATATATTAAAGGTGTACATACACAATAATGTTATTATGCGGAAGACAAAGATTTAAAAAAAAACTTATTTCCTTCTTCCCTATCTGATAGAACACCTTCCTGAAGGAACATAATCTGCTGCTATTGATTTTCCTGAATCTGTAAGGAAATTTATTGAGCTTCTGCCATTTCACTGATAACCTATCTGTGAAGTATATATTTAGATTTGATCAATCTTAGGTTGACAGTTTTGATGATTTTCATAATTAAGAACTGTGTTTAAGATCTTAATCTGGTGGAAGAGATTAAAGATTCATCCCCAGGCCTGATTTAATTAACTCAGAGATTATCGTCTGGTTGCATCGTGCTATAATTATATTCTTAGGCAGACGAATATTTTTGTGAAATTAGAACTTCTATTTGCATCAGTTCAAATTGAATTCTGCTTAGATCAACATAATCACAAAACAAACCTGTATATATACTCATATAATATAGGTAACTAAAAATTGATATATTTTTGTTCATGATAATAATGATTAATGATAATTATAAGTTATAGCTAAAGATTGAATTAGAATATTCAGAAATTGTATTATCTATAACGTCGCAAATATTTTTGCGGGAATATTTAACTAAATTCTTTTCTAGTATTTCGTGTGTGTCTGATATATTGCGTAATTAATAAAAAAGAATATGGCAATAACCTTCAATGATGTTAATAATGATACTATAATAATGATAATGTGTGAAAATAGTTGTTAAGAAAAAACCTTAATAAGGCTTAGAACACTTTCTGACGTTCTAGATAACGAACGGAGAGAGTTCGGATACTTTCAGTTAGGAATAATATAGAGACAAAATATATAAAAAATGAAATTTTGAATCATATTTGAATCCATTTCTAATCATATACGAGATATAGTTGATATGATTAATATTAATAATAATGATTATATATATAATGAGAGAGACATAATATAGTATAAATATTCTAAAGAATTAATAATCAAAGAAACTCGACGCAAAATCTTTGATTTTAATTCTTCAGAATCTGGTGTCAAACAATAAAATTAAGCATTTAAGGTCCAGTGAACATGTCAGGCCGTGGATAAATTATGCTAGATCTTGTTTATTCAAGTCAGAAACTCACTGAAGAGATATGACTTTAAGTCCAGTTACATTGTGCTGGACTACATAGATAGGACTTATGGGTCCAGATTACTTGTGCTATACCCCATAAATGTGCTTTGCATTTCCAGTTCAGTTGAGTTTCACAACATATATGTTCTTTGCATTTCCAGTTCAGTTGAGTTTCACAGCAAAGATGTTCTTTGCATTTACAGTTTAGTTAGGTTTGACCCCATAGATGTTCTTTGCATTTCCAGTTCAGTTGAGTTTCACAACATAGATGTTCTTTGCATTTCCAGTTTAGTTAGCTTTGACCCCATAGATGTTCTTTGCATTTCCAGTTTAGTTAGGTTTGACCCCATAGATGTTCTTTGCATTTCCAGTTTAGTTAGGTTTGGTCACATAGATGTTCTTTGCATTTCCAGTTTAGTTAGGTTTGACCACATAGATGTTCTTTGCATTTCCAGTTTAGTTAGCTTTGATCACATAGATGTTCTTTGCATTTCCAGTTTAGTTAAGTTTCACAACATCGATGTTCTTTGCATTTCCAGTTTAGTTAGCTTTGACCACATAGATGTTCTTTGCATTTCCAGTTCAGTTGAGTTTCACAACATAGATGTTCTTTGCATTTCCAGTTTAGTTAAGTTTCACAACATCGATGTTCTTTGCATTTCCAGTTTAGTTAGGTTTGATCACATAGATGTTCTTTGCATTTCCAGTTTAGTTAAGTTTCACAACATCGATGTTCTTTGCATTTCCAGTTTAGTTAAGTTTCACAACATCGATGTTCTTTGCATTTTCAGTTTAGTTAAGTTTCACAACATCGATGTTCTTTGCATTTCCAGTTTAGTTAGGTTTGACCACATAGATGTTCTTTGCATTTACAGTTTAGTTAAGTTTCACAACATAGATGTTCTTTGCATTTCCAGTTTAGTTAAGTTTCACAACATTTCCAGTTTAGTTAAGTTTCGCAACACACATAGATGTTCTTTGCATTTACAGTTTAGTTAGCTTTGATCACATAGATGTTCTTTGCATTTCCAGTTTAGTTAAGTTTCACAACATTTCCAGTTTAGTTAAGTTTCGCAACACACATAGATGTTCTTTGCATTTACAGTTTAGTTAGCTTTGATCACATAGATGTTCTTTGCATTTACAGTTTAGTTAGCTTTGATCACATAGATGTTCTTTGCATTTCCAGTTTAGTTAGCTTTGACCACATAGATGTTCTTTGCATTTCCAGTTTAGTTAGGTTTGACCCCATAGATCTGACCCGATTCCAGTTAACTTGTCTCGAACCACGGACTTGTGGTTTCCAGGACGAGGGCCACCATCACGCTCCACAGCCATACGAGTTCGGCTACGACGTGAAGGACGACTACGGCAACCAGTACCGCAAGGAGACCGGGGATGGCCACGGCGTGGTTCACGGTTCCTACGGCTACGTGGACGCCCACGGCATCCACAGGCACGTAGACTACGTGGCGGACCACGATGGATTCCGCGCCAGCGTGAAGACCAACGAGCCTGGAACCGCCAACCAGAACCCAGCTGCGGTCCACATGGACTCTGATGCCGTGGCGTATCACCAGGGCGGACATGGGGGTGGCTACGGAGGTGGAAACGGCGGTGGATACGGCGGTGGACATGGCGGCTACTAGACCACGTTTTCGGATTTGTGAGTTTACATCTCAGGGTGATACTGTCTCTGAACATAGGACATTGTTTCTGTATAACTACAGGCTGGTAGACAACTGGGCATTCTTCGGATTTGTGAGTTAACATCTCAGGGTGATACTGTCTCTGAACATAGGACATTGTTTCTGTATAACTACAGGCTGGTAGACAACTGGGCATTCTTCGGATTTGCGATTTTATATCTCGGTTAGCGAGTGATACTGGCTCTGAACTACAACCATTGTTTTTGGAGAACTACAGGCTGGTAGACGAATGGGCATTCTTCGGATTTGTAAGTTTACATTGCGGTTAGCGAGGGATACTGACTGAACTACAGGCATTGGTTTTGGCTAACTACAGGCTGGTAGACGGCTGGGCATTCTTCGGATTTGTAAGTTTATATCTCAGTTGGCCGATGATTCTGGCTCTGAACATAGGGCATTGTTTGTGTATAACTACAGACTGGTAGACGACTGGGCATTCTTCGGATATTTGAGTTTACATTACGGTTTGGAAGACCTCTGAGTACTGGCTCTGAACTACAGCCATTGTTTATGGATAACTACAAGCTGATAGACGGCTGGGCATTCTTCGGATTTGTAAGTTTATATTGCGGTTGGCGGGGGATACTGACTGAACTACAGGCATTGTTTGTGTATAACTACAGGCTGGTAGACGGCTGGACATTCTTCGGATATTTGAGTTTACATTACGGTTCGGAAGGCTACTACCTCTGAATACTGGCTCTGAACTACAGCCATTGTTTATGGATAACTACAAGCTGATAGACGGCTGGACATTCTTCGGATTTGTAAGTTTACATTGTGGTTAGCGAGTGATACTGACTGAATTATAGGTATTTTTTTGGAGAACTACAGGTTGGTAAATGGAAGGTTTCAGCTAGCCAGTAGATATCGCAGGGTGTTCATTGATATCAAGGTACCATATTATAGTGGAATTGTTTCTAGTTCTAGTCTCGGAGATTTTACAGAATTTACGTATTGAAACAGAACACAAAACACACAAATTGATTATTTATAATGGTGAATCTTACAACAGAATCTTCCACCTCCTGGTTAGTTTAAACATCTGGAAATTTGGGTGAGCTCACATTTATGCAACTTTGTCGGAGTTTATATATTCATACAACTCTAATATAATATGCAATTTTGAAAGGTCTTTGGACTTATGTGACCTATACTTACACGCTTTTGAAAATATTTTAATAATGAAAATAAAAATATTTTGAAGGATTTTAGCTTATGAAATTTGTAGGTTAAGATTTATGTATCTATGGAATTTTGTGCTTATTCAACTTTGGAAGGTTTATATTTGGAAATTAGATAGTTGTAACATATGCAAATATGGATATCTGTGAGGGAATTCATCTTCATTTGGGTATCGAATTATGTGCCTCAGAACGGCTCAATATCTTGGCTAAACAGCAGCACTGTGGTAAAGAAGGCAATTGTAATCGTCTATAATTTGAGGGCATTGTTAGAAGACAACGGTATTCATAGAAAGTATAGCAAATGTTTGACTGTGTGTGCAGGACGTTTACTCCTTCGGCGACCCCTCCCTCGGCCAGTTCAGACTTGTACAGACAACCAAACTAACATATCCTGTAACATATCATCCTTTTAAAACTTGTATAAATGATGTAAAGATAGATTTGTTTTATTAAATAAACTTCTTTTATATAAAAGTATATCTACGTTTCCTTATTATCTTGCATTGACATCGGGAAAAATCTAGTAACGAGGACTCTACATCGTTCCATAAAAATAAATTCCACCCTACACAATACATTACCTCATATACATAATACTTTCGATAAAATATTCTTTTGTATCAATATTAAGGTGGAAATATCACAGGCTTCCAGGGATTGTTTTCTTTTTTCCCCTTGGAATCTTGATATCTTCACCTTGACATTATACTTTGTCCAACAGTTGTGTATGTGGGTGGAAAAGAAAATATAAGTTTATCCATCATATTTTCAAAGAATATTTTGATTCTATTATACTAATAGACAAAACTTGAGGAAATGGAACGTCTTTTATATAACTTATTGTCTGATTTTTTTTAAAGGATACAGATGCAATTATGTTCACACTTGGTTATCTCGTGTGTCTTCAATAAAGGTCACTGTAATATATTTCAGAGTTATTGTCTCAATCCCGATATACATTCTAAAAGGTACAGCTTCTTTAAGTTTTGCCTATGAGTGTATATAAAAATAGGATTTTTTTATTAAGAGAGAGAGCTGAAGTGGTCAATAAAGAAGGTGCTGAAAGGTGATTAGAATTGAAATTGAAAGTTTGGAGAAGGAAGAATTAGATTTAAGGATTAGATGGGGAGGTATAAAGTAAAAGAGAGGATAGGTTAAGAAAGAGAAGCATAGCGACACTGGAGATCAGGATCAGCCAGCTCAAGAATAGAATTGGTAAACTGAAGGAGAAGAATTGGACTGATGGACTGGATGGGAAACGCTCAATACAGAGAATAAAAAACCTTTGTTGAAGGCATCTAAAAAATACAAGAGATTACAGAAGAGCCTTCGCTAGAACATGCTTGTCAATGGTAAATTGGATTTGTCAAATAGTCAAGCATCTAGGCTATGGGGTGCAAGGTTCACGGTCATAGGTTCCGAAGAAAGGGCCAGGGCGGGGTTCTTCATTTATGGTGCCTAGGGACTGCGGCCTTACTCCTTAGCTCCTTCCAATCCGTGGTCATTTTCCTATCCTGGATCCTGTGGTATTTACAGAAGCGGTTCTCCTCAGGAGCAGGAGACACTTTGATATTAACCAAAAGGACGAGAAGTAAACAGAGAGAAGGGCCTCGTTGGAGACTGGCACCTGCTCAAGACTAGAGAAATTGACGAAATTGGTATCTAAAAGTTAATCTCGTTAGAGGGTATACTATTCATGTGTTGAAGATCACCAATATCCACTCATGGACAAAACTTAAGGAAGTTGTACCTTTAACCATGTATATCGGAATTCAGACAATAACTATGAAAGATATTACAGTGACCTTTATTGAAGATACACGAGTTAACCAATATACACTCATGGACAAAACTTAAGGAAGTTGTACCTTTTAGCATGTATATCGGAATTCAGACAATAACTCTGAAAGATATTACAGTGACCTTTATTGAAGATACACGAGATAACCAAGTGTGAACAAAACTTCCTGTCTGTGTGTCTTCTTAAAAAACACCGGCGTATCAAAATATGAAACCTCCTTAAGTTTTTTTCCATGAGTGGATTTCATGATGCAAAATAGCACATATTCTCAAAGTTTAATAAGGAGCGCTTGATGAGTTATAAGTCCATATGTGCCGCATATAAATGTAAATTAATGAGAGTTACCAGAAATTTGAACGATTTGTGACACGTATGTTTATTTTTTAAATAAAACAAATTTCAACTGCCCTTACTACAATTAAAAAAAAAACAATAGAAGGGCCTGGGTCATCAGTGTTGAATCCTCCCAGCGGTTTCGCAAGTTCGATCTACCATTTTATTATTACACTAAGCGCAGTAAGAAATTGTTTTTTTTTTTAAATAGAATCATGTATGTCAAAATCGTTCAATTTTATAGAAAGGTGAGTACAGCCAATTCTCTGGGGTACTATCATTAGAAGAGAAGGAGAATGCCTGGAGAGAACCATTGTTAGCGGGGAATGGTTGTGGAGAAAGAAGGAATGGAAGACGAAAAGAAGACGACTGACCCAATTAGACCAATCACCGAACTGACCCTGAAGGAAACAAGAAAGCTGACAGAACGACATGGGGAAAGTTCATCAGAGAGGTCACCAACTTACAGTACTGGAAGATACGCCGGTACTATCTTCTCATGCCAATCTACACTCATAGACAATAATTAAGGAAGTGGAAAATCATTGATTTCGCCTGTTGTCTGTGTTTTGAAGGAGACAGAGGCATTTTTTTACACCCCTGATTATCTCGTGTGTCTTCAATAAAGATCCCTGTAATATCGTTCAGAGTTATTGTCTGACACCCGATATATATGATAAAAGGTACAACTTCATTAAGTTTTGTCCATGAGTGTATATTGGTTATCTCGTGTGTTTTCAATAAAATCACTGTAATATCTTTCAGAGTTATTGTCACAATCCCGATATACATGGTAAAAGATACAACTTTCTTAAGTTTTGTCCATGAGTTGAGAATAAACAAAATACAAAAAGAGAAAAATAGATCAACCTATTCAATAAAATTAATTCCTTTTGTCAAATATTAAGGAAAGGACATGAGGTTCATGTGGGGATAAGTTTATTAGGAAAATATTATCTAACTCTGTCTTGCTCTAGGGACTGAATACTTTTCTAGTTTCTGAATATTATAATTCGAGTTGTATTGGAGATTGATTTCTAAGTATTTCTGTAGAAGGGTACTCAGCCCCAAAAGCTTTAGAATCAAATATTTTTTAAAAAATATTGTGAGGCGTAAATAAGGAGTATGTAAATTTTGGAGAAGTTCTTAATAAATCTTCGGTAGTAGGAGCACATTCCTAAGTAGCTTTGAATATCACCGACGAACTTGGGTACAGGGAGCTTCTTTATGGCTTCAATATTTTCCGAGTCGGGTTGTATGCCGTCCTTATCTACCATATATGACCCAAAATTTTTATTCTTCTTGATTCAAACAGACATTTATCTGGATTTATAGTCAGGCCCGCTTGCTGAAGACACCTAAGGACCCTATGTCTAAATGTTCCCCAAAGGTTTCAGAGTAGACCACGATTTCGTCCAAATAACACAAACAAATGTTAAAATTGAGCCCCACGAGCACATTGCCCATTATCCTTTCGAATGTTGCCGGCGCATTGCACAGTCCGAATGGCATCACCATGAACTCGTACAAACCATCCGTGGTAACAAAAGCCGTCTTCTCGCGGTCTCGCTTGTCCATCTCCACCTGCCAGTACCCGGTCTTCAGGTCCATGGTCGAGTAATACCTGGCGTAGGACAGATGAGTTAGGACGTTATCAATTCTGGGAAATGGGTAAACGTCCTTCTTGGTGATGTGATTTAGCCGCCGGAAGTCCACGCAGAATCTCCATGAGCCGTCCTTCTTCTTGACCAGCACCAGAATATACTTATCCTTGGAAGCTTGATGATTTCAGCTTTATATTAATTTATATGAACCAATAGATGCACTTCTCCTTTTAAATGTGTAACAGAACGATGCATTGTGCATCACCCTAGTAAAAACAAATATTAGTAATGATAACGAATGAACCAAAACACTAGGTTTGGCAAATTCAGACTAAAAGACAACCTGTAAACCTGTCAAGCAGTTATTTGGAAAAACTGGTGTTTTAGCTCATTCCTTATAGTTATTAGGGAAGTATTTTACTAGGGTGATGAACAGTGCATTGTTTTGATGCACATTTGAACGGAGAAGTGCTTCTTTTGGTATATGAATATCATACTTTCGTAACTATATGTTGTAATGAAATATATCAGCTGATCAATTTTATACTCGAAATATAATTTTAATTTGTTGTGTTTGTTGATGGGGAAATACAACAATGATCAATATTGACTGATAATTTACAGTGGCATATATTAAAATATCCTGTGTGTGTTTTATAAAATCAATAAAATATTATACGCACATCAGACACCTTCCGGATCTATAAATGAACTTAGAGGCTGTAAATTGGGAAGCTATAAATAAATAAAGACAATAGCTGGAGATATGGAAGTATGACGTCACTGGAAACCTAGTCAAGAACAGAGAAACTGAAGAATTGGACTGATGGACTGGATGGGAAGTTATGAAGAAATAAAGATTTCAAGATAGAGAAGTATGCCGTCAACACAACTGGAGACAAGGAAAAGAACAGAGAAACTGAAGAATTGGACTGATGGACTGGATGGGAAGTTATGAAGAAATAAAGAACTCAAGATAGAGAAGTATGACGTCACCGGAGACCTGGACAAGAACAGAGAAACTGAAGAATTGGACTGATGGACTGGATGGGAAGTTATGAAGAAATAAAGAACTCAAGATAGAGAAGTATGACGTCACTGGAGACCTGGGCAAGAACAGAGAAACTGAAGAATTGGACTGATGAACTGGATGGGAAGTTATGAAGAAATAAAGAACTCAAGATAGAGAAGTATGACGTCACTGGAGACCTGGACAAGAACAGAGAAACTGAAGAATTGGACTGATGAACTGGATGGGAAGTTATGAAGAAATAAAGAACTCAAGATAGAGAAGTATGACGTCACTGGAGACCTGGACAAGAACAGAGAAACTGAAGAATTGGACTGATGGACTGGATGGGAAGTTATGAAGAAATAAAGAACTAAAGATAGAGAAGTATGACGTCACTGGAGACAAGGACAAGAACAGAGAAACTGAAGAATTGGACTGATGGACTGGATGGGAGAAAGCTATTAAATTATATTTAATTGATTAAAATAGGTTTGAAACGTTTTTATTAAAAATTCACTAAAAAGGAGCAAAATAAATATTTTAGCTTGCGCCATTGAACAATTAGACTTATATGAGACAAAATGAAAGCGACGGGGGCGATCATAACGAATTTCGAGCTCAATGTGATTTAATATTCAGACAATATTTACATACAATATATACAATATTTCTTACAATTATTTTGGAATTAACTATATAATTGAAAGAAGAATGATCGATTTACCTACAGGTTTATGTAGATACATCTAGTTGTATCCTAATGCCGCGTTTTCCTACCGTTAGATGTCCCAGAATGTCATCTCTGGTCAGATGGTGACAGTATCAGAAGGCTGGTGTATGTATCACCCTTCCATCACTGCACGATTACATATAAAACAAGTTTATGTTTCACTGAATATTCTTACTCTTCACTCAATATACGATGATGGTCTATTTGACGCTTTACGTCTATTTTGACGGGAGAGGCAACTTCTCGAGATAGAGAAGTATGGTACCATGCCAGGAACTGCACAGAATCTAAAGAACTGAAGAAGAAGAAATAAGATTTTATAGAAAGAAAACAAATCTGCGCTTGTTAGTGGGTAAAGTATTTCCATCAAAACAAATCTGCGCTTGCTAGTGAGTAAAGTATTTCCATAAAAACAAATCTATTCCAAATGACAAGTAATGGACAAACAGACTGGAAGTTGCAAAATATTGAACCTCAGGTTTTGGATTAATCGCTTGAATAGAAGATTTAATTTCATTGCGCAACATTTAGCACTTAAACGCTCTTTTAATTATGAAAAAGCGTGTTCAGTCCTAATCGGCCCTATGTAATTCTGCCAACTCAATCTCCTGTCTGAAGAATTCGTCTCATTTCATCAGTCCATTAGGATGTTATGAAAGTGAAGCCGCCTTAGTACTGGTGAGGGCTATAACTTGACACCATGGTATATAGATTGTTTGTCTTTGTCTGAATTTGCATAAGCTGGTGTTGTGGCTCATTTACCTCTATCTGAGTCTACATACCTTGCTCAGATAAGATTGAGAATGGGGAATGTGTTCCTCCTGGTATATATATACCGTATATATATATTAGATAATAAAAGGCATATATTGGATTTAATAAAATATTTATTTTGCCAATATTTCGGCTGGCTGAACGCCAACCTTTATCGAGGCATTACATTTTTTGTATACGTAAATTATTATTACGTAAAAGTATACAAAAAATGTAATGCCTCGATAAAGGTTGGCGTTCAGCCAGCCGAAATATTGGCAAAATAAATATTTTATTAAATCCAATATATGCCTTTTATTATCTAATGAATTAAGTATGGATTGCTCTATTTTCAATATATATATATATGTGTAACAAGAAAAATAATAAATTTTCAAAAATAAGTTTTAAAAAATTCAATTTTATTTCTTTTACTTTTAAACGTTTGATAAAAGGTTAACATGGTACTGTCTTCTTTATGCCTTTAATTCTTCCTGTGTGTTTTAATAGGCTCTGCCTTTAAAGGATTCTGTTTTATTATGTTTTTAAACAACCTTTACTCACATGAATCAGACTTTGAAAGTCAATAAATTGAACAACGTAAATTCTATCTCTATATATATAAAAGTCAATTTCTGTCTGTCTGTCTGTTTCGCGATAAACTCAAAAACTACTGAACCAATTGGTACCAAATTTTGCATGTCGCTTTTTATAAACCTGAGGAAAATTTTCGGCTGCATTTTGATTAGTATTTTTGGCTATTTCTTTTTTTCATTTGAAGAACTTTCTTTTACATTTTTAACTTTTTAAAATTAAAACTATATATTTTTAGTCAGAAAATGATGATCACGATATTGCTGTATCATGTTTGATTATTAGATACATAATTATATCGGGAAAAATTCCAAAAAGCAGAGACCACGGGAGAAACCAGTTCATTATTTTGTACGCAGGAACAAAATTCTAACAGAAAAACATTCATTCGAGCAGAATGAATATTCGTAACGAATATTATTTGAATAAAAACATTTAATCGGGTAAAACCCGGGCGTTGCCCGGGTCATTCGTCTAGTATTAAATATAAGAACATGAGTTTGACTCTAGAACATTCTTTTTTATAGGAATTATTATTATTTTTTAAATAAATATTTTTGACATTCTATCTCTAATCTTTAGAAACAAATTTATTTAAAAGTTATATTTATAAATTATTTTAATATATTAGAGGCTTTTTATTTGTATTATAAGGAATCTCTGGCGAAATTATATTATTATTCTGTAATGGTAGATCTCAGTAGCGTGAGAATAATCAAGTTTTATTAAAATGACGCAATATCTAGGTGTATTATCCTTGAAAAAGGTCCCGTTATATATGCGATGGGATATTACCCTATATTATATATTATGTACATATGTAATTAATATTTATATGCACATATATATTTCTGAATTAATATGTATATTGCATATACACTCAAGAGGACAAAACCTAAGGAAGTGAAAAGTCTTTGTATCACCGGTCCTCTGTTTTTTTTTTTTTGAAGGAGACAGAGGCAATTTTGTTCACACTTGGTTATCTCGTGTGTCTTCAATGAAGGTCACTGTAAATTTTTTCAATGTTATTGTCTGTATCCCGATATACATGCTGAAAGGTACAACTTCCTTAAGTTTTGTCCATGAGTGTATGTAATTAATTATGTTTGCACATCTACAGTAAACTTATTTACATTCCAAACATTACACAATGTCTGATTACCAAACTAACCATCCGCCAATAATGCAAGAGCTTACATTGGAGTAAACTAGAGTACAGGGAGGATTAAGGTGGCCTGTCACCGCTCCAGTTCGGTTAACGAGGCTGGGAATTTGCACCTTTCCGCATCATTAGGCCGCCATCTTTCCTGCCTCACGGGTGTCGTCGTCTGCTACTTCTGTACCTCGAACATGGAACACCACAATATCCTCAGCAAGGAAGTAGTTCTTCTTAATTTGATGGTGTCAGTACTAAGGCTGATTGTGAGGAGATATAGATATAGTGAATAGCTGACGGAATTTTCCCCATGGCCGTTACAAGCCGTCAGTACTACAAGTACTACAGTACAAGTATAGTTCAGTACAAGTACTACTTGTATATCCACTCATGGACAAAAACTTAAGGAAGTTGTACCTTTTAGCATGTATATCGGTATATTAAGACAATATCTCTGAAAGATATTAAAGTGACCTTTATTGAAGATACACGAGATAACCAAGTGTGAACAAGGAAGTTATACCTTTTAGCATGTATATCGGTATATTGGGACAATATCTCTGAAAGATATTACAGTAACCTTTATTGAAGACACACGAGATAATCAAGTGTGAACAAGGAAGTTATACCTTTTAGCATGTATATCGGTATATTGGGACAATATCTCTGAAAGATATTAAAGTAACCTTTATTGAAGACACACGAGATAATCAAGTGTGAACAAGGAAGTTATACCTTTTAGCATGTATATCGGTATATTGGGACAATATCTCTGAAAGATATTACAGTAACCTTTATTGAAGACACACGAGATAATCAAGTGTGAACAAGGAAGTTATACCTTTTAGCATGTATATCGGTATATTGGGACAATATCTCTGAAAGATATTACAGTAACCTTTATTGAAGACACACGAGATAATCAAGTGTGAACAAGGAAGTTATACCTTTTAGCATGTATATCGGTATATTGGGACAATATCTCTGAAAGATATTACAGTAACCTTTATTGAAGACACACGAGATAATCAAGTGTGAACAAGGAAGTTATACCTTTTAGCATGTATATCGGTATATTGGGACAATATCTCTGAAAGATATTACAGTAACCTTTATTGAAGACACACGAGATAATCAAGTGTGAACAAGGAAGTTATACCTTTTAGCATGTATATCGGGATTGGGACGATAACTCTAAAAGATATTAAAGTGACCTTTATTGAAGATACACGAGATAACCAAGTGTGAACAAGGAAGTTATACCTTTTAGCATGTATATCGGGATTGGGACAATAACTCTGAAAGATATTAAAGTGACCTTTATTGAAGACACACGAGATAACCAAGTGTGAACAACCTCTGTTTCCTTCAAATAAACAGATGACTGGCGAAAAAATAAAGACTCTCAACTTCCCCATTAGTTTGTCCATGCGTGGATATACCAAAGAATATTTTCTTTAAATTTTTAGCCTCGATGACGTGATTTCTAAGACCTAGTTGGTGAAAGATACTGATGGCATTATGGTAAAACTGTCAACTGCTCAGTGAAGAGTTATTTTGTGAAATTTTATTTTCTTTAGCTCTCGGACTTAAAATCTCTTCTATTGGAGGGCAAGGAGGCTCCCTAGTGCAACATATTAAGGAATAAAAAGAACGACAAAGAACATTTCCTCTAAAACCATTCTACGTGCTATCTGCTAGGCACCGAGAGAACATTGTAAGACTCCTTTTTATCACAATCGTAAATGTACAGTTGACATTATAAATAACATTTCTTTATTTCATTATTGTGTATAAGGGGATCAGAATGGTATAAACCGTTGGTTTCCGACGGTTCCTCCACATTCCAAAAATCCCCAAATTCTCCAAAATCCCCGATTCTTGTAAAACTCCAACCCTACCTGTGAGTGCAGGTAAAAAAACAGGGCTCTTGCACATTTGTAAGTGCAAAAGTCGAACTGATTTCAACATGTGTAGACATGTGATGTACTTACAGTAAAACAGTCTCTAATTACCATGATTATTATGACCTGTACCACGTGTACTAGTCATAAAAACAAAATTGCATATTAAATACTTCCTCCTCTCCTTACACCTTCCGATCAGTTAGGAAAATTACCTTTTATACTTATCATGCTGAGTGAGTTAAACACACAGTGGCGACATAGTGTCGTATTGACGCGGAGTAACAGTGAAGCAATAGAATCATCGAGGAGACACTGCGGTGGAGTCACTGCTCCGTAGAGAAAGTACAGTGAAGAAAGGGGAAGTCTCAGTGAAGATGTTGAGAAATGTACGAGATACTGATATGTCTGTCTGTTACAGTGAAGTTACAGTGCAGCTAGTCTGGTAAACACACTGTGACACACTGCAGATATAGTGGTAAAACAGTGGTGGAACAGTGCAGATACAGTGGTAAAACAGGGGATGTACAAGTGCAGATACAGTGGTAAAACAGTGGATGTACAGTGCAGATACAGTGATAAAACAATAGTTACACTGTGACGCAGTGCAGCTACCGTGAATATATCGTAAAACAGTGGTAGATACACAGTACAAGCTGCAGTGAATATACTGTGTCACAGTTGAGTTAGAGTTTCAGTGGTAAAACAGTGGATACACAGTGCAGTTACAATGGGCGCACAGTGCATATAGTGTTAAAACAGTCGTAGATACACAGTGCAGCTACCGTGGTAAATAAACAGTGTACAGCTACAGTGAATACACAGTACATCTACAGTGCACAGCTACAGTGGTAAATACACAGTGTAGTTACAGTGGTAAACACACAGTCCTTGAAGGCAATTAAGCAGTTCCGCTAGACCCGGGGTGGACACTTAGCCCTAATAATGGGAGGAGGAATTCGATTGTAACGGGAACAAATGGAGACCTTTCGACACCAAGGATTGTCACCTCATGTCATGGTACCAAGGTGTCGGCCCGGGGGTATATAGCCGCTGTCCCATGGGGGGTCAGAGCACTTCCTGGGTTACCATGGTCTCTAAGGTAAGTTCCGACAGCTTGGAGCCTTCGGGTCTAGATGCAGCTTCTGTAGAAAATAACCACTTCTCTACACTAGGAGAATATTCAAAAAGATAAAAAAAATACTATATTCATAACACTCTCATTAATATTTTGTTCGTACATTTTTGAAAACTTTGCGAAGTTTTTTTAGTATATTTAAAATAGATTTATCTGTTGAAACACCAGAGCATCTTTTGTTGGCTTGCCCTCTGACTAACCAAATTGTACTTGCTTACTTTGACATAATGCCATCTTTCTGTATATACTCAATCTTCTGAACACTTTGGCAAGTTTAGAGCAATTTGTACACAGATTTATAAATCACTACTAATTCATCGTGTAAATAATTAAAAATATAAATGTAAATAATTATAATATAGCACAATAGTCTGATAGACTTCGTGCTTCTGTAATAATAAAATAAGATAAAATAATAGATTTATCTATTATAAAAAAATAAATTTATAAATTTAATTGCCATATATCGATAAAATTTGTAACAAATAAATTCTACTGGTAATGTGCTTCTTTTCAATAATTACATCAAATAGTATATATATATAATTATTACAGATAACTTCATTAAATCAACTTCCATCATTGCTTAACATATTGTAAATAACTACTACCTTGCGATTCTTTAGATATCTGCGACTCATTAGATATTGGTCTATGTTGGTCGATTCTACACTGGTGGTGGTTTCTCATAGGATAAGTCGCTTATGGGAGGTTTTCTATACTTATTATCAGTTCTAGAATCATATAGTAATACATCATATGTATGGGATTTCTTGGAATTATAGATTACTATTAAATTAAATTTTATTGCCATCTATCGTTAATATTTTACACAAATAAATTTACTGGCAATGCGTTTCTTTTAAATATCATCAAATATTATCTATACAGACCTTACTGCAATGGTATGAGTTATTGAATGAGAGGGCTTGGCTCATCAGTAGTGAACCCTCTCAGCGGTTTCGCCAAATTAATCTCTAGACCGCTGAGAGGGTTCACTACTGATGAGCCAAGCCCTCTCATTCAATAACTCATACCATTGCAGTAAGGTCTGTATAGATAATATTTGATGATATTTAAAAGAAACGCATTGCCAGTAAATTTATTTGTGTAAAATATTATAGATTACTATACATACCCCCTTGTATAAAAATATCAAAAACCCTTTCGCAATATGTTTATTTAGAAAGGTCTCTTTCGATCTTTTTTATAAATGTATATCGCAATTTTTCCTTATATATTTGATATACCCTAATTCAACCCTCCAATCTATCAATTTATATAACCATTTAAAAAAACAGTACGCGCTGGTTGGCTAATAATTTAAGCCAATTAGCATGCGAATAACCCGGTCACTAATGATTTATATATATAAGGATTTCTACATAAGTCGATATGTTCTTTCACTTTCCCTGAATAAAAATAATCACAAAATTTTGTTTCGATTTATTTAGACAATATATACTTGTCGATAAAATAAGATTATATGTCTCTGTTTATAATAAATCAAACACATAAAACATGAAAAAACAATTTGAAGGGCAGCTTACGCCCGAAAGCTCGAATTAATTTTTCAAATAAAGAAACTTATCCTTTTTGAATCTATTCGTTATTATAGTTATGTTGCATTAGCGCGCAATCTGTTATGAAAATTCGAAACTATTATAGGCGCGTATGATTCTTTAAAAAATTAAACGATTTTTACTGCCCTTACTACAATGGAAAAATTAATGGATGCAGTAAGGGCAATAGAAATTGTTTAATTTTTAAAAGAATCATACGCATCTATAATAGTTTCGAATTTTCATAAACATATTTGCATAAAAGAAAGTCCCAAAGTGTGTTTATTGTTTGTTGAGGTATTCTGAGTGTAAATTAATTTCTTCAATGCTAAAGAGTGCTAATTTCTTCAATGCCTCTCTTCCATATTTTCGACTTTCTAACACTTATTCATTGAACCAAAACCTCCGAAATCTTCTGTCTACACCATCGAACAATATATATATGACAACTATCATAATTAACACAAACAGAAACATTCGTGCATTTAAATCCTTTCATTTTAAAACTATCATACTGAAAATATATGTATCATCATCATTCTATTACTAACCGTGTTCCATATTTTCAGGTGTTCCTTCTCAGCTTCCTGGCCGTCGCGGCTCTGGCTCATCACCACGATCATCATCACGGTCACCATGATCATCATCACGGCCATCATGATGATCATCATGACCACCACCACCATGTAATATCACGTTGACAATTCGACTTCCTCAATCTTTTTTTCAATAATCAATTTTTCCTTTTCATCTATTGATATGGACGATAGTGGGTCGTTTCGAATTTTAAATGGAATTCTAAATTGTTGATGAAGTTTACAACTTTAATTGATCAAAATCCAACCTACACAATTATGGCAGTCTCTTTAACGTTGGAAGATATGAGTCTGATTAAATAAGACGCCAGGTTTCTTGAGATGATTTCTTTTTGGCAATCTCAAGCTTTCTGGTATTCGGTTACAAAATCACTTTATTAGGTACCGCTCAACAAGAGCAACCTAGTTTATGATAATTGAAACGATGAATAATATGTGAAGGTTATTCACATATTAAACAAAAGGTAAACGCAGGATTCAATCCCGGTTCATGACTGTCGGGAATCGAGGGTGTTACCCACTCGTCCACCGACTTATTGTTTTCAGGCATTTCCGTCCTTTTACAGGAGTACAAAAAATGAACAATAATAAAATGGTGTTTCATTATTGTTCATTGTTGAACTCCTGTAGATGGGCATTAATGCCCGAAAGCTTGAGATTGTAATGAAAAGAAACTCACATCTCCAGAAATCTGTCGTCTTATGTAATTCATATGCAGGATATTCACATCTTTTACATAGATACGATTGATGCTAAGTGTTTTTAAAGAAATCTCTAACGATAGAAAAGATGTAGATAGTGTGATATGTCTATAAAGGACAATATGAAAATTCGAAACTATTTTAGACTCGTAAGATTCTTTTTGAAATTAAGCCATTTATACTGCCCTTACTGCAATATGGAAAAATTTATGGGAGGGCCTGGCTCATGATGAGTAAAAATTGTTTAATTTAAAAAAAGAATCTTACGCCTAAAATAGTTTCGAATTTTCATAACAGATGGCGCTCTAGTACATCATAAAGAACAATATATTGTGGATAAGTATAGACCTTATACATTTATCATTTTCTGGGAATTATCTCCACATTGCTTTCACTTCCCAAACTTGTCTTACAATACTTGGTATTGAGGGGAATTCGAGTGTTGGGTCGAGGAGGGGGGGGGGGGGGATCTTTGGGAACATTGACGAATAAGATATTGTTCCCTAACCTAACTTGATGTTACAACAGATCTTGTATGGGGCTGATGTAAAAAGCTGATGTTGATCAGAGTTGAGAACTGATGTGAAGTTTGATTTTAAATAGGATTTGAATTTCTTGAACTGTTCACTTGATGATTGAGGCAATTCAAATAATGTTTGTCTCGGCCTGGTCCTTAGCTCGGCCACTCAAGCAAAGTAGCTTCTTCTAAATAAGAATAGAATCGCGAAGTACACAAACGTCGCTCTGATAGTTAAATGCTGAATTTCTACCTATTTACATATAGGTGTGAATGCTAACTTTGTACCTATTTACATATAGGTGTGAATGCTAACTTTGTACCTATTTACATATAGGTGTGAATGCTAACTTTGTACCTATTTACATATAGGTGTGAATGCTAACTTTGTACCTATTTACATATAGGTGTGAATGCTAACTTTGTACCTATTTACATATAGGTGTGAATGCTAACTTTGTACCTATTTACATATAGGTGTGGATGCTAACTTTGTACCTATTTACATATAGGTGTGAATGCTAACCTTGTACCTATTTACACATAGGTGTGAATGCTAACTTTGTACCTATTTACATATAGGTGTGAATGCTAACTTTGTACCTATTTACATATAGGTGTGAAAGCTAACTTTGTACCTATTTACATATAGGTGTGAATGCTGAAATACTACCTATTTACATATAGGTGTGAATGCTAACTTTGTACCTATTTACATATAGGTGTTTAAAAGCTAACTTTGTACCTATTTACATATAGGTGTGAATGCTAACTTTGTACCTATTTACATAAAGGTGTGAATGCTAACTTTGTACCTATTTACATATAGGTGTGAATGCTAACTTTGTACCTATTTACATATAGGTGTGAATGCTAACTTTGTACCTATTTACATATAGGTGTGAATGCTAACTTTGTACCTATTTACATATAGGCGTGAATGTAAACTTTGTACCTATTTACATATAGGTGTGAATGCTAACTTTGTACCTATTTACATATAGGCGTGAATGCTGAAATACTACCTATTCACATATAGATGTGAATGCTAACTTAGTACCAATTTACATATAGGTGTGAATGCTGAAATACTACCTATTTACATATAGGTGTGAATGCTAACTTTGTACCTATTTACATAAAGGTGTGAATGCTAACTTTGTACCTATTTACATATAGATGTGAATGCTAACTTTGTACCTATTTACATAAAGGTGTGAATGCTAACTTTGTACCTATTTATATAGGTTAAATGCTTGATTTATAAATAAACCTATTTACATATGAGCCCCTCAATGCACAGATTGATTAACTCCATAAATAATCGGGAAAAAAATGTTTAATTTTTGTTGAAAGTCTAAAAATCTATATGACATATAGAATTTTAGACCCTTAACAAAAATTAAACATTTTTTTCCCGATTATTTATGGAGTTAATCAATCTGTGCATTGAGGGGCTCATATATGTGAATGCTATATATTTACCGATTTATATAAGTGTGAATGTTAGACATTTACCTATTTACATAGATTCAGATGATGGACTTCTATCTATTTTCATACGAATGTTCAAAGTTGATTGTCTGTATTTGCATTTACAGCACCCCCACCCGTACCACTTCGGGTACCACGTAAAACAACACGGGGACCATCACCACCTCGGGGGAACCCACTACCGCAAGGAGTCCGGGGACGGCCACGGTGGGGTCCATGGATCCTATGGCTACGTGGATGAGCACGGCGTGAAGAGGCACGTGGACTACGTGGCGGACCACCACGGCTTCCGTGCCCACGTCAAGACCAACGAGCCCGGGACCGCCAACCAGGACCCCGCTGCTGTCCACCTAGAAAGCCATGCTCATCATGGACATCATCACGACCACCATGATCATCATGGCCATCACGATCATCATCACGGTCACCATGACCATCATCATGGTCATCATGATCATCACCATGGTCATCATGATCATCATCACGGACACCACGATCATCATCACGGCCACCATGACCACCATCACGGACACCACTAATAATCTGGCTAACACCAACCAACAGTAAGTCATACAAGAATTATGCAAAACATTATTCGGAAATATGCAATTATATGACGAAGACATATGATTACATTGATATTTACTAGCCACAACAATGTATGAAATATCGAGATTTATTAATTACAGAATTGCAATACGTTTTTAAACTAATAAACAAACTTATTATGATTCACCTGATTGATAAATCGTGTTGATACTCTTACAATTATTGTAAGAATCTTCAATTGAAATATCGAAATAGCCTTAGCTCTCTCAGCATTGAAACCTCGCCAGTCTTTTCTATTTCTTCAGACATTATTTTCCTCTAGTTCCATTAGAAGCAGCGTTATATTTAACATTACTCCTATAGGAGGGCTCCAAGGCCTAAAGGCTCGAGTTAATTACATTATGTTAAAAAAAACTCTTTCCTGGATAGATTTTTTTCTCTCAAATCCTACAGAACTCTGCCTCCAAGATTGGCACGTTACACGTTGGTTCGTTCATAATGGATATAGAATAAGAAAACATAAATGTGAGATAGATAAAATACTTGAATTAATGTACAGAGGTGTCTCCATCTTATTCTTAAATCAATGGTACATGGTTACAGAAGGCAAGTACAAAAACCAACAAAATATTTTCCAAATGATATCCTCAATGAATGAACAGAAGCATACCTTTCCACTAGATCAATAAAATTGACTAAAAATGTTTAACTTCGTTATTTTGGGACACCCTGTAATATTTTTAAATCACTCATATCGTAAATGTATTGAAATATTTCTAATATTTTCAAGAAATAAATTCAAATTATAGTGTTATGCACATGATATCTATTCAAAATATTATATTTAACCTATTAAAACTCTCAAATGTTATCTTTTAGCAATGGAATATTTTAATTTGTCAGTTTGTCCACTAGACCAGGTCAATAGATCCGTCGTATTGAAAGAGTCAGAGGAAGGAGACATACAGAATTCAGAATTGTTTCACATGAAATATCTTTTTTTCCCGATCTTTCTGCTTTAATCTATATTATTGTTGTTGTCGTGTCAAATGAAGAGCCTCAGATGTCTACATTCAACTCTATCTCAGCAGTCGCAATGTCCTCTTTTCATCTAGATTGTTGTCGTATCCAATGAAGAGCCTCAGATGTCTCCATGTATCTTTATCACAGCAGTCGAAATGTCCTCTTTTCATCTAGATTGTTGTTGCTATGTCCAATGAAGAGCCACAGATGTATCTGTGCATCTCTATCACAGCAGTCGCAATGTTCTCTATTTATCTAGATTGTTGTTGTCGTGTCCAATGAAGATTCTCAGATGTCTCCATGTATCTCTATCACAGCAGTCGCAATGTCCTCTTTTCATCTAGGTTATTGTTGCTATGTCCAATGAAGAGCCACAGATGTATCTGTGCATCTCTATCACAGCAGTCGCAATGTTCTCTATTTATCTAGATTGTTGTTGTTATGTTGTGTTCAATGAAGAGTCGCAGATGTATCAATGCAGCTCTATCACAACAGTCGCAATGTCCTTTATTAATCTTGATTGTTCGTTATATATAAGCCAGTTCCTACCAATGTTACATGCCTGGTATTAGGGATGATGTATTCGAATGTTAAAACCAAATTTCTGCCATAAATATACTGTATTATTATAAGTTGAATTGATACCTGGAGTTTTAGCAAATGGATAGCAAAATTTGATTGCATTATATCACAATGTATATGTGTTGTTAATACACATATGGACAAAACCTTTGAAAGTGGAAATTCTTTGATGGTAGTCAGTGTTTTGCCGGAGACTGAGGCAATTTTGTTCACACGTGGTCATCTCGTGTGTCTTCAATAAAGGTCACTGTAATATCTTTCAGAGTTATTGTCTGAATCCCGATATACATGCTTGAAGCTACAACTTCCTTATGTTTTGTCCATAAGCGCCGTTGTACGTCAGATATATGTTTTAACGTGAAATGTGGATGTGCAGGAGCTTAACATTGACAGGGTGGACGGCGGGGACCAACGAGCTTTGTCTCCTCAGCTGGTGCTGAAGAGTGAATACATTTTTGTATTTAGCTTCTTTTGTAATAAAATATAGTTTGCATTTTACCATGGCTCGTTCATTCTTTATAAATATAGCTGTATGTATTGTATGGTTAGAGTATCGATATCGACTGTGTAATTCATATAAGCAATGGAATTGATGTACACAGTGTGTCACCATACTCTTTAAACATACATTAGAATAATTCTTTTATCAATCTTCTTTAAATCAGCCACTTATATATATATAGTTTTGAAAATATATTTGAAGATAGATCAATCCATAAATATATCTTCAATTAAAAGGCATATATTGGATCAAAATATAATTAATTTTACCAATATTTCAGTTAGCTGAAAGCCAACCTTTTTCAAGGTATTATAACATATTAATGTGCGTTAACAACAAACTTAGAGCCACATAAGGTCAATAGAATAAATTAAAAAAATATATATGCATATATACCAGCCTTTTTATAAATTTCGACATAATGCCAACAATGTATACTATATGAAAAATGTACAAAATTCAAATTGTACTGGAATCAGGTGGAAAAAATTAAGAAAAAGGCATCTCCTGATTATGCAAATAAAAGTTGCTGATGGCTTGCTCCATTTGTTGCAACAAATATCAACTAATCGTTGATTTCTTAAAAATAATCCCAGAATTGCCCCCCCCCAACTATCTATTCTTGATTAATCAAGAAAGGCTAACCACGTAGGCGTATCAGGCTGCTGGCCCTTATCAGCCTGGTTCAATTTTAACCTCAACGACCAAAAAATGATGAGAGCCAGCTGACAGATGGCGTTAGCCATCATCAATTTTTTTTACACGATCAAGAGATTACTTTTAAAAAAATATATACTATCTTTAAATAAAAAAAATGCATATATTGGATTTATAATGATTTTATTGTTCCAATATATGCACCTTTTTTAAATATAACTTTAATAATGGATGGCTCAATCTTCAAAATATATACTATTGTATTACAGCCTGTTGAAGGAGGTTATTGTCCGAAAGCTTGCCAAGATTATATCTCTTCAATACAGAATCTTGTTGCCGTTAACTTTTATTCCTTCTCAGCAAAGATATCCCGTGATTCCTCCTATTATATATATTATCCTTTTTCGGGATATGGCCTTTAACAGTACAAGGGTGACTTCGATATAACCAATCCTTCGGGAGAAGTTATGGAAATAAGGTAAATCTGTCGAAAATGTGTTTATACTGTAAAAATGGTATTGCCAATTTTTAGGCCAAGAAGACGTTGTATCTAAGAGTAAATATTTTCGCAATAAGTTTCTATAATTAAATTTAACAGCGAGAATTAGAGATATCATTCATCAACTGGCAGACATTTTTTTTTATTCATCCCTAGTACACTTGTTATAAGCAGCCATGATGATAATGGTGGGTAGAAGTTGGCGACTGATTTTACTGTAAGTGCACCACATGTCTACACAGGTAAAAAGCAGTTCGACTTTACACTTACAAATGTACCAGAGTTCCGTTTGTTTACTTGCACTCACTGGTGGGGCTGGAATTTTGCAAGAATCGGGGGCCCTTGAAACACTTTTTTTAATTGGAAAAAGTGCCCAATGCAAGAGTCGATACCGGGTCGTAGCGGTCGAAAGCCAACGGTTTAAACCATCCTTCCACCGACCCTCTACGGGCAGAAGTTGATAGAAGAAACATATTGCGAAAGGATTCACTTTTAGGTATAATATTTATTGCAATTTCTTTATTATTAATAAAGAATACTGTGACGTTTGTGAATTTGTAATTAATTATATCTTTACAATATAATACACTGCGGCCTGTGATTGTAAAACGACACTTGAAGTTACACCGCATGAGTTTCTTTTAAACGAAAAATCAAAATTTTTTATTTCAAGGTGAAATATCGACTATTTCTATCCTTTTTGGATGAGGTATGAAAGGATGAATTATGAAGAGTAATGACGACGAGTATTTTTCCGTTCGTCATTACTCATCATAATTCACCATTTTATACCTCATCCAAAAAGGATAGAAATAGTCGATATTTCACCTTGAAATAAAAAATTTTGATTTTTCGTTTAAAAGAAACTCATGCGGTGTAACTTCAAGTGTCGTTTTACAATTATATATTTGTTTTTTACTGATTTTGTAATATAAAATCACAAAGTCGTTATTTTAGCACCATTACAAGAAAGATATTAAAGAAAAAAAAAACAAGTTTAATAAATAATGGGTTCGAAAATCATACACTTCTCTCCAATAATAAATATAACTGCTTCGATCATTCAAGGTCTAGGGGCTATCTCTACTCCACCAACTCGCCATGTGTAAATAGCCAGGACATGGTGATCTGTGCATGAATGTAACACCTGTCTGTATACTGACACGAAATAAATAAAAATATATACAACAACAATGCTATTTACTTCTTCCTTAGTATAAAACAACAACAACAACTAATTAACATTTAAAAAAATCATTTTTAAAATTGTAAACAAAGGTATGGGTGAAACCTTTGTTAAAATGCTATGGCATGGTTGCCGATCTGGCCATGAGCTACTGTACGCAGAGAAGATAAATATCTGCTTTGCTTCAATCCATTTTGAAATGAGCGGCGCCATGCTAGGGTACATGAATACCATTCTTTTGTAATTTTACAATGGAAATTTGACATAAAATGATCCAAATAATATTGTAACGTTATTTATTGTGAAAAATTGAATTTGTACTTGGATCAGGTGGATAAATTGAGAGAAAGAGCATTTCCGAATAGTGCAACTAAAAGTTCCTGATGGCTTGCGCCATCATTTTTATTGTGTTTACGAAAGATAAGAAGATCTAATGAGAAAGGTGAATGGTAAGAGCAGAGGTTTGTTTAAGAAAGGTAACACGTGAGAAGATTTTTTTTGTAAAAGGGGAGAGCGCGTACGCAGTCCCCACTACCAAAAATTACGTGCCCCAGCTATCCCAGTTTGGGAAAGTGGACAGGGTCAACTAAACCGCAGTGCAATGGCTGGGCCTCTCCTGGGGGCACGGGTTAACATGTGACAATATTCAGTGTGGAATTGTACAAAGTTCAATGTATACAGCTGATATTTAAGATTGATTCTATATATCCATGTTAACTGTCTGATTCCTTTTTAAAATCTGTTTTACAAAGTAATCCATTCTTCTGAAGAGAATCAATGTTTTTTCTGGTGTTCTTAGCGCTCTTTTTAAAATCAAAACAACATCTAGTATATACTGCAACGGTAAAAATAATTGTAGCAAAGTATCTATTATTTTATTAACAGCGTATCCTTTTTTATGTTGATATTTTGCTACTCTGTAAACTTCACTCATTCCCTATCTTTTGTTTATCCTTCATAGTTTGTTTTTTTGGCTGAAATAAATTGTCATGTCATCCTGAAGTTTGTCTTTCCCAATTTTCCTCGTGGCAATATTAAGAATCACATCAGTGTATATCAAGCTGTCTAAACCGTTTAGGGGTCTCTTCATTGGTGAGTCAGGCCCTTTAGTATTTTCTCACTGAGGAAGTTATGATAGAAATTTGTTTATATTTGAAAAAAAAAGGTTGATATAATTGTATAAATTGTCTCTAATAGAAGGCGGGCTAATGCTTTTTATACATTAGAACTAACTCTCTGTAAAGGACAACACCTAGTTGCAGAACCGAAGTGTCGTTTAGAGAGAGAGAGACAGGTGTTCTTCTTTCTTCCTTTCTCCACTCAGTCATATCAGGGTATCAATATTGTGTAGCATTGGGTAAGGTAGAATGTGTCTGCCTTTGTCATCAAGACTGGGAGCACTATTCAGTGTTAGGCCACCGATTTAACTTCAATATGAAATGGCTAAGTTTGTTTAAAAAATATACAGATACATCAACTACTCTTATTTTAAGAAAAAGGCATCTCCTTATCGTGCAACTGAAAGTTGCTGATGGCTTGCGCCATCTATCGGAATAAATATCAACTATTCTCGTTGATTTTTAATTATTTTTAAGTATTAGCCCGCCTTCTATTCTATATTTTTAGTCGTTGAGGTAAAGCTTGCACCACGCTGATGAGGGCTAACTAACTAACCGTGGTTAGCTTTTCTTGATTAATCAAGAATAGGTATTTAGCCATTCTGCACCTTTCCCAGTACAATATAACATTTGTACTATTTTTTTCACTCTCATTTTATTTTGTTACAGACGATTCAGTGACTCTCTGTCACTCTCCTCAGGGGAATTATAATTTCTGGACTCTATCTTCTATTTATATATGTACACGATTTTCTCAAATATATATGCAAATACGCTATATATACAAATATGTATTTTAGTAAACCGTGTACATATTGTAAGTGGGTGAAGTAGAATGCTTCGGCCATTGTCATTAAAACTGGGAGCACTACTCAGTAGCAGGCCGACTTAGCTACAATTTGAAATGGCCGCCTCTGACATGAGGAACAGACACCATGTACAGCGGCTCCTAACATTGAGTACATCCTGTATCCTAGGAGCCCTTACAGGGTACTATCAGCCGCGTCAGCTGAGCTGAGATTTTAGTGAACTTGTTACAGCTCCTCTTCCTTTTTTCATCTGTGCTTGGCACCGACAAAGGAGGTTATGAAGATAAGAAAGAAGAATAAAGGCTTTTTACTTTCTATTTCTCTCATTTCACAACATTTTTCAAATAACTATCATTTGGATGGAAATTTTTCCTCCGGGCCAGCTGAGCCCAGGTATGTTAGCGAGCTTGTTACTGCTCCCCCTCCTCTATCCGGGCTTGGGACCGGCAAAGGCGGAGAGGTGTTAACTTGCCAGAGAAGAGCTAAATGATAAAAATGGCAATTTTAACGATAAAAATTATTGTTTACATAGAGGTTTACGCTGGAGGAAGTGTCCACTCATGGAGGAACTACTGTATTTAAACTTCGACGATCCTGATAATTTTGTGGAAATTCTTACTTTTGTGAAATAGATAATATATCAGGATGGCATAGAGGAAATAAGAGGAAATTAGGAATCTGGAATTAATGTTTAGATTTCGTTTTAGAGGTTCTTTTTTATTAACCGAAATATCATGTTTTAGTCTTCGAAGTCTCTGATGGCAATAATATATTAAGCAGTTTATTAATGTAGGCATTTTGTCAGATTATGATTGACGAAACCGCTGAGAGGGTTCACCACTGATGATCCAAGCTCTCGCATTCAATAACTTTTATCATTGGAGTAAGGGGACTGTAGATTTGTCATTTATATTGTGAAATTATATGTGAAAAGAAACACATTGCCAAAGATTATTGTTACAAATTTTATGATTTGATGTCAGAGCATTATATTCGATATATATGTACAATAAAACCAATCAAAATGTTCTGTTTATTTTCTAAGAAGAGATGCTTCTAAGGAATCTAATAAATTTGGTTCTTCAAATGAAGAATAGGCGTAAATGAGACTCCAGTCTATTAAAAAGTTACTAGAAGAAACTAAGAGACAATAGTTACTAGACAATAGTTACTACAAATAGTTACTAGAAGAAACTAAGAGACAAAAATTGCTTTGGTCAAAATATTAAGATTTTTTAGTGTATATATTTTGGTGTATGAATATTTCCTAATTTCCAAAGACATGTTTTGAGATGAAATTTATTTAGGAGTTATGGGAGAGTTATATGATGTAATAGAAGCAAAAGAGGCAGAGCTACCCAGACATATTGTTTATTGACAAGTATAAAGAACAGTGCTGGGGTGTTGCAGGCGATTGTACATCAAATTCATTGAATTCTTTCTTCAGCCAATATAGCTGAAAGGAATAATCTGGCTTTGATGTTTAGAAATGATGACCGTGATGATGACCATGGTGATGATCGTGATGACCATGATGACCGTGGTGATGCCCGTGATGATGACCATGATGATGATCATGGTGGCCGTGATGATGACCGTGGTGTTCTAGGTGAACAGCAGCGGGATCCTGGTCAGCGGTCCCCGGCTCGTTGGTCTTGACGTGGGCACGGAAGCCGTGGTGGTCCGCCACGTAGTCCACGTGCCGCTTGATGCCGTGGGCGTCCACGTAGCCGTAGGAGCCGTGGACTCCGCCGTGGCCGTCCCCGGACTCCTTGCGGTAGTGGTGTCCGCCGTGGTCAGGGGAGTGGTAGCCGAAGTGGTATGGGTGGGCGTGCTGCACAGAAATGGAAGCCTCAAGTTATTATGGATTAACACCAGTGACTCTCTAATTTCCTCTCAAAGTCCTCAAGTTAGGAATTGATTTTGGAAATAATGCCAAGCTATATGTAAATATAAAAATAAAACCAAAATGGCATATGAGTGTAACATAGAAGCTCTCAAATACCACTTACATGATGATGATGGTGATCGTCGTGATGATGATGGAAGGGCAGGGCGAGGGCCACAGCTGCCAGGAAGAAGAGAACGATCACCTGCACGTCACACATTACGAAGTATAGGAAAGTAAAGTGACTTAGAGAATGGATTTAAATTCAATCTTCTTTTCCAAAACTTCACCATGCTGTCCAGTTTGGGAACAGGCACTCGCATTATGATTGAATGGATTGAATGAGTCGACTCAAGTTCTCTGAGCCAACGTGAGGGAACGCTGGCTAGCTTAAATATATATATTACATAATTATTAGATACATCCATATCATAATACATTTACAGTTACTGTATACAGATCATTTATAGATTGAAAAAAGAACTCTTCGCCTCACATAGGGCTCTACCCCAAGAGAGTAGAACAATTCCCCTCTAGCCTATATCTCTACTTAGTTACATACTACATTTAAAGTATAGAATATCATTGACTATATATATATATATGCTTTTGCTCTGAATCATCTGGGACAAAATGCTGAGAGGATTTACCACTGATGAGCCAGGCTCCCTGATATTTTATCATTGTAGTAAGGAATGTGTAAGGAATTGTTTAGTTAAAAGAAGAGAAAAACAAAGCTCGTTAATAGCTTATAATTTTTATAGTCTTTTTTTTTCAAAGAGAGTTTGGAAATATTCTCTTTTGTGTGTTTGTTTATTATTGATGCTTTATTGGTTATCCAAATATAAGTTTTTTATCCAAGTCATATAAACTTATACACCCTTTTTTTAAATGAAATATATATATATATTTATAAGTACTGGAATCCCATTCAATAAAGTAAGCAAAAATTCTAGAATCACGGGACGAGTGTCATTTACATGGGAAAATTAAACACAGGACAAAAGACACTCGTCCCGTGATTCTAGAATTTTTGCTTAATATATATATATATATATACTATGATTTGCATAACTACGAGAAGTTCACCCATTTGATCGCTCGGAACATCCGGACCCTGTAAAGAGAAGGCACCGCGACTCTTTATGGATTTTTGATGAATTTTTTGCCATTTTTTTTACATATTTTCATGGAAAAATGTTTAAATTTCATTTTAACGCTCGAATTCTGTGATGTATTCGTGGAGATGTAGTGAATAATATTTTTAACTCGCGTTCATTTTTAAGCTGAACCTATCACATGACGGTGAATGGCTTGTGCCGAGAGGACTTACCTTAGAGAACATGGCTGAAGGTATGAATGCTACTGTGAACTGACTTCAGTTATATACAACACTAGGACTGGTGGATAAATGACTTGGTACCATGGCCCTGATTGTCCCGAGAAATTCCACTGAAGAATATTAGGGTTAATTCCACTCTGAAAGGTCAATTGGTCGCCTGTAGGACACTTTAATGTCAACGTACAATGGACAACGTCAAAATACACGGGGAAGAAATTTACGAATACATATAAATATTGGAACTGTTCATGAAACATATACTTGAGTAGCTCATGGTAACTTATATATTTCACAGCTACAGATCATTTTTATCCCATCGAAGAAATTTGCGAATTTGTATATAACAAAAAATACTTATCTAAAATTCAATAATTTTTGTAAATTCATGGATTTTCTTTCCTGTTTGATAAAACTAGCGTTTCAGTTTTAATTATGTTTTTATTCCGGTTAATGAATTGTATATGGGTTGATAAAATGTATTTAGGCGCAAGTATCCCAAGCTGGGATATCACGTCCGATATGATAAATAAATGTTAACTTATATGAGGTAAGTTTATAAGAATATAATTGGTAGGAGAATGTAAATCATCAACACACATGGGACAATTAAACACAGGACAAAAAGTGACATCTATATATAAGAAATAGAACAATTAAGCAAGGGATTTTCTTTTAAATCCAAATTGAACAAACTTCTACTGTCCTTGTGAAATATCAACCAGAACTTCGTTTTCGATCAAGGCAGAGATTCGTCTTTAATAAAGCAGCGATTGATATAATAAGGGTATACACCTATCCCCCGATTTACACGGTAGATACGTTCCTGAGAAAAACGTGTAAATCGGGGGATAGGTGTACACAGAAATAAAAATAAAATGCATTGACAGGTTAAAATATGTAGTCAGCACATAAGCTCGGGATTCCTCGTGAGATGTGTACACAGCGCATGTGTTCAATCACAGTAGCATTTAGTATAGTGCGATAAAAAATATATATATACAGGGTGATCCAAAAGTCCCGCACTATTTTAAAAATTAATAACTCCGCGAATATTTGCGCTAGAGCAATGCGGTAAAGACCATTGTATTCAGGATGCAATGGGATTTTTTATGGCAAATAATGAAAAATTCGAAATTGATTTTAGTTACAATTTTATTTGCCAGATGGCGCTCTACCAGAATCAGAGATTCAGCGGCCAGATTGTTTGATAAATTGAAAATTATAACTGATCGACACGTATTTTCCCTTTTTGAATACCAGGAAAGAACCCTAATAATATCAAATAACAAATTAATAAAACACCACTTCGCCAAAAGTATGAAGAATTGGTTAACGATTTTCAAATACAATCAGAGATATGTAAAATAGGTAAATGCAAATTAAAACATGTAGCAAAAATATGTATATTTTATATGGGGTTTTGTGAAATAGATTGAATGTTTGAAAAACACTGCTGATATCAATACACGAATTTTTGAAATGTTAATATAGTACCAAAAATTATGATGGTACTACTAATAGGATTTCTTTCTATAAGAAATGTGTAATTTCTTGACTGATTGGCGACCCTTGACTATTTAACTGGATATTTGTCATGATCCAACAAATGAAATATAGAGGGGAGTGACAAAATATATTTGTAGTACTTTATTCCAAATATCCTATAGCTTGTCAAATGTTATCATTGTTTATTATACTGTACACAATTTTAAAAAATGTGTCCCCTCAAATAAAGATAATTTTTAAATCGACCTTTTGCGTTTAAAACGTGGTAGTAAAATCATTTTGTATTATTTTTTTTTCACAAAATTTCTAAAGTTATTGGTGTACAGAAAGTATTTCTTATGCTATTTATTTTAATGAGCGAAAAGCGAAAACTAAACATAAGGGGGAAAATTGTGTGTACCAGTGTTATTCGAGAAGTTATAACACTCTGGTTTGCACGACATAATATGTGAGCAAATGACAAACAAAATATTACTGTTCACAAAAAATAGAGTCAAGATATGAGGACAGCATTTATTATCCCCATATCCCAACACAAAGAGCTGCAAAATATTGGTTGATAATATAATACATGGCGGCTTATCTAACACATGAGGTAACTGCTTTCTCTCTTGTATTAGGTCACAATCCTTGCTCAATGTGGCACCCTTTATTCTCAATCACCGCCTGGAGACGATAAATGACAGAATGGACAGCATTAAATAACATATCTGTTGAAATTGATAAAACGTGCCATCTGATAGAAGCCTTCAACATGGCCAATGTGGTAGGCCAGCATCGATAAACACACGATTTGATGTACCCCCATAGACAAAAATCGCAAGGCGTCAAGTCTGGTGATCTTGGAGGCCACTGATATATAAAGTGGCGACTTATCATACGATTTTCACCGAACGTATCCTTCAGCAATTGTTTGGCACCTCGGGAGATATGAGGAGGTCCTCCATCTTTCATGAATGTTATTTCGCTTAGTGCTTTTGCCCTGCAATATGGGAATACCCTTTTCTCTCTCAAAAGTTGAACATAACGTTCACCAGTTACAAAAACGGTTTTAAAAGTTCTTCCATTGATTTTTCAAAGGAAAATGGCCCAATAATAAAAGAGGTGAACCCACACAAAACTAACTCTAGGCTGGTAAAGTGGCATTTCTGTAAAAATTATAGGGTTTTCTGTTGCCCAAATGCGGCTGTTTTGAATGTTAAATTCTCCGTTTAGAGAAAAGTGAGCATCATCTGTCCACAGAACATTTTACAGCCAGTTTTCATCAATATCAATTTTGCCGTATAACCCATGCAGCGAATTCTTGACGCATCTCAAAATCGCCAACTTTCAGCTCGTGAAATCTTTGAATTTTGTATGGGTACACACAATAGAGACATTAAGTGAAGCGTCTTCGGATATCACAATCATACTCGACGAATTTAACGCCAAAAGTTCAATTTGGGGATCATCTGTCCAGGATAACAAAAGTCAGCAGGTTGAGGACATGCTAACCGACCTCGACCTTACACCGTTAAATAACGGTGAGAACACCTACCTAAGTCCACAGGCACAGAATCCGCAATAGACATCACAGCGATAAATTACAACATCGCACCCACAACACAATGGAAAATCCTGAGAGGTGCAATCAGTGACCACAGACCAATTTTAACAACCCTAAACTTCAAATTGAGAATGTCCATTAGAATAAAAGAACATGGAACTTTAGGAAAGCCGACTTGAAAAAAATTCACAGAAAAGCTTGGAGAACTGTGCAACGAAAAATTGAATTACAGAACGCTTGACAAAAACTTGGAAAAAATATCTTCGAACATTTCAAAAGCTGCAAAAGCATCGATACCTAGAGGTAGACGTAAAGACCTGTGGATACCTTACTGGAAGGACCACAACATCGAGGCAATGATTTCAGAGAGAGAGACAATATCAATGAACTTCTTAAAAAAACAAAAACAGAAGAAAACAGAAAGGAACTCATTGAAATTAGTCACAAAATAGAACAAGAAATTTGGATATGCAAACAAGAAAAATGGCAGAATTCTGCGAAAATATGGATCCAAGAAAGGACAGCCAACACTGGAATATGATTAGAGTGTTAGAGAACAATCAAAACAAACACCAATCCTCCAATACTCTAACCGATATGAATAGAACAGCGAGAACGAGAACAAACAGATGGCTGACATAATTGCTGAATATATTTCAAGCACTTCCATACTCAACTATACGAATGAAGACAGGACTCTAAAAATAATATAAACCAGTTAGTTAAACAAGCAAGAAACTTCCATCAACAAGATATTTTCTCAAGAGACTTCACACTGAATGAGCTAAACTTATCAATAAAAAAATCCAAGAGGTCACCAAGAGATAATCTAATCTTTGGTCAAATTATTAAACACTTTGAAGACAAAGCTAATAATCAACTCCTACGAATACTGAACATTTCATGGCAAACTGGTAAACTACCAAAGAATTGGAAGATATCAATTATAGTGCCAATACTGAAGCCAAACAAAGATGCCAAGGAATACAAGAACTATCGGCCAATTACTCTCACCAGCATACTTTGTAAAATACCAGAACGAATTATCCACTCTAGGCTCATAGTCTAGCACACTAACAATAATAAAATAAACCACTGCCAAACTGCCTATAGATCCCAGCACTGTACGACTGATCAACTGTTCTACTTCTGTCAATCAATAATAGATTCTTTCCAGGAAAAACCGCCAAAGAAGACCACGGCTATATTCCTTGATATGACCTCAGCTTTTGATCGAGTGTGGAGGGAGAAATTACGTGAAAAGCTGCACAACATCGGAGTAAGAGGAAAAACCTTAATCTGGATTGCAGACTTCGTAAGGGGAAGAAGGTTAAAGGTTCGGGTCAATGGAGAATTTTCCAAGGAAGGAAGAACATGGGCTGGTTTACCTCAAGGATCTGTGCTCAGTCCTCTACTCTATCTGCTATATATTAACGACATCCATCCTTACCTCACTGAAGACACAAAGGTTGCCTGTTATGCAGATGATATAGCCATATGGCACACAAGTAGCAGTATAGAAAAATCTGAAAAAGTACTGAACACATCAATGAGAGGACTGGAGAAGTGGGCAATGGAACTCCAAATGACCATAAACCCAATAAAACCAAACCTATGCGCCTTTTCGACTGACAGGGAAAAAAGGCATAAATATAACCACAAAATAAGCATAAACAAACAAATATTTGATAAAATTAGAAATCCATAATACCTAGGTGTGATACTGCAGTCCTGGATCTTTCAAGTTGGTCTCGAGGACCACGCCATCACCATCTCCTAAGCGGCGAAGTACGCGATCTACGTATTCATCGTAGATCGCAAAATGCGTGGTGCGCTGGAGACCCACTGGCGATTCTCCGCCAAATTCTGCAGCGCTGGCAGAGGCGCCATATTCAATGTACATAGTGTATATAATGCATATTATCTTTTTTTTAATAGTGCAGACTGTGCATGTATTGACAAGATGTGTCAACAAAATTATTTTAATTATTATTGATGAGGAATTGGAATTTTCAGAACACATAATTAGCACCTCAAATAGAGCTATCAGAAAACTAATCATTCTGAGAAGGCTATGTGGAACAAATTGGGGAGCAAAACCCAGAATTCTCAAAACAAGATATACCACCTTAATAAGGCCGATAATGGAATATGCAACACCGGTCTGGGCTCCCTCAAGCTCATCACTAAAAGTAAGACTAGACAGTGTTCAAGCAAAAGCGGCCAAAATAATCACTAGTGCTGTTTCATCCACCAACAATTAGAAAATTCAGAGAGAATGTGTTCTAGACCTACTCGCTCGAAAGCAGAAGACAAAATAAAAACAACTTGGATCGGCACTTAGGAAACGAGGAACCAGAGGACGAGATCTCTCTGATCACTTGTGGTTTGGTAGATCCGCGCTTTTCTGAGAATGAGGTGAAACTGACGGCTTTCAAGTTCGGGAAAAGGAAATCTCCTGGTCCCGAAGGGATCGATAACACGGTCGTGAAAGCCCTGGTAAGGATGCACCCATCGCTTCTTTCCAGGTTATTCAATAGGTGCCTGGACACTGGTGCATTTCCTGAGGCATGGAAGGTTGCCCGAGTAGTGCTTCTCGAAAAGTCTGGTAGAAAGGGTAATTCTCCTAATGATTATCTCCGCTTTCTTTACTAGTGTGTCTAGGTATGGTCCTGGATAGCCTACTAGCTCAGCGACTGAAGCATCGGCTAGAGAGTAATGAACTCCTTTCCTCTTTCCAACATGGTGTTAGGGAAGGGAAGTCCACAACCACAGCTCTGAACGAGGTGTTAGAGGGGGTAGATGGGCTTAAATAAGGGTGCTTGGGTTCTTTTCGTGGCCCTGGACATGGATGGCGCGTTCAACTCCATGATCTGGAACAAGCTGATGAGAAATTTGATGGACATGGGTTGTCCTGATAATTTGTGCAGCTTGGTTCGTGACTTCCTGAGAGATAGACGGATTAGCCTCAGTTTTGGTGGGCGGAAGTTGGAAAGAAACTGTGCTAGGGGTTGCCCCCAGGGCTCTTGCTGCGGACCTATTCTGTGGAATATCCTAGTAAACACCGTTTTCCAGGAGGAGCTCCCTAAGGGAGCCAGGCTGGTTCTCTATGCTGACGACCAGTTCCTCATCATTGAGGCTGCTTCGAGAGCGAAGGCTGAGAAGTGTGTTGGAACTTCTCTCCAAATTCTCTCGATCTGGACCCATGACTCTGGCCTTAAGTTCAATGTCTCCAAAACTAAAGATCTCAGCTTTAAGCCTTAGGGACATAAGAACTAAAAGGAAAGGGATCAAATGGGAACACAAGCCGGATAACCGGATTGAAGGACGGAGGGTAGCGTTGGTCAATAGGATGACCATTCTGGGGGTGGTCATTGATGACAAGATGGGTTGGCAATACCAGGCGGAGGAGATGGTGGCGAGAGGCAGGGAGGCGTTGTGCAGGCCTGTCCTGGTTGGTTCTCAACAGGGGGTGGGGAGAAGGAGGGTACTATTTTTAGGAACCTCTGCCTCTCCTGTGTCGAGCCAATCTTGCTATATGCTTCCGGGGCTTGGTGGCGCCGAAACAGGGATCAGAAGGTGGCAACAACTCTAGAGAGTGCAGAAGACAGCGGCACTCAGAATCACAGGGGGATATCGCACTACCAGCAGTGAGGCCTTTTTGGCCCTCGCTGGGCTTAGGAGACACAGCCTCATCGAAGGTAATGAGTTCGCAGACAGGATCGCTAAGGCAGGATGCTTTAGAGGTAGATCACTGAGGACCCCAGTGACCAAGAAAGAAGTTTATAGGAGGATCAGGGGGTACGTCCAGGACTTATGGTTGGACAGATGGAGGAACAGTGTGAAGGGGGGAGAGGTATTCAATGGGGTAACAACACCCAAGTACCTCTGTAAGGTAATGTCCCACAAACTCATTAGGGTAGTTCGGGACATGGGCTCTTCCCCAAGTCTCCACAGATTTAAAATTAAGAGAAACCCTGATTGCGTCTATGGAGAAAGGGATATGAATGCACGCCACTACGTCTTGGATTGTCCAAGGGTAGTGGGTGTGCAGGAAGAGAGAAGGAGGGCGAGGGGCGCTGCTGAGAAATCACAGCAAGCTTCTTGAGAAAGCCCACGACGTGGCAGCTGAGCTTTTCCTCAGCTGTGAGTGAACAGAGTCGACCGGGGGCTGCCTCCCCGCGGTCCCTGCTGGACACAGTAGATAGTTTCCTATTTTGCTATGATTAAAGGCCACCGGTATAGAAATCCTTCCAGACACGTTGTATGTGAGGTGGTGTTTCCAGGTACAATGTCCAAGCACTAGCTTGGATACCGTTACTTGGCTTATGAATTGAACAAAATAGCAGCGAAGGACATGCTTCGCATGCCGGATTGTGGACCTAAAGGTCTGGGTGGCCATCTGCTTCTAGGGTATACCAACTGTGCTTAGGTGGGATCCTCCAGTTCTTGTTTATTTTGGCTATTGATTCTATTTCTTTAAAAGTAAGTTTATTTTTCTGTAGCAAGGGTTCTTTTGTGCCTTTTTTCGCTAGCGCATCAGCAGCTTCATTGCCTTCAATGCTAACATGTAAGGGTATCCATTGAAGGTGAATTTTTGAGGTATTGAGAGTTTTTGGAGATAACCAATTATGTTCCTGCTTACTTTGCCTCAAAGATCCCCTGTGTGACTCAAGTGTTGTAGGGCACTTCTACTATCAGTAAGAATTCATATATCGTGATGTTTAATGTTTCTGATGGATTTTAAGACTTCATAGATGGCTATAAGTTCTGATCTGAAGACTGAGCAAAATTCTGGGTTTCTTCTGTTTATTTTCTCAATGCCATTTGTGGTTTTGATGAGACAGCCACTGCCAGTGTGTCCCAACTCGTCTCTGCTACCATCGGTATATATAGTTATTGCATTTTTAGGAATTTTATATTAATTATTTCTAATGATAATTGTTTTAAGTATTCTGGATTTTGGTATTGTCTGTTGGTGGGTTCATTTAAAGTGGCATTAAAAATAACATTTTGTTAATGTTTCGCATGGAGATATTTTTTTCAGCTAAATAATATTTTTCCACTTTATATTTTAAAAATCCATTTCTTTTGGCCAGGTGGAGAGGGCCTTCTTTTTTGAATCTTATATTGGGTTCCCAATTAAGTATGTAATTGAAAGTTCTGTGTTTGTTTTCATAACTCTTGATTTTGTTTATATATTTTGGAAGATTGTAGCTTATTCTATCCTTCAAGGGCATAATGTCTGCCTCGTAAAGTACAATATTATTAGGGCAGGTTTTTCGAAGACCTGTAATAATTCTGGCTGCACTTAGTTGTATCCTTTCCAGTGATTTTAGATTTGTTTCAGATGCTGTACCATAGATTTGATATCCATATTACAAGATAGGTCTCATTAGAGATGTGTAAGTCAATTTTAGTGTTGTTGCTTCAGCTCCCCACTCTTCCTGAAATATATTTCAAGATTTTTAGTCGGTCTCTTCATTTTCTAACAACTCCTTCAATATGCTTACTGGTTTTAATTTCTGGATCCAGGGTGTAGCCGAGATATTTAGGATGTTTATTATATTGCAATTGTTGTTCTTGCAGAATAATATTTGGTCTTATTTTGTATAGTTTCTTATCGGTAGTAAAAAGACAGGTTTCAGATTTTTGGGGGTTAAATTCTAATTTATTTTTATTAGCAAATTTTTCTAGGTGGAGAAGAGTCTTGTTCAAATCTCTTTCAGCTTTTTTCCAGTTAGTGTTACTGCTCCATAGAATAATGTCATCAGCGAAAAGTCCAATATTGGTTTTATTTGAAAATTTTTCTTCCATGCCTGCAATAAATAGGGTGAAGAGAGTTGGGCTAAGGATTGATCCTTGTGGTAATCCTTGGTACAATTTGAAGGTTTTAGATAGAGTGCCATTATATTTGACCCTGATTTATATATTTTTAAGGGAATTATTTATCCAAGTGATAGCTTTTCCATCAATTTTGAAATGTTTGTATAATTTTGTAATTAACTTGTTTTTCCATACCTTATCAAAAGCTTGTGTAAGGTCTAAAAAGCAGCTATGGTGTGGTTAGTTGGGTTTTTTTGTTTTGTGCATCTTTTACCTTTTGTGTGAAAAATAAGAGTTGGTCTATTGTCCCATGTCCTTTCCTAAATCCATATTGTTCTTCTGGTAAGAGATTTATTGTGTCGAGGTGGTAGGTGAGTCGTCTGAGTATAATTTTTTCCATTAATTTGCAGCAAATATTTGTTAGGGAGATAGGTCGGCAGATTTGTCAAGTTTTTTAATGAGAATTATTGTTGCATTTTTACAGTCTTGAGGCAATTTTCCAGTTTTCCAGGAGTTATTGAAAATATTAAGAAGTCTTTCTTTGCCAATTTTGCCCAAGTTTGATATCATTCGGCCATGGATTCCATCTGGCCCAGGAGTCTTGTTTAGGTCAGTGTTTTCTAATGCATAAGCTAGCTTTTTCATATTGATTTTTTTCATGTAAAATATTATGAGTGCTGGTGACATTTTACAGTCATGAATAATCTTTCGGGCCTTTTTTAACCTTGATTTTACTACTTATATTTGATATGAATTACCTAAAAGATTGGCAGCAATTTTGTCATTAGTTGCTGGTGTACTATCTGTATTCTTAATCATATTTGTGTTTTCAGTTTTTGGCTGGGCTCTGTCAATTTGTTTTGCCAAATTCCAAAGTTTTGTATTTGGGTTTCTTGGGTTCAGGTTTTCACAAGTTTGTTTCCATTTTTTCCTTTTCACATTTACGTATAATCTTTTTATTTTTGCAATCACAATGTTCAGTTCAGTTATACAATTTGTTTGTTTTTGGGTGCACTTTTTTGTAGTTCATTTCTTTTAGTTATAAGTGTTTGAATATTTTTTGCCTGGTGTGTATAATTTGGAATCCATTTCTTAATATTTCCTCTTGGTATTGAAACTTTGGCTGCTTCAATAATGGTGTTTTCGAAATATATCATATTAGCCTTTTTGAAGTTCCAGTATTTTTCTTAATTGAGCTAGTTTTGGTCTTGGTGCTAATTTCTATCAAATTAGGCAAATGATCACTTCCAAATATTTTTAATATTTGCTATTTGCATTTGTGGAAAATGTCAGGATAGTAAAAACTTATATCAAGGGCTTGTGCAGTATTATAGCTTGTATGAATGATGGGTAGGATTCCCATCATTTAAGCACATGAAGGCATTGTCGTCAAATATGTTTGATAGTATTTTGCCTCTTGGGTTTGGCGTAGGACATCCCTATAGTTGATGTTTGGCATTAAGGTCACCTACAATAATAGTGTTGTCTGTAAGAAATTGAGCCATTGTTCCATCGTCAATAAATGTATTGTTTGGAGGGTGATACATATTGTATATGTTGATGGCTTTGTTTTGATTGAGGTAGACTTTGATACCTTGGGCTTCGAGGTCTAATGTGTTTGTAATATTAACGGCTATGTCCTCATAGTACAAATTCTTGATTAAAAAAGCTAGGCCACGCCCTTTAACAGCATATACAGATGGATCTTCAGACCTTACCTTGATTTATGGAGGGGCCGGAATTAACATAATACTGCAAGATGGAACGCACATCAAAATCAAAGAAGGAGCAGGACAGATTTCGTCAAACTTCACTTGTGAACTGACAGCTATCTGGAAAGCTCTTGATTCATACCTTAACCAACCATCCCTGCATCAAGCAGAAGGAATTTTAATATACAGCGACTCCATATCTGCTCTAGAAGCAATTCAGAAGGGCAATACTAGAATCACACAGAAAATACACTCGTTACTTACCCAACTGGAATCATTGGAGAATAACTGCATTCTACAATGGATTCCTGCCCGTGTTGAGATCGGGGTAATGAAATGGCAGTTGAATTGGCAAAGGAAGCCAGAAAGCTGAGCCAAAATAAAGAACAAATGTCAGTATTTGACGCTGATGCTTTGGCAAAATACAAGATAATTAAACAAAAAATAAGAAAAGATCAAATATGTGAAATAAACTCTGAGAGAAAACTGACAAAAACTATAACAAGACTTAGAACAAAACATTATAAAGGAATGAAAATACATCCAGATGGCACAAGAACCTATAGAACATGCAACAACTGTCCTGGTGTGGAACTAACACCTACCCACATATTCTCATTCCCGCAGCCTTGCAGAAAATTGACATAGACCCAGAGCAGCAGCTTTATACATCCAAGATAGTGGACATTGCTGCTGCTGCTGTGATAGAAATGCATGGAGACATCTGAGGCTTTTTATTGGACACGACAACAACAACGGCATTCCAGAGTAAAATAAATTATCAGAGATAGATACATATTTTTCAAATGAATTAAAATAAACATAATCGATAATGAGTGAGAGTTTAATTAAAAATATTAGAAATTCGGAAACAAACCGTATCTAAAATATCAATTTTATTTTTGCTACATGTTTTAATTTGCATTTACCTATTTTACATATCTCTGATTGTATTTGAAAATCGTTAACCAATTCTTCATACTTTTGGCGAAGTGGTGTTTTATTAATTTGTTATTTGATATTATTAGGGTTCTTTCCTGGTATTCAAAAAGGAAAAATACGTGTCGATCAGTTATATTTTTTAATTTATCAAACAATTTGGCCGCTGAATCTCTGATTCTGGTAGAGCGCCATCTGGCGAATAAAATTGTAACTAAAATCAATTTCGAATTTTTCATTATTTGCCATAAAAATTCCCATTGCATCCTGAACACAATGGTGTTTACCGCATTGCTCTAGCGCAAATATTCTGGGGGTTATTAATTTTTGAAGTTGTGCGGGACTTTTGGATCACCCTGTATTTGGAAATACATTAAGTAGAACTGCTCTTCACTGAAGGTTAATAACGAGTTTACAAAGTGGGAAGAGGAGCTTCTTTGTATATTTTTATATAAAAAGAAGCTCCTCTTCCCACTTTGTAAACTCGTTATATATTTGGAAAACCGTGCAAAAGCGAAAACGTGTAAAACAAGTACGGTGTAAATCGGGGGATAGGTGTATTACTAAATACATCATATACAACCTATGGTGTTGGTTTTAACAACGAATTTGATGCAGAAAAAAAGCTCGACTTAATTGTAGCGACTCAAATATAACTCTGTATACATTCTCTCTGGCATGTTTATTGTCATTTTATGTAAATATTTATACAATGTGTGAAACATATAAATAAACAAAGCATCATATATTAGTCTACTGTCCTTACTGCATGAAAGATATTGGGTCGGCTTGTGGTTCATCGATGGGGGACTTAGTTGTAAGTGAATGTATTTCTATTGATATACTATACAAAATATTCAACTATGAAAATGTATTTGCATATAATGGCAATTTATATATAACAATGATTGTCTTAATAAGATTTATTTTGATATATTCCAAATTTCTTATATTGGAACTTATTTTGTAGATTATATATCTATGTGGAATTCCTATTTAAATTTGATCTCTTTTAGATTGCCTAGCTTAAATCTCTTCCATCTAAATTTGCTCAACTCCAAATACTTTGCATATAGACGTAAGATATAATAAAGGTATTTAGATATGTGTTCTTCAAATTAAAGATATTTCGGCTAGTAAATCCTTTTTATATATTTATAGACAATATAAAGATTTACTGGCAGAAGTATCTTCAATTTGAAGAACTATGAATTCCGTCCAGGCAGCCTCTATCTTTATGATAGAGATATGTTGTACACTGATGGACAAAACTGTAAGTAGAAAGTCTTTAATGTCGTTGGTTGAGTGTTTGTTTTTATTTTGAAGGAGACAGAGGTAATTTTGTTAACACTTGGTTATCTCGAATGTCTTCAATAAAGGTCATTGTAACATCTTTCAGAGTTATTATCTGAATCCTTATATACATGCTAAGAGGTACAATTTCCTTAAGTTTTGTCCAGGAGTGTTTTTCTGAAATAAGATCTATGATAGAATTGTAATGCACAAGCATATAAAACCTATTATTGGCTGTTTAACACCAAACATTATCTAATTCCAGAAATTCATTAGGTAAAGGAAAAATAATCCCACAAAGTTGATTCTAGTTAAAAATGGTATCTCAAGAAAAAAAAAGCTTTGAAAGCCCTATTTAAATTGTCCGTGACTAAATAACTCTTAATTTAGAATTAATCAACTATTTGCTTAACTTAATTAGTTTAATTAGATTTTTTTAGTAGGCGTGAAGGTCTCATTCGGCGGTAAACTTTCTGAAAAGTACTTTGTGAATGCTAACACCATGTGTCACAATTAGCAAACATTCCCCGAGACATTTAAATCATAGTTGTATATTACCTAGAAATATAACAAGTCAAAGATTTACAATTTTTTCCTGAAACATTGGCCGATAAGAGCTTGGTCTACTTGTAACACCGGTTCAACAGCTCAACAGAAAAGTGGAGAATATCGTTAAAAATAAAATAAATAAAATTACTTATTTTCAGCTACCCCCCCCCCCCCGGCTGTATATAGCCGGTTACCTATTTACATACTGGAAGTTGGTTGGAAGTTTGTTTGGAAAAATATTAGGCTACATATCTCAATTATTTATTTAGTTCCTGACGTTTCAGTAACTCGCTGCCATTCTCCTCAGGGGAATGGTTATTTTTGAATCCTATTTCTATAATTATATAGGTATAGATGTATGTTTACATATTGAAATTTCCTAACATTGTATGTGCTTTCAAAATTCGAAACTATTTTAAAGGCGTAAGATTCTTTTTGATATTAAACAATTTCTACTGCCCTTACTGCAATGGAAAAATTAAAGGGAGGGCCTGGCTCATCAGTGGTGAACTCTCCCAGCGGTTTCGCCAATTTAATCCACCAGACCGCTTCTCAGAGTTCTAATACTGTATTGGACGATTCTTTAAGTAAGGGCAGTAGAAATTGTTTAATTTCAAAAATAATCTTACGCCTTCAAAATAGTTTCGAATTTTGATAACAGATGGCGCGCTAGTGCATCATTGTATGTGCTTCGTTTATTCTTCATTTATTCATTACAAAACGCTAGCTATATCCTATATAGATAGTTGCGTGTAAATGTTCACATACAAGCTAATTTATATACATATTTTCAATATATATAAATAATTTATAGTATTTGAGAGAGAGTGAAAATATATTAAAATTCACAATTCACAGCAATAATTATACAATATAATTATTTACATATATTCTTGGATTCCTGGACAAGTCGATATGTAAGAAGAAATGTCTTAATAAAATAATTTTGTTGTTTCTGAAAGTCCTAACCCTTCACTAGCTGAAATATTTTATGGCAGATGCGGCCGATTTCAGAATTTCTCTTATAGAATGTCGCAAACATATAGAAACTCATGTATTGTTAGATCCATAGCACGGAAATCATGAAACAGAGCTTAACCATGTCATATTTGATTTACTCTCTTCTGTATGATATTCGCTCATGAATATGCACGTTTTTGAATAAAATATTGTCCAAAACTTTTTATTAGTAACCCAAAAACTCGATAAGTTCGAATTTTCTCAAACTTATGATCAAGTGTTTTGTAAATTTCTTTCATGTCGGTTGACATTTTTTTTACTTATCCCTAGTGCACGTGGTACAGGCCATGATAATCAAGGTTGGTAGAAGTTGGCGACTGCTTTTACTGTAAGTGCACCACATGTCTACACATGTGAAAAGCAGTCCGACTTTGCACTTACAAATGTGACAGACCCTGTTTTGTTACTTGCACTCGCTGGTGGGTTTGGACCTTTGCAAGAATCGGGGGCCAGTGGAACATTTTTTTAAATCAGAAAAAAACTACCCAATGCGGGAATCGAACCCGGGTAGTAGCGGTCGAAAACCAACGGTTTAGACCATCCTTCCACCGACCCCTTCTGTTGACATTGAATTGTCCCAAGGGGAGTTGACCAGAGCGACCTCTGAGAGTGGAATTAACCCTAATATTCTCGGGACAATCAGGGACATGGTACCAAGTCATTTAGCAGTCAGTCCTTGTGTTGTATATAGCTGGGGACTGTAGTCAGTTTACAGTAGCATTCACACCTACAACCATGTTCTCTAAGGTAAGTCACTTCAGCCTGGATACAACTATGGGATAATAATACAAACGCAGGGTATATCAATAATGGAATAATGGAGAATGGAATTGTGTTTAGATCTTTGAGAATGTTCATATTTTGAATCCCAATATTCACATCGCCATATATATACGCCTTAATTTAAGGATTGATTATCAAATAGCAAAATACACAGAGAAACGAAAAGTATTTTCAAAAAATGCTTAAGTGTGTTCTTCGACAAGCCACGATATTCCGAGCGTTCATCAAAGAGGAGATAATCCCCCCAGTATAGTGGAAATCATTATTTTACAAATCACATAAACAGAATTCACTATTATCAGGAAAATGTATGCCTAGGATGTTGAATTCTAATCTTCCAATGTTTATATTTATATTAAAATAAATCATAAAGATGTACACACACACAAAATATTCCTTTATTTTGAATCAAGTTCTCGAATTTATCAATTCATTTGAATAGAAAGTGTGAAGTAATGCGTTTATTTTTCATTTCAAAAGAGAAGATTTGTGTTTTTGATATATATAATTCATCTTCATTAAATAAAACGAGAAAAATATTATTTCCTGACGAGTTTTCAACTTGAGGATGAAATTTCCTAGTCTGAAGAGTATCTGGGGACATGAAAACGCTAAATATTCTGGAAACAAAAGGTTAAGTTTAAAGGAAAAATATTGAAGACGCGAATAAAATGTTTTATTGAAACACACCACACGGTGTATGCTCATGAAAAGCAGCAGAGGAATTTGATAAAATAAAAAAGCACAGTTCAATAAATAGAATAAGCTATAAAATTTGAGACAAAGCAGTTCTATAATTAGGGCTCTGTCTTTTCAATTTTCGATGTACCTCATATATATTTATAGAAACTGTGTTCATTTAATTTAGAACTTATGTCTATAGGGATTAATGCATTCTATATCATCTTTTGGGTGAAATATTGTGATGGATTGACGTTTCTTATTTACATATTGGCAGAGTATATTTCCTCTCAAAGAATTTATCTTTCTTAGAATACACATTATATATATCCAGGAAAATGTAGTTTTTAAATGTAAAGAATTACAATAAAATTTCCCGTAATTTGAAATACCTTAAACTTCTCCAATTTATGTCTTCTGCAGGTGATCGTCCTCTTCTTCCTGGTAGCTGTGGCCCTCGCCCTGCCCTTCCATCATCATCACGATGATCACCATCATCATCATGTAAGTTCCACTTGGTATGCAGCGATAACAGAGAGTAAATCAAACGTTAATATTATATTGATTATATAATTTTATAATCGCTTGAATTTAAGATATTATTCAATATAAATTCTGAACTTTGAATATTGTGAAGGAAAGAAGTTGGCTAATTTGTGTGCTTTGAAATTAAAGAAGTTACTTTTGATGTATCAGCACGCCCACCCGTACCACTTCGGCTACCACTCCCCCGACCATGGCGGACACCACTACCGCAAGGAGTCCGGGGACGGCCACGGCGGAGTCCACGGCTCCTACGGCTACGTGGACGCCCACGGCATCAAGCGGCACGTGGACTACGTGGCGGACCACCACGGCTTCCGTGCCCACGTCAAGACCAACGAGCCGGGGACCGCTGACCAGGATCCCGCTGCTGTTCACCTAGAACACCACGGTCATCATGGTCATCATCATGGCCACCATCATCATGATCATCATGGTCATCATCACGGTCATCACCATGGTCACCATCATGGTCATCATCACGGTCATCACCATGGTCATCATCACGGCCATCATTTCTAAGCTTCCACCAATTATTGAACTCACCCCTTGTGTAATAAAGGCATGCAGTTGATTTGATTTCACCACAATTACTTGCCTATAACTACAAACAATGTACTTCATTATTGGGAATAAATAACGAACTTGGCAATCACTATGTCTGAATTATTTCTCAATTTGTTACATTCAATATTTACAAGTACATCTAACTCTTCAATACATTTTGATGGTTACGCAGTTGGGAAATTAAGCTACTTAGTTTTGATCAAACATGATAATTATGGAATTCTCACTAAGAACATATTTTATCCTCAAACCTTTTTGTTAAAAATTCAAAACAAAATTACATACACATCCAAACGACATGTGCTATCAGATCCAAGTTTAAAAGTTATTTGGAAAATAAGTGTTCAATTTGAAATTTTGTATAGAAATAAATTACACGCTTTTATATAGATATTGGTTGGGTATGTCGATGTAATGGTCTTTCTCTCTGTAGAATCTCTAATGTAAAAAGGGGATATTTCTAAACATAGACAATAAAATAGTTATTCCTACCTTGTTTTCATGGATAACTGCACAGAACTTTGGTTATAAATATTAATTATTTAATATATGAGGCTCGAAAAGTTGAAAATTAGCTTTACATTTATAAATCAACTAGACGAATGGCCCGGGCAACGCCCGGGTTTTACCCGAGTGCGTATATATTTTAAAAATGTTTTAATTCAAATACTATTCGTTACAATTATAAATTGGCGCCATGGATGTCACTCTTGTGAAACGTCCCGTTCCAAACTGTGTGTTTTTAAAATGTTTTCATTAAAATACTATTCGTTACAATTATAATTTGATTGTATAAGAAACATATTTTCATTTAAGTATTGTACTTTATATAAAAAAGATTAAATAATTGTGCAAAACGGTATATACGATATATAAACATCAAAAGAAATAATGAGCCTATCGTTCAAATATAAAATTCGAATAAATATAAATGAGATACTAAAAATAAATACCTATTTAATGAATATCATATTTTATTCTTATATTAAAATATTTATTATTTTAATTTTAACTTTATGAACGGAAAAATATGTCCAGGGTAGCCTAGTGGTCATGGCATCTTCCCGGTAAGAGGAAGGTCGTGGGTTCGATTCCCATCCCTTGACACTTTTTCTATTTTATCCATTCTGACCAAAATCTATCCATGAACTTCACACAGTGAACTTCACACAAACATAATAAGGCAATTATATAAGTAGATATGTATATTATAATCAGAGAACTTTCGGCTTTGTCTTTCTAGAAGCTTGTTGTAAGATATGGAACTGCTTCCAGATTTGACTTAAACACATAAGGATTCCATACAGAATATGACATCTAGTACTTTCTATCGATTAATGAAGTGTCAATTTGAGGAGAGGCGCGCTATTAAATTATGAACTTACCTTAAAATGGAAATAACATAAAATTGAAGTTTGTACAATTAAAAAATAATTGAGCGATAGAGGCATCTCGTTATCATGTAACTTAAGCTTTAAATTGCACACACGAGCAGGAGAAGTCTATCTTTTTATTTATCAAATTATTTCAATAAAATTTCACTTTTGTGCTGTTTTTTTTTCACAAACAATGTTTTAATATCATCAATGACGGCGAGCAGCTAGAAAAAATGTCTCCTCCAAAACTGTGTACAACTCAAACTATGCCTATAATATAGAAGATGGCAGACAACTGAATAGACTGTATATAACTACAAACAATGTCCTTTATAATCGAGATAGAGAGAGAGAGAGATTGAGATTGAAACTACTTTATTTCAATGTTCATATATTGTTATATACAAAATTTAAATAAATTAATGAATAAAAATGAATAATGATAAATAAATAAATAGAGATAGAGAAGGCGGTAAATTAATAAACAATCTCTTATAAAATCGAATATGTGAATACCTATCAACAATGTCCTATATCATAATAATAATGAACATATATTGTTTTATAGATCATCATAGGTACCAAAGGAGGTAACAAAACTGGTATTGTGGCTCATTCTTTATCATCATTAGTAAAGGTTTCTACAAGGGTGATGTACAGTGCCATCGTTCTGATGCACAATTAAAGGGAGTGGTGCCTCTTTTGTTACATGAATATCATCCTCTCACAACTTCATGTTGTGGATCATAATAAAATTTATGATATAAATAGAAAAAAAAATTCCTAGTATCAACATTAAGGTAAAAACATCAGAATTCCATGGATAGGTTTCTTTTCAAAAGCTTTAATCTCGAGCTTTCGGGCACGAAACGCCTTTCTACAGGAAGATTTAAAAAAGAAACATTTTCCAGGAAGTTTGAAATTTTAACCTTAATACACAGTATATAGAGTTGTGAATATAGAAAGTTTTAGATTTTTTTCAACGGTCTAAACATGATGATACTAATATACGATGTTTATACAATTATGTGTCATAATTTATGGATAGGCTAAGTATCTATACATAAATTAGTTGTCAGTTGAAATTTACAAAACCAATGTATTTGCATATGTGCTGATATAAAAAAGAACATGTTTAACAATGATTATTTTTTAATACAGATAGGTTAATTATCAAATATCTACAATAAACAAATCATAGACAAACTTATATTCGAGCTCGTTTGAGTTAGTAAAACATTCAAGTTGTATTAAAAATACATTGGAATAAATTCTTTTTTTCAATGCAGTATGGTGTTAAAGAAAATTGTATACCTTTAATATTCCTACACAAGGTATAGATCAAGTCCTTCATCCAATATATATCGACATGAAATATTATTGTATGTTCACTAAACACCCTTAAGCTGCCTTCCATAGAAAATGCAGGGTATATAACAAAACCAATCCAATACAATAGTAGAGCGGTCTAGAGATTAATTTGGCGAAACCGCTGAGAGGGTTCACTACTGATGAGCCAAGCCCTCTCATTCAATAACACATATCATTGCAGTAAGGTCTGTAGAGAAAATATTTGATAATATTTAAAAGAAACGCATTGCCAGTAAATTTATTTGTGTGAAATTTTAATGAAATATTATTGTAAACGTTTAATTCCACAATTTGATCAAATATTATAGCCAAGAACCCATCCAATTGTAACGCATATTTATTATCGCTCAAAACAATATTAGAGCTTTAAAAAGCGGTATTAAAATGACAAAAGAACCGGGATTGTTTTCCAATAATAAACCAAGTTCAAGCCCCAGTCAGAACAACAAAAAGTTTCCTTCATTTGAAAATAAATAAATCTTGCTTGAGATGGTTTTATATCTTATATATGAGTAATTGCCTTATATTATAAATGGTTATGTCCCCACCCACGACAGAAATTTACTTTAATATATTGGAGAAGGTTTCATCAACTTATAGGAGATAGGAGAGATGTTGTTTTGAAGCCCGGAGCCCCCAGAACCACCATCACGGACCGAGGAAGAGTATTACAATCCAAGTTGATTGCGGAACTCACCAATCAATGCTCGTCGATACATCGGTTCACGACAGCGTATCATCCCCCAGACGAATGGACTGACGGAGAGGTTAAATAAAACCTTAGCCAACATGATGGCTATGTATGTAAGTGCTGAACAAAAGGACTTGGACGTAAACCTGCCCTACGTCACGTTCGCCTACAACACCGCGAAACAAGAAACGACAGGTTTTACCCCTTTTAAACTGATCCATGGACACGAAGCCGAAACGACCTAGACACTCTTTTCATGAAGATCTCTAAGAGGAATACAATCAGAAGATTGCCTCGCGAGTCGAAGAGGCTAGGCAGTTAGCAAGATTAGAAACTTTGAAAGCCCAAAAAAAAGAAAAGGCCAGATATGATTTAAAGCACGAGGTAATGGATTACAACGTCGGTGACCTGGTATGGATTTTCATCCCGATAAGAAAGGTGGGACTCTCAGAAAAACTGATGAAAAGATACTGCGGGTCATACAGGGTTACTCGGAAACTCTCTGACCTGACCTTCGAAGTTGAACCTGTGGACCAACCAACCAAGAGACGGCAAACAAGAGACCTGGTCCATGTACTGAGAATGAAACCCTACCATGACCCTGAAGACCAAACTGATCTGTTCAAGTGATAATTACAGCCGGACGCTGTTCATCTAGGAAGGGGGCAATGTCACTGAATAATTATTTTGAATACTCTGTTGTTTATCATCATAAATATTTGCATAGTCATCACCCCTTACCATGCTTGTAGATTATCACTTAAAAATCAATTGGCACATTTTGAAATATATAAGTTTAATTAATAAATTATTTTAAATTAAACTTTGGAATACTTGTGTTCTCTACCGTGACAATATCTTTCAGAGTTATTGTCTGAATCCCGATATACACGCTAAAAGGTACAACTTCCTTAAGTTTTGTCCATGAGTGTATATACGTATAGAACATTTGGGGATAATGCATGGGGTTAGTGATGCCTAAATCAGGAACAAAGCATCTCCTTCCATACTACTGAAAGTTGCTGATGGCTTGTGCCAACAATCAGAATATAATATAATAATTGTTAATATTTTTTAAAATCCAATATATTACCCAAAACCTTTTATTAGTAAATAAAAAAAAATCATTATAACTCCAAATTCCTTCAACCTTAAGTTCACGTATGTATCGTAGCAAATTTCTTTTATGTCTGTTGACATTGAATTGTCCCAAAGGGAGTTGATCAGGGCGACCTCTGAGAGTGGAATTAACCCTAATATTCTAAGTTGAATTCTTGGGGCAATCGGAGACATGGCACTAAGTCATTTAGCAGTCCTTGTGTTGTATATAGTTGAGGACTGCAGTCAGTTTACAGTAGCATTCGCACCTACAACCAAGTTCTCTAAGGTAAGTCACTTCAGCCTGGATGTAAAAATGGGATACTATGCCAACCGCTGGATATATCAATAATGGAATCGTTTTGTGTTTTGATCTTTGGGAATGTCCATAATTATAAATCCCAATACTCACATCGCCATATATGTACGCCTTATTTTAACGATTGATTATCAATTAGCAAAATACACACAGAGAAACGATAAATATTTTCAAAAATGTGTAAGTGGGTCCATCGACAAGCCCGGATATTCCGAGCGTTCATCTGATATTTAAATCTAATATTCCAATGTATATATTTATTAGAATAAATCATAAGATGCACACACAAAATAATCCTTTATTCTGAATCAAGTTCTCGGATTTATCAATTCATTTGAATAGAAAGTGTAAAGTGATGCGTTTCTTTTTCATTTCAAAAGAGAAGATTTGTGTTTTTGGTACATATAATTCATCTTCATTAAATAAGTGAAGAAAAATATTGTCTTCTGGCCGATTTGTCAATTTAAAGATGAAACTTCCTAGTCTGAAGAGTTTCTGGTGACATGAAAAGGCTAAATGTTCTGGAAACAAAAGGTTTAGTTAAAAAATATATTTAGGACGCGAATAAAATGTTTCATTAAAACACGGTGTGTGCTCGGGAAAAGTGGCAGAGGATTTTGAAAATAAAAAAAGCAGTTCAATAAATAGAATAAGCTAAAAAAAGTTGAGACAAAAGAGTTTATAATTAGGGCTCTGTTTCTTTTAAATTTGTATGATGTACTTTATATATTTCATATATACTGTTTTAATTTAATTTAGAACTTATGTATATAGGGATTAATGCATCCTCTATCATCTTTGGGGTGAAATATTGTGACGGATTAACGTTGTTTATTTGCATATTGGCAGAGTATATTTCCTTTCAAAGAATTTATCTGTATATATGACGCCTATTTTATATCCAGAAATATGAAGTTTTCAGGTGGGAAAAATTACAATAAATTTCCCGTAAATTAAATTATCCTAAACATTTCCAATTGATGTTTTCTGCAGGTAATCCTTCTCTTCCTGTTGGCAGCTGTGGCCCTCGCCCTGCCCTTCCATCATCATCATGATGATCATCATGATCATCATCATGTAAGTTACACTTGGGGGACAGTGATAACAGAGAGTATTTCAAAGGTTAATCTTATATTTAATATATGATTTTATAAATTGCCTGTGAACATAGGATATTATTTAATATAAATCCTGAACTTTGAATATTGTGATGGAAAGAAGTTTTATAATTTGTTTTGAAATTATTGAAGTTAGTTTTGATTATTAACAGCACGCCCACCCGTATCACTTCGGCTACCACTCCCCCGACCACGGCGGACACCACTACCGCAAGGAGTCCGGGGACGGCCATGGCGCAGTCCACGGCTCCTACGGCTACGTGGACGCCCACGGCATCAAGCGGCACGTGGACTACGTGGCGGACCACCACGGCTTCCGTGCCCACGTCAAGACCAACGAGCCGGGGACCGCTGACCAGGATCCCGCTGCTGTTCACCTAGAACACCACGGTCATCATGGTCATCATCATGGCCACCATCATCATGATCATCACGGTCATCATCACGGTCATCACCACGGTCACCATCATGGTCATCATCACGGTCATCACCATGGTCATCATCACGGTCATCATTTCTAAGCTTCCACCAATTATTGAACTCACCCCTTGTTTAATAAAGGCATGCAGTTGATTTGATTTCTCAACAATTACTTGCCTATAACTACAAACAATGTACTTCATTATTGGGAATAAACAACGAACTTGGCAATCACTATGTCTAAATTATTTCTCAATGTGTCACATTTAATATTTAGTAGAACATCTAACTCTCCAATACATTTTGAGGGTTGCACACACACACATTTGGAAAATTAAATTACTTAGTTTTGATCACACATGATAATCAGGGAAATCTCACCAAGAACATATTTTAACCTCAAACCTTTTTGTTAAAGTTTCAAAACAAAATTATATACACATACAAACGATATGTTCTGTCAGATCCAAGTTTAAAAGTTATTTTGGAATAAATTTCTGACTTAACATTTTGTAGAAATAAACAACTCGATTTTATATAGATATTGGTTTGGTATGTAGATGTAATGGTGTTTTAGTGAAATTTATAATGCATAAAAGGAATATTTCTAAACATGGACCAATAAAATGAGTATTCCTACCTTGTCTTGTGGAATATCACTCAGTACTTCGGTTATAAAAATAAATTATTTAATATATATGAGGCTCGACAAGCTAATATTAACTTTAAATGTAAAAAGGAATATGTAGATTCTAATCAAAGAACTTTTGGCATTATCTTTCTGGAAGCTTTTTGTTAGATGTGGAACTGCTTCCTCCCCTAGTAAACATTTTCAGGTTTGACTTAAACACATAAGAATTAATGAAAATTCGACCTCTCCTGGTATATATTTCCAGATTTGACTTCGAAACTATTATAAACGCGTATGGTTCTTTTGAAAATTAAACAATTTCTACTGCACTTACTGAAATGGTAAAATTAATGGGAGGGCGAGTTTCCATTACAGTAAGGGCAATAGAAATTTGTCAATTTTCAAAAGAATCACACGCGTTTATGATAGTTTCGAATTCTTTCATAACAGATGGCGTGCTAATGCGTCATAATATAAGAATTCCATACATAATATGGCAGCTAGTACTTTCTATCGAATAATGAAGAGTCAATTTTAAAAGAGGCACGTTACCAAATTATGAACTTACCTTAAAATGAAAATAATAGAAAATGAAAGTATATGTACAAGCAACAAACATTTATATTTAGCAACTCTCCGGTAAGAGGTCACCTTTCCCTAAAGGACACTTTGGCTCTGCAAATAGGTGTCATTTACAGGGAGGTTGTATTGTTTTATCGAAGACTGAAAATACTACGAACAATGCCCTATATCACAGAAGACTCTATAAATGACACAATGTTTTATAAATCGAAGACTGTAAATAACTACAAACAATGTTCTGTATCTTAAAAATAATTTTCATATATTGTTTTATAGATCATCATAGGTACCAAAAGAGGTAACAAAACTGGTATTGTGGCTCATTCTTTATCATCGCTAATAGAGGGGTGTACTAGGGTGATGTACATCATTCTGATGCACAATTAAAGGGAGAGGTACCTCTTTTGTTACATGAATATCATTCTCCCACAACTTCATGTTGTAGATTATCATAAAATTTGTGATATAAATAGTAAAAAAATAAATAATTCCTTGTATCAACATTAAGGTAGAAATATCAGATTTCCATGGATAGGTTTCTTTTCAAAATCTTTAATATTTAGCTCTCGGGCACGAAACGCCTTTCTACAGGAAGATTTAAAAAAGAAACATTTTTCTGGAAGCTTGATATTTTAGTCTAAATTCATAGTATATAGAGTTGTTGTGCATGAATCCATATAGGTTATATGACAGTTACGTTAAAGCGCTGGTTTTATTCAGCATTTCCCATAGGTCACCTACAGAGAGGTGTAACTTCGACCTGGTATTAAATGGCCGCCTCTACCATGAGGAACAGACGCCTTATGCAGTCGCTCCTAACATGGAGTAAAAACGCTGCTCATCCTGTATCCCTGGAGCCCTTACAGGGTACTATCAGCCGGGCCAGCTGAACCCAGGTTTTTTAGTGAGGTTGTTACTGCTCCCCCTCCTCCTTTTACATACGGGCTTGGGACCGGCAATGGCGGAGTTATAGTGTATAGAATATATAGTAGATAGAGTTGTGAATATCAAAGGTTTTATATTATTTTCAACGGTCTAAACATGATGATACTAGTATACGATATTTATATAATTATGTTTAATTGAAAAGGCATATATTGGATCAAACTATTAATTATTTAACCAATATTTCGGTTGGTATGTAATATGTTATAATACCTTGATAAAGGTTGGCGTTTAGCCAACTGAAATATTGATAAAATAAATTATATTTTGATTCAATATATGCCTTTTTAATAAACGAATTATTTATGGATATTCTATTTTAAAAACGATATAATTATCTATCTTCTATCTATCTATATATATAAAAATGAATGTATGTGTGTATGTGTCCTTTATGCCTGACCAAACCACTCATTGGAACTCCATGAAACTTTGGGAAGTTATTTAGTATAGTACTGGGAAGGTTTCTAGCAAATAAAATTTTTGAAATAACTTTTCGCCTAAAAATAATCAAGATAAATATTCTAATTTATCTGTTATAATTCAACAATCTGCTCTAAATATTATCATGATGATACGATGATTTTGTAATGTAGAAAATTAGGAAAGACAAAATTCAGGATGACACGGCAATTTATTTGAGACAAGAATAATGATACAATTCCAAAGCAAATATACTATTCTTTTAACTTCCAATTACCGAGGGAACCAATTAATATTGATTTTATTCAACTTATCGAGTAATTTTCAAGGGACCGGGGAAAAATGTTCACTAGATAAAACGATGATTTTGTAATGTAGAAAATTAGGAAAGACAAAATTCAGGATGACACGGCACACAGGGACCGGGAAAAAATGTTCACTTTATCGAGAGATTCAAATTTACGATTTTCAAATTATCAAAATATATCTTTTTTATATATTGTCACGGTAGTGATAACGAGTATAACAAAAGTTTAAGTAAAAATAATTTATTTATAAAATGCCAACTATTTCTAAAAAATTATTTACAAGTAATAATATACAAGAATGGTAAGGGGTGATGACTATGCAAATATTAATGATGATATACCACAGAATATTTAAAATAATTATTCAGTGACATTGCCCCCTTCCTAGATGAACAGCGTCCCGCTGTAATTATCACTTGAACAGATCAGCTTGGTCCTCAGGGTCATGGTAGGGTTTCATTCTCAGTACATGGACAAGGTCTCTTGTTTGGCGTCTCCTGGTTGGTTGGTCCACAGGTTCAACTTCGAAGGTCACGTCAGAGAGTTTCCGAGTAACCCTGTATGGCCCGAAGTACCTTTTCATCAGTTTTTCTGAGAGTCCCACCTTTCTTATCGGGATGAAAATCCATACCAGGTCACTAACGTTGTAATCCATTGCCTCGTGCTTTGAGTCATATCTGGCCTTGTCCTTTTCTTGGGCTTTCAATGTTTCTAATCTTGCTAGCTGCCTAGTCTCTTCGACTCGCGAGGCAATCTTCTGACTGTAATCCTCTTGGAGATCTTCATGCGGATTTGGGAAAAGAGTGTCTACAGTTGTTTCGGCTTCGCGTCCATGAATCAATTTAAAAGGGGTAAAACCTGTCGTATCTTGTTTTGCCGTGTTGTAGGCGAACGTGACGTAGGGCAGGATTACGTCCCAGTCCTTCTGTTCAACACTTACATACATAGCGATCATGTTGGCTAAGGTTTTGTTTAACCTCTCCGTCAGTCCATTCGTCTGGGAATGATACGCTGTCGTGAACCGATGTATCGACGAGCATTGATTGGTGAGTTCCGCAATCAACTTGGATTGGAATACTCGTCCTCGGTCCGTGATGATTTCTCTGGGGGCTCCGTGCTTGAGAACAACATCTTCCATTAAGAACTTGGCTGCTTCTTTTGCTTCCCCTGTGGGTAAGGCTTTAGTAACGGCAAATCGAGTAAGATAGTCAGTACAGACTATGATCCATTTATTACCAGTATCAGACTTGGGAAATCTTCCAAGGAGGTCCATTCCAACTCTCTGAAAAGGGGAGGTTGCAGGAGGTATGGCTTTAAGTAGTCCGGGTGGCTTTTGAGTTGATTGTTTCTTTCTTTGGCACTCTTTACAATGAGCGACATACTTCCGTATGTCCCGGAGAAGTCCTGGCCAGAAATATTTGTTTTTAACTCTCTCATATGTCTTCGAAAATACAAGGTGACCTGCTGTGGGAGCGTCGTGTAAACTTTTCAATAGTTCTAAGCGTAAGTGCTTGGGAATAACTAAAAGGTGTTGGTTTCCCAGGGGGTCGAAATTCTTTTTGTATAAGGTTCCTTTTAACATTTCATATCCTTTTGATTCGGCACCAAATCTTTCTGTTTCATCTATCAATTTATTAATTTTAGGGTCTTTTCTTTGTTCAGCCTCGAAGCACGTCAGAGCAGTTATTGAGGGTATATCATCATACTCATCATTGTATGCTTCTTCCGATTCAAGTTGGAGAGGATTCCGAGAAAGACAGTCGGCATCTTGGTGTTTGCGTCCACTTTTATAAACAACCGTTACATTGTATTCTTGGAGTTTTAAAGCCCATCTTGCTAGTCTTCCTGTCGGGTCCTTCAGGTTAGATAACCAGCAAAGAGCGTGGTGGTCAGTGACGATGACAAACTCACGACCAAAAAGGTACGGTCGAAATTTGTTGATGGCCCATATTGCGGCCAAGCATTCTCTTTCCGTTGTTGAGTAATTCTTCTCCGCCTTAGATAAAGTTCTTGAAGCATAACCAACTGGCCGCTCTTTCCCATCGTTGATCTGTACGAGGACAGCTCCAATTCCATAACCGCTGGCGTCAGTATGAAGCTCGGTTGGCAGTTGTTCTTCGAAATAGGCAAGAACAGGTTCAGACATCAATGCTTTTTTCAAGGAATCAAAAGCATCCTGTTGGTCAGAGTTCCACGTGAATTTATTATCTTTTTTGAGGACTTCATGTAAAGGAGCGGCTTTCTCAGCAAAATTTTCGATAAATCTACGATAATAGGAACATAGGCCAATGAAGCTTCTCACATCTGTTATAGATTTTGGGGTTGGAAACTTGGCGATAGCTTCAATCTTTTCTGGATCGGGATAAATACCTTTACTATCGACAAGGTGTCCAAACACTCTGATTCGTTTGGTTCCGAAAATACACTTTTTTGGGTTGAGGCGCAGCTCGGCTTTGTTAAGACATTGTAGTATGATTTCAAGCCGGTGTAAATGTTCGTTGAACGATTTGGAATACACCACGATGTCGTCTAAATAACATAGGGCCATCGTCCATTTCAGGCCTTTCAATATCTTGTCCATCATGCGCTCGAATGTTGCAGGGGCATTGCACAGGCCAAAGGGCATGACTAGGAATTCGTAGAGTCCGTCAGGGGTAATAAAGGCAGTTTTTTCTCTATCTGCTTCGTCGACTTCTATTTGCCAATATCCTGAACGAAGGTCCATTGATGAATAAAATTTGGCTCCTTTCAGGGAGTCAAGTGTATCATCGATTCGGGGTAGTGGGTAAACGTCTTTTTTAGTAACTTTGTTTAGTCGTCTGTAATCCACACAGAAACGCCAGTTACCATCCTTCTTCTTCACTAAAATAACCGGCGATGACCATGGACTTTCTGAATGACGTATAATCCCGGCGTCTAGCATTTTGTCCACTTCCGTTTGGATTGCTTGGCGTTCTGTAGGGGAGACTCGATATGGTCTATGCTTAATAGGCTGATGGTTTCTAGTTTCAATTTTATGTTTGGTTACTGAAGTTTGCTTTACAGGTTCATTATTTTTATCAAATATTTTTTCATATCGTTTTAAAATTGATAAGATTTGAGACTGCTGCTCTTCTGATAAATCATGACTAATTAAATTTTGTAAAAATTTAAAGTCACTTTTATCAGCATGACTGGCATTTTTCACCTCCTTATTAAATTCAGAACATTCTGAAATAGCCGTCAAGTTATTTTCTTCAACCCTTTGAATTTTTCCCAGGCACATTCCCTTAGGGACTATTTGAGCTGTGGTGCTAGAATTTACGATCCAAAGTTTTCCTTTATTATGGGAAAGCCTGAATAATGCACAGGGAAGTGTTAACCCTTTTCCTATCAATACCTTTTTCGAAGGTTCAAAAATTACCTGATTTTGCCCATTAAGCTCTTCACTCATAACATTTATTAGTTTGGTTGATTCGGCTGGGATTACGACGCTTCTGCTAGCCACAACCTTTCCCATGGAAGCTGGTGAATTTAGTACATCTTTGGCCTCTTCCAATCTGATTTCGGCGCGTCCACAATCAATCACGGCATTTGATGCCTCTAGGAAATCCCATCCGAGGATAATACTTGGGTTACTATTAGGGAGGACGATAAACTCAAGCGGCTGTTCCAATCCATTGATGCTCAAGCTGATTGTGCATCGGCCGATCGATGTTACATTCTTGCCATCAGCAACTTTCAGAGTCATTCCGCTATCTTTGAACATGGTCTTTTTTAATTGTCGTCTCAATCCATCAGAGATAACTGAAAAAGAGGAACCTGAATCGACCAGAGCAGAAAATGCAATGTCATCAATGATGATTTCGACATAATTTTGTTGTAATTTAGCGGCTGTCGACGATGGAGGGTTTTTCACACCCGCGGCTTCCCCCTCGAAAGAAGACGCGACATTTAGTTTTTTTTCTAGATTGTAGCGGCGTGGGGATTGGCTTGTATGGCGGCCTGGGGAAATGGACTGGCGTCTTGGGGATCTTCCTCTGTTTGGATACGGCGATTGTCTGCGGTAGATTTGGCTTCTTATGGCTTGGTGGTTACCCATTTGAGGTTCTTGGGTGCTTGGTGCATGTCCTTCGAGTCTCTGCGTCCATTGTCGGCGTTCTCTACAATAGCGCTTAACATGGCCTGGGCGGCCGCAATTAAAGCATATTGGGATGTTGTCATGCGTCCTCCATTCATCCGTTCTTCGTTGTGGTGGCGTCTGGCTATATATGGGTGTTTGGGTAGGGTACTGACGTCGTGGAACCTGGTTGAATGTACGTGTTTGGTTGGGGTACGACTGTCGTGGCGGAGGCCTTTGAATAGGCTTCGAAATTGCTGCTACGTGTTTTTCAATCTCTTCTCGGATAATTTCTTTCAGAGAAGATGGTTCAGGGGTAGTTGACTCCGGATTTAGTGCGCGATGAACTTCTTCACGCACGATGCGTCGGATTAAGTCTTCCATTGATTCAGAGTCTGCTGAATCGATGGCGGCAACATTCGGTAGTCTGTCGAATACTACACGTTTATTTACACGTTTTTTATTTGAAGCCTCGATTTTTCGGCACCATTTGATGAACTCATCGATAGTTGAGATGTCTAAAATGATTATTGACTGGTATATCTCCTCCGATATTCCTTTCGTCAAGTGTGCGACTATTTCATTTTCCATCATAGCCGGATTCACTTCTCTGCACAGATGGAGAACATCTTGAATGTAGGAATCACAGGTCTCCTCCTTCCTCTGAGCTCGAGTTTTGAGGTTCTCTGCGAGCTGATCTTTTTGGGTGACATGATGTCCGAAATTCTGAGAAAACATTTTCACAAAAATATCCCATGAATTAATTTTCTCTTCAACATTTTCGTACCATCTGTGCGCTGTTCCTTGGAGGAAAAAATAAACATTTGCGAGGCACATTGAATCATCCCAGCAGTTGTAGCGAGCGACGCGATGGAATTCTTTCAACCATTTTTCTGGATTCTGGTTGCGTTCTCCAGTAAAAATAGAAGGGTTTCTAAAAGGTTGAAAGTGGTACTCACCCATTTTTGTCTGTGTCTCTTGCTTGATCATAGCAATGTTTTCTTCAGGTTCTAGTCCTTGTAGTCTTCGGCTTCTTCTAACGGCTTGGGCGTCGAGGGAATATTCCAGCTTCTCCACCAGTTGTCACGGTAGTGATAACGAGTATAACAAAAGTTTAAGTAAAAATAATTTATTTATAAAATGCCAACTATTTCTAAAAAATTATTTACAAGTAATAATATACAAGAATGGTAAGGGGTGATGACTATGCAAATATTAATGATGATATACCACAGAATATTTAAAATAATTATTCAGTGACAATATATATAAGTTTATAGAGAATTGTTTTAACAAATGTTCGTTAGACAAACCTTTACTCGGGTAAAACCCGGGCGAAGCCGGGTACGTCCGCTAGTGTGTTATAAATAATTTATGGCTAGACTAAGTATCTATACAGAAATATTTTGTCAATTGAAATTTACAAAAATATATATTTGCATATATGCTGAAATAAAAAAGAACATGTTTAACAATGGTTATTATTCAATAGAAACTTGTCAATTATCAAATATCTACAATAATCAAATCATAGGCAAACTTATATTTGAGCCCGTTTTAAGTAAGTAAAATATTCTTGATATATTCAGAAATAAATTGAAACAAATTCTTTTTGTCAATGTGGAGTATGGTGTTAAAGAAAAAGATATACCTTTAATATCTTCACACGATGTATAGATCAAGCCCTTCATCCAATATATATCGACATAAAATATTATTGTAAACTTTTAATTCCATACTTTGATCGATTGCCATAGCCAAGAACCCATCCAATTGTAACGCATATTTATTATTGTCTAATGCAGTATTAGAGATTTATAAAGCGGTATTAAAATGACAGAAGAACCGGCATTGTTTTACAATAATAAACCAAGCACAAGCCCCAGTGAGGACAACAAAAGGTTGACCTTTGTATGAAAAAGTGAAAGTTGTATAAGCTCACGATTTTTCTTTGTTTTAAAATTGAATCGATGTTGGTTCCATATGCTTAAATTGAATATTACACCTTAGTTCTATATATATTTTTTATTGCTTAAAAAGGAACACAACAAAAAGAAAAAGAAACTACAATATTGCAAATTATTTGATAACTAACTAAGAAAAAAAAAAGAATAACATAAAAATGATGATGATAAAGAATTGAATATGTCTGCCAGAAAAATGCTTCTATGAATTAAAAAATAATAATAATTACAAACTCTACATATAAACTTCAAACAACCTTAATTTGGAAAGAAATAAATCTTGCTTGCTAGTTTTATATCTTATATATGAGTAATTGCCTTATATTATAAATGGTTATGTTCATGTCCACCTTCGAGACAGAAATTTAATTATAATATATTGGAAAAGGTTTCATAAACATATGGGAGAGTTATTGATGTTAACATACGTGAGAGAAATGTATGTGAATCATTGAATACGTTTATATCAACACATGTGAGAAATTCACTTCAATATATATTTGAAGAATTTTCATTAATATATGGGAGAGATATTTATGTTAACACACGTGGAGGTAATTTATGTTAAATAAATATTTGAAGGCATTTATGTAAAAAACATGGGAGAAATTCACTTCACAATATATTTTAGAGGTTTCCATCAACAAAATATAGGAGAGAAAAATTGATGTTAAACCACGTGGGATAAATATATGTCAAATACAGTAGAACCTCCATGAGAGGACACCTCTCCATAAAGGACAGTTTTCATTTTTAAAATTATCATTTCTACTATTTAGTAATTCTCCGGTAAGAGGACACCTCTCCCTAAAGGACACTTTGGCTCTGCAATTTGGTGTCCTTTACAGGGAGGATATACTGTATATTGAAGAAATATATTTTAGAACCAATGGAAAAATCCATGTTAACATATAAAAGATAAAATTTCGTAAATAAACGCAGGAAAAAATTCTACCAAAAGACGCGCGACAAGTTTATATCAACACACAGAGGAGTGAGGAATTGAATCAATGAACATAATAGGAGTTTATTTCAACATATATTTAAACATTTATAATAGCACATTGCAAACTTCTTCAATTTGTATCAAATATTCGACTATTTAATCGACATTTATAATAGCACATTGCAAACTTCTTCAATTTGTATTAAATATTCGACTATTTCGAAAATTTAACTATAATTGATAACGAGCGTGTTACCAAGATTGATTCATCAAATAAGCCACCTAAGAGAATTTTGATGACATTTAAATTCAGAATAAACTGACCTAACCTCATTATAAATAAGTTCTAGGAAATATTCCCTATCTTGTATGAATAGTAAAATAAAGGTATTTGCTATATTTTCGTAAAGAAATTAACAAAACCTAAATTCTTTAATATCACTATGCAACATATATTAAGATAAATAAAGAGAAACATCTATATCCTCAGTGTTAAACACTTTCAGGGTTTTAACCAATTTAATCAACACAAATCATACAAATATATGTAAATAATACAGGGCCCGAGTTGCATAATGAGGGTATAATTATTCAACCTCATTTATATTGAGAATAGAAGGACTTATTCCTAAAATAGTGAACTGAACATGAATAGATTTAAGAAGGCTTGGCGATGTGTTTATTTTGGGTTTGAACAATCACAGCGATGTCGACAATTTCATCGATCAGAACGTTACAAATATTTCCTATTTTGTCTATATATTATGAATTTAAATTTATTCTTAATAGTTAAGTTTAATGAAACTATGAGAAAAAATCAAATACAAGCTATATATGCTGAATAAACAGCACACAATAATTGAAGTATAATCTTCTAGATTAATTGACAAAATTGCTGGGGGGGTTTCTCCACTAATTAGCAAATATTTCCAAAATCTTTTCATTTCTCTTATTTTGTAAAAATAGGCCCAAATTATTAAAAAGAATAGTGATGAACATTTCCATATACACAAAACACACAGAAACGTCACTATTTCATAATTATTAATATTATATTTGAAAAAATGTATTTATGAAATATTTATACTCTTAACGTATATTCACATTAAAATCAAAAAGGAATATCCTGACAACGTTCACTTGGACTTTTCCACATATATTTACTAGTAGCAGGCTCATTGCATTTCAGCAATGACAAAATGGAAAGGAGTATAGTTTCTTAAATGTAAATTTTAAAATTCACTTGCTTCACACACGATCAGGTGTATTGACTAAATTTCTTCAATGATTGACATTGAAATTTCCATGGAGAGTTAATTAGAACAGCCAATCGACCTCTGAGAGTGGAATTAACCTTAATATTTCCCAGTGGAATGCGAGGGACAATCAGAGACATGGTACCAAGTCATTTAGCAGATAGTCCTAGTGTTGTATATAGCTGGGAACTGCAGTCAGTTTACAGTAGCACCCTTCCCTTCAACCATGTTCTCTAAGGTAGGTCGCCTCAGCCTGGATGCAAATATAGGATACTCTACCAACCGCTTGGCATATCATCTATGTAATGATATTGAGTCTAAAGTCTCAGAGAATACTTATACAAAATAAGAAAGATACAATTTTGAAAGCTTTTAAAAATTAAGATTTCTTACAATGAGTTTCTTTATATTTTTTAAAATGCTAGTTTTCAAGAAATAACCATTCTTTAACAGAGGTTTAATTAGAAACATCGATTATTCTGTATTTCTTTAGGTTAAATGTACCCTTTATCATCTTGCTGTAGCATTTGAGAAAATGCAATGAGAGAAGCGCATATGTTTTCTCAAATTGATGCAAGCTATTTTTCACTATCAAACATTTTCATTTTCTATGATGTGCTAAACGCAGTATATTAAGCAATTTGAAGTTTTAACGCGCTAATAATTACAATCTATCTGCCAGAGGAGAAAGAGACTTTGTATTTTTTCAACTCTTCTGCACAATGTGTTCTGCAGGTGATCGTCCTCTACATCCTGGCAGCTGTGGCCCTCGCCCTGCCCTTCCACCATCATCACGATGATCACCATCATCATCATGTAAGTTTCACTTGGGAAGCTTTGATGAAAGAGATTTTTCCCAATGCAAATCTCTTATATGGCTTATAATTTTAACTTTGTCTTTAGCTCAGGGGGAATGATATATAATATCAACCATAAACCTTTAAAATATTTAGTACTGAAAATATGACGACCAATGCTGTTATAGAATTACTAAACCTTTTACTGTGCTGTGTCAGCACGCCCACCCGTACCACTTCGGCTACCACTCCCCCGACCACGGCGGACACCACTACCGCAAGGAGTCCGGGGACGGCCACGGCGGAGTCCACGGCTCCTACGGCTACGTGGACGCGCACGGCATCAAGCGGCACGTGGACTACGTGGCGGACCACCACGGCTTCCGTGCCCACGTCAAGACCAACGAGCCGGGGACCGCTGACCAGGATCCCGCTGCTGTCCACTTAGAACACCATGGTCATCATCACGGCCACCACCATCACGATCATCATCATGGTCATCACCACGGCCACCATCATCACGATCATCACCACGGGCATCACCATGGTCATCATCACGGTCATCATCACGATGGTCATCATCACGGTCATCATTTCTGAGCTTCACTTCGTGTTTGATAAGGGAATCCAGTTGATAAAATTTGTAAACTATTTCTTGCATATTACTAAAAACGATGTACTCTATTTTTGGGAATAAACAGTGATCTCTCTTAGATATTTCAATGTCATTATCACCACACATCACTTGTCATATTTGGTTTAGGGTTTGTGCAATTGAGAAATCACATTGCTTTGTTTTGATATCATTTAACAATCATTTTAATTACATAAATAACAGATCCGCTACTCAAACATTTTTGATATTTATTATAAAATCCCCAAAAGAAGGTCTATTAAACACAGTTTTTCAAGTTCTCTATTGAAAATATATAATTTCGGGGTTTTAGAAATATACTACGCTATATCCTCAACGTATTTTGAAAATAGTTTTTAGTAAAAGTAGGAATGTCAATTAGTCCTTAACAGACGCATATTTCTTTACCTCAACCACAAAAAATATATATATATTCAACATGGACTTCATGATATAAAAAGTCAGTAGAATTTCAATTAAAAATAATTAAAGTAAACATATAGTAATCTGGTGTGTGAGTAACGCCAGCTCTGGGTCGTAGATACACCATATATCTATATATTTTGAAAGTACTTTGACTCGCACTTAAAAGGTGTCAGAGTCTTGTCCTGATTGGGTACTTACACTCATGGACAAAACTTAAGGAAGTTGTACCTTTTAGCATGTATATCGGGACTCAGACAATAACTCTGAAAGATATTACAGTGACCTTTATTGAAGACACTCGCGATGACCAATATACACTCATGGACAAAACTTAAGGAAGTTGTACCTTTTAGCATATATATCGGGATTCAGACAATAACCCTGAAAGATATTACAGTGACCTTTATTGAAGACTCAGGAGATAACCAATATAGACTTATGGACAAAATTTAAGGAAGTTGTATCTTTTAGCATGTATATCGGGATTCAGACAATAACTCTGAAAGATATTACAGCGACCTTTATTGAAGACACTCGAGATAATAAAGTGTGAACAAAATTGCTTTTATCTCCCTCAAAGAATAAAGGAGTCTTTCCACTTCTTTATGTTTTGTCAATGAGTGTACAGACACTAGTGTGATTCAACTTATAAAATAATCGCAGGCCATTGTTGCAATAGATTCTAAAAAATAAATTGTACAATGTGAGATTCGATCCTTGGTCGCAGGTTTTGAAAATAATAAACTGTACCATCACACACTCGCACTACCAAAGGTTCATGAAGACGAATACGTCAACATCATCAGAGGGTTTATGTTAGCATGAAATGAATAAATTTATGTCCAAATATATATTTTATAATTTATATCAATCCTTCCTTCCTTATTTATATAAAAATGAAATGCGAAATCGATGTTTGTTATCGCTTCACGCAAAATATACTGACTCAATCATTATGGAATTTCGCATATAGGAAGCTGAAGATATTGTTTAACATATAGGCTATTCAAAAAACTAAAAAGGTTAATGTGCTTTTTTTAAAAATAAAAAACCAAAAAGCGTTAGTTCCAGCCTTTTACCGCTTGGGCGCAGCACTGGTCGCGATGATAAATGAATTTGATTGGTTAATAATTAACACGTGGTTTGTTTACACGATGAATGTTAGTTTGTTCACACGATGAAGGTTTTTAAAAGGTAAGATTATCCAATCGCCGTGAAACTTTAGGAAGTTATTTACTATACTACTGGGAAGATTTCTAGGTTGAATTTGATTTGAAATAAATATTCTTTGCAATTTTATTTGCAAATTTTATACTCTTACTCGCAAGCAGCGCCTCTAGCGGTGTCTGGTGAAATTATATTTATAAATTGTCACAATGCTAAAAATGTTTTCCAAGTATAATAAATTTAATTTGAGAATTTAGTAATATAATATATCAATGACGTAAAAAATACTTGGCATTTCAATATCTCTATATATATAAATGAATGTTTGTATGTTTGTCTGTTTGTCTGTCTGTATGTCCGGTATACAAATTCGCAATAGTTCACTAATTCAAACCAAAATTTCCATACATAGGTAAAAGAATACGGGGAAGACGATAGGCTATTTAAAAAAATATATATAAATCAATTGTTAAAACTATATATTTTTAGTCAGAAAATGATGATGACGATATTGCTGTATCATGTTTGATTATCAGATACAAAATTATATCGAGAAAAATTCCAAAAAGCAGAGACCACGGGTGAAACCAGTTCATTATTTTGTATACAGGAACAAAATTCTAACAGAAAAACATTCATTCCAGCAGAAAACAAAAGCCAGATCATCTTTCTATAAAAATATCGCTTCTCAGACACAAAGTTTGGAGCGGGACGTTTCACAAAAGTGACATCCACGGCGCCAATTTATAATTGTCACGAATAGTATTTGAATAGGGTACATTTAATATGGTAAAACCCGGGCGTTGCCCGGGTCATTCGGCTAGTATATATATATATATGGAAGACGTTGTCATCTCAATATATGGATGAAATTGATTGCAAAACAGGATAAATAAATAAATATTAACATTAATAGAAGAAATTATTTCCAACACGCATTAATAATATATTTTAAATATCAATGAAAGAAAGATTTGTATATAAAAATGAGCGATGTTTATGCTAACGAATAGGGGAGAAATTTATATCTAAACACAAGGAATAAACATTTATATAAAAAATGCAAAAAATGTTTGTTGTTATTTTGTGAGTAGTCGAGGTGGAAAGGTACTAAGGACACACACAGGATCCAGGAGCAAGAACCTGTGAGGAGTTGACCAGAGAGGAAAGAGAAAGCCCGAGGTCCAACAAGGGAACAATCAGCATGGAGACGGCGTCGGGGAGATCTGCCTTTTGGTGTTGTCCTTTACAGGGAGGTTCTAATGTATATTGAAGAAATATATTTTAGAACCAATGGAAAGAACCATTTTTACATAGAAAAGAAAAAAATTCGTAAATAAACGCAGGAAAACATTCTACCAAAAGACGCGCGACAAGTTTATATCAACACACAAAGGGGTGGGGAATTGAATCAATGAACATAATAGGAGTTTATTCCAACATATATATATTTATTAGATAACAAAATATTAGATTTAATAGAAGATTCATTTTGCCAATATTTCGGTTGGCTAAACGCCAAACCTTTATCAAGGCATTACATATTTGTATACACAAACTCAGCGCGGCATAGTGTTATAATATCAGGGTTGAAATTATAATATAAAATATAAATGAAAAAATATATAATTATTTAATAATAAAATATAATATTTAAATATATATATTTAAACATATATTGACTCAACATTTATATTTATAAACATTTATGATAACACATTGCAAACATCTTCAATTTACATTAAAAACTCGATAGACTAGAACACAAGTAAAGTATATCTATAATAGATAACGAACGTGTTACCAAGGTTGATTCACCAAGTAAGTCACCTAAGAGAATTTTGAGAAAATTTAACTTCGGAATAAACTGACCTAACCTCATTATAAGTAAGTTCTAGGAAATATTCCCTATCTTTTATGAATGGTAAAATAAAGGTGTTTGCTATACTTTCGTTAAGAAACTAACTAAACCCCCAAAAATTCCATAATATCACTATACAAAATATTAAGATAAATAAAGGAATATCTATATCTTCAATGTTAAACACTTTCAGGGTTTTAACCAATTTAATCAACACAAGGTATACAACTATATGTAAATAATACAGGGTCCGAGTTGCATAATGAGGGTATAATTATTCAACCTCATTTATATTGAGAATAGAAGGACATATTCCTAAAATAGTGAACTGAACATTAATAGATTTAAGAAGGCTTGGCGATGTGTTTATTTTGGGTTTGAACAATCACAGCGATATCGACAATTTCATCGATCAGAACGTTACAAATATTGTCCATTTTGTCTATATATTATGAATTTAAGTTTATCCTTAATAGTTAAGTTTAATGAAACTATGAGAGAAAATTCAAAATTAAAAAACAAACTGTATATGTTGAATAAACAGCACACAATAATTAAAGTATAATCCTCTAGATTAATTGTCAAAAAGGCTGGGGGGAAGGGGGGGGGGGGGGGGGTTTCTCCACTAATGAGCCAATATTTCCAAAATATTTTCATTTCTCTAATTTTGTAAAAATACGTCCCAAATTATTAAAAGGAATAATGATGAACATTTCCATAGACACAAAACACACAGAAACGTTACTATTTTATAATTATTGATATTATATTTTAAATTTATTTATGATATATTCATACTATTAACGTATATTCACATTAAAATCAAAAAAGAATAATTGACCACGTTCACTTGAACTTTTTCACATATCGTCCCTACAACTGCAAACTATCGAATGTGAAAAATTCAATTTTGAAGGAGAGAGAAATGAAGAGACCATGTGGCCTACCCTCAGTAGAGGAAGGCATTGAAGGAGGGAGAAATGAAGAGACCATGTCATGGTCTCTTCATTTCTCCCTCCTTCAATGCCTTCCTCTACTGAGGGTAGGCCACATGGTCTCTTCATTTCTCTCTCCTTCAAAATTGAATTTTTCACATTCGATAGTTTGCAGTTGTAGGGACGATATATATACTAGTATATATATATAGAGCAGGCTCATTGCATTTCAGCAATGACAAAATTGAAAGGAGTATAGTTTCTCAAATGGAAATTTTAAAATTCACTTGCTTCACACACTGTCAGGTGTGTTGACTAAATTTCTTCAATGATTGACATTGAAATTTCCATGGAGAGTTAATTAGAACAGCCAATCGACCTCTGAGAGTGGAATTAACCTTAATATTTCCCAGTGGAATGCGAGGGACAATCAGAGACATGGTACCAAGTCATTTAGCAGATAGTCCTAGTGTTGTATATAGCTGGGAACTGCAGTCAGTTTACAGTAGCACCCTTCCCTTCAACCATGTTCTCTAAGGTAGGTCGCCTCAGCCTGGATGCAAATATAGGATACTCTACCAACCGCTTGGCATAGCATCTATGTAATGATATTGAGTCTAAAGTCTCAGAGAATACTTATACAAAATAACCAAGATACAATTTTGAAAAGCTTTAAAAAAATAAGATTTCTCACATTGAGTTTCTTTTTATATTTTAAAATGCCAGTTTTCAAGAAATAACACCACACACACACACACACACACACTCGGCCGTGCGGCCACGCGTCGCGCGAGCTCCGCGTATTTTGCCTCTGGCGGATGTATGAGTTCCGGCAATACGCCGAGTTTGGCACGGGCTGAAAGCCCTTCAAAAGCCGAGGAAAAGCCTGCAAGGCTCGGCTCAAATGCACAGCCCAGTGCGGAGTTACCAGCGAGAAACGCTTTGAAGTTCAATTCTTCAATGAAATCGACGAAGAATCAAAGATATGCAAATCCGGCCGCGCCGACCGACTTTGCCGCTGCTTTTCCTCTAAGGCTGCTGCCCAAGCCCATAGAAACTGGGCAGAATTATCGGAGGATAGCAACTCCGAATATGAGGGCAACTTCACCATTGTCCAGAAAAGAAAGAGACGTCGCGGCTCGGCGAATTCGTCTCCAGCGGCCGCACCTTCTTCCAATTTAGGAGGTGCCAGAACTAACCGCCCTCCGCAATCTTCGGCAGGATGGGCGCCGCGCGCCCAGGAAGTCAGGACTACCCGAGCGCACATCGTGGAGGCCAGTGCGCGGCAGGCGTCCTCAACAGAAGACCACTGCGTCTACGTAGAGCGCAGCCCTGAACTGGAGCCCTACCATTACATGAGGGCCATGGATCGAATGTTTGGGAGCACCAGGGAGGTCTTCCAAGTGACCAAGATGAACGGCCACTTCCTGGTAGGACTGGCAAACAGAGGCATGGCCGAGCGCCTCGTCAACGAAGGCCTCGAGGTGGAGGGGACACTCCACAGGGTCTTCCCGTTCCGCAAGAGGGCGGAGCGAATAACGGTGGGCAACCTCCCCTTCTTCGTGGGGGATGCAGCCGTCATCAGCGCCCTTACACCTTTTGGGCGAGTTACATCCATCGCCCCCAAGCTGATGAAAGCGGGCCCATACACCTATAACGACGGCCGCCGAGAGGCGTTCATCATCCTCCGCGAAGGAATGACCATCGAGGGACTGCCCACCCGTCTCAACATCACCATCAAAGGCGAGGCCTGGCCCGCATACCTATCCTCCGGGATTAGATGCTCCAGGTGCCGAGGCCAAGGACATCGCCGGGCCAACTGCCCCCTGCTTGCAGGGCGAACCAACGCTCCTGGACCGGCCACACCTACCTCTCCCACCAGCGTCCCTTCAGCGTCTGCGTCTGGCCTGCCTCAGCAGCCATCCGCCCAGCCTCCACCACCGGCGTCCCCCAGTCCAGCCATGGAGGTCTCCGAAGTGCCCTCCACAAGCCGAGCTGCGCTTCCACCTGCAGCACCCCGGCAATCACCACCAGTGGCCCCGGCCATACCTACGGAGATGGCGCCTCCTGCCCCTCCACCTGTCGCCCCTGCTCCGTCCCTGCGGGCTCCTGGGAGTCACGGGCCTGCAGTCCCTACACTGGACGTTGAGATGTCAATCGAGGAGACATCGACATCTAGGGCGGCGCTCAAGACCTCGCCAGCCGCAGTGCCTCCAACACCCCCACTGCCCGCGCCTCAGCCTGCCGGGCCGATACCACCTGCTCCCGACGAGGAGGAGATGACGCCGATCATGAGGGAGGAGTGTATGGTTATTGAAATCTTCAAGAAACTGAAGCACTTAACCTGCCTAAGGCCCTTATATCAATCAGGGATCCAACCGAATGACATCAAGGATGCCATTCTCTTCATCGATGAAAGAGAGTCCCTCATGGCGAGACTGACACCTGCGATGAGGGGAGTCCTCGCTGAGTTCCTCAGCGCGGCCATAGAACCGGCTCGGGGCAACCATCCCGATGTTAGCTCCGATTTGGCCAGTCTTAGGCGGCGATGCCTTGATTCCTGACAACTGTCAATGTAAATATTTCTTTTTCACCCTCCTGGTTGAGATGTAACATTGTCTAGAAGACAATAAACTATTTTCAATTGTCAATTGTCACACACACACACACACACACATTCTTCAACATGTTTAAATAGAAACATCGATTTTTCTGTATTTCCTTAGGTTGAATGTACCCTCTATCATCTTGCTGTAGCATTTTGAGAAAATGCAATCAGAGAAGCGCATATGTTTTCTCAAATTGATGCAAGATATTTTCACTATCAAAAATTTTCATGATCTATGATGTGCTAAGCGCAGTATATTAATCAATTTGAAGTTTTAACGCGTTAATAATTACAATCTATTTACCAGAGCAGAGAGAGACTTTGAATTTTTTCAACTCTTCTGCACAATGTGTTCTGCAGGTGATCGTCCTCTACATCCTGGCAGCTGTGGCCCTCGCCCTGCCCTTCCATCATCATCACGATGATCACCATCATCATCATGTAAGTGTCATTAGGAAACCTGTGATGAAAGAGTTTTTCCCAATGCAAATCTCTTATATGGCTTATAATTTTAACTTTGTCAAATTATAAAACTATTTTAGAGGCGTAATATTCTTTTTAAAATAAAACAATTTCTACTGTCCTTACTGCGATGGAAAAATTAAAGGGAGGGCCTGGCTCATCAGTGGTGAACCCTCCCAGCGGTTTCGCAATTGGGAGGGTTCACCACTGATGAGCCAGGCCCTCCCTTTAATTTTTCCATCGCAGTAAGGACAGTAGAAATTGTTTTATTTTAAAAAGAATATTACGCCTCTAAAATAGTTTTATAATTTGATAACAGATGGCGCTCTAGTACATCGTAATTTTAACTTTGTGTTTAGCTCAGGGGGAATGATATATAATATCAACCATAAAACTTTAAAATATTTAGTACTGAAAAGATGGCGACCAATGCTGTTATAGAATTACTAAACCTTTCACTGTGCTGTGTCAGCACGCCCACCCATACCACTTCGGCTACCACTCCCCCGACCACGGCGGACACCACTACCGCAAGGAGTCCGGGGACGGCCACGGCGGAGTCCACGGCTCCTATGGCTACGTGGACGCCCACGGCATCAAGCGGCACGTGGACTATGTGGCGGACCACCACGGCTTCCGTGCCCACGTCAAGACCAACGAGCCGGGGACCGCTGACCAGGACCCCGCTGCTGTTCACCTAGAACACCACGGTCATCATGGTCATCATCACGGCCACCACCATCACGATCATCATCATGGTCATCACCACGGCCACCATCATCACGATCATCACCACGGGCATCACCATGGTCATCATCACGGTCATCACCACGGTCATCATTTCTGAGCTTCACATCGTGTTTGATAAGGGAATCCAGTTGATAAAATTTGTAAACTATTTCTTGCATATGACTAAAAACGATGTACTCTATTTTTGGGAATAAACAGTGATATCTCTTAGATATTTCAATGTCATTATCACCACACATCACTTGTCATATTTGGTTTAGGGTTTAGTGCAATTGAGAAATCACATTGCTTTGTTTTGATATCACTTAACAATCATTTTAATTACATAAATAACAGATCCACTACTCAAATATTTTAAATAATTTTTATAAAATCCCCAAAAGAAGGTCGATTAAACACAGTTTTACAAGTTCTTTATTAAAAATATATAATTTCGGGGTTTTAGAAATATACTACGCTATATCCTCAACGTATTTTGAAAATAGTTTATAGTGAAAGTGGGAATGTCAACTAGTCCTTAACAGACGCATATTGCTATTCTTCAACCACAAAAAAAATATATATATATATATCCCCAACATGGACGTCATAAAATAAAAAAGTCAGTAAAATATCAATTAAAAAATAATTAAAGTAAACATATAGTAACCTGGTGTGAGTAACGCCAGCTCTGGGTCGTAGATACACCATATATCTATATATTTTGAAAGTACTTTGACTCGCACTTAAAAGGTGTCAGAGTCTTGTCCTGATTGGGTACTTACACTCATGGACAAAACTTAAGGAAGTTGTACCTTTTAGCATGTATATCAGGATTCAGACAATAACTCTGAAAGATATTACAGTGACCTTTATTGAAGACACTCGCGATGACCAATATACACTCATGGACAAAACTTAAGGAAGCTGTACCTTTTAGCATATATATCGGGATTCAGACAATAACCCTGAAAGATATTACAGTGACCTTTATTGAAGACTCAGGAGATAACCAATATAGACTTATGGACAAAATTTAAGGAAGTTGTATCTTTTAGCATGTATATCGGGATTCAGACAATAACTCTGAAAGATATTACAGCGACCTTTATTGAATACATACGAGATAACCAATATACACTCATGGACAAAACAAAAGGAAGTTGTACCTTTCAGCATGTATATCAGGACTCAGACAATCCCCCTGAAAGATATCACAGTGACCTTTATTGAAGACACACGAGATAACCAATATACCCTCATGGACAAAACTTAAGGAAGTTGTACCTTTTAGCATGCATATCGGGATTCAGACAATAACGCTGAAAGTTATTGCAGAGACCTTTATTGAATACACACGAGATCACCAATATACACTTATGGATAAAACTTAAGGAAGTTGTACCTTTTGCATGTATTTCGGGATTCAGACAATAACTCTGAAAGATATTACAGTGACCTTTATTGACAACACGAGATAACCAATATACACTCATGGACAAAAATTAAGGAAATTGTACCTTTTAACAATGTTCATCGGGATTCAGACAATAACTCTAAAAGATATTACAGTGACCTTTATGGACAACACGAGATAACCAATATACACTCATGGACAAAAATTAAGGAATTGCCTCACCCTCAAATAATAAAGGAGACTTTCCACTTCTTTATGTTTTGTCAATGAGTGTACAGTCACAAGTGGGATTCAACTAATCGGAGGCCATTGTTAAAATATATTCTGAAAAATAAATTGTACAATGTGAGATTCGATGCTTGGTCGCCGTTGTTGAAAATAATAATATGTACCATTACACACTCGCACTACCAAAGGTTCATGAAGAAGAATTACGTCAACATAATCGGAGGGTTTATGTTAGCATGAAATGAATAAATTTATGTTTAAATATATTTTCTAATTTATATCAATATATATGAGACGTTGTCATCTCAATATATGGAAGAAATTGATTGCAAAATAGGATAAATAAATAAATATTGAAATTAATAGAAGAAATTAATTACAACACACATGCATTAATAATTAATTTTAAATATCAACGAAAGAAAAAAATGTTTAAAAAATGAGCAAGGTTTATGCGATAATGTATAGGGGAGAAATTTATATCTAAACACAAGGAATAAACAGTTATTTAAAAAATTAAAAACCCATTTTTTTGGTGATTTGCGAGTAGTCGAGGTGGAAAAGTATTAAGGACACACACATGAATCAGGAGCAAGAACCTGTGAGGAGTTGACCAGAGAGGAAAGAGAAAAAGTCCGAGTTCCACCAATCAGCATGGAGACGGAGTCGGGGAGATCTGCCTCCAAAACATTTTTTATAATTGTATGTATTTCTACTGTCCTCAAAGCTTATGCCCATAGTTCATTTAAAATACCTTTTCCAAGAGTCTAACATCAGTATCAGTATAAAAGTAAAACCGAAAAATGCAATATAACAGCAGTATGGTAGATTAAATTTGCAAAACCGCTATAAAGGCTCACTAATGATGAGCAAGGCCCTCCCATTAATTTTTCATTATAGTAAGGGCAGTAGAAAATTGTTTAATTTTTAAAATAATTATACACGTGTATAATAATTTCGATTTCTCAAAACTTATTTATTTATTTAGTCTCAGTTTACATGTTAACATTCGATCGAGTCACCTTTTCCTGGCTATGTGGCTATTTACACATGGCGAGTTAGTGGAGTATAGGTGCTACCCCCAGACTTTGTAGGAGTGTCCTCCAGATCATCAGATTCAGGAGTTTTATACTCTTCATTGAGTTGGAGGGAACAGTGACCCCTGAGTTCTCATTATTTTCTGTATCAATACAATTGATATGGATAAGTATATGAATGAAAATAGTGCGAAAGGTTTCTGGTGATGAGTTTATTTTCTATATTTGACAATATCACTCAGCGCTAATTCCATGATCACTAAGAAACCATCTACAGAAACCTGTTGCATTATTTTAAAAATATAAGTTGATGCAATCGTGTAAATTAATTTGTTTAAATTGCAAGTTTAACCATCGATGAGTCAAGTTTTCCAAAATTTTGGAGTCTTCTCTTAAGCAATTGTGCAAATTCTTTCTAAATTATTAAAATTAATAGTGCACTGAAAAATTATATTCTTAATGATCGATTTATTTATATAATATATTATAATAAAATATTTATACTGAAAAACAGTCGCATTTCTTCTCGCCTGGATTATGGTTTCTAAAAGATCAATTTTAATATTCACCAGCCATATGATCAGATATGTTGACTCAAATTTCACCCATTCCCATTGAAATGACAATAACATAAGTAACAGGACTATGGTTTTTAAAATGTCAATTTGAAAATTCACCATGCCTACGATAAGATGTGTTAACATATAAATTTCGTCTACTTCAAATGGCATTAAAATTTTCCACGGTAGTTTAGGAATGTAACCAATCGATCTCTGAGAGTGGAATTAACCTTAATATTCTTTAGTGGAATGTTGGGACAGTCAGGACCATGGTACCAAGCCATTTATCCACCAGTCCTAGTGTTGTATATAACTGGAGTCAGTTTACAGTAGCAATCATACCTTCAACCATGTTCTCTAAGGTAAGTCTACCCAGCCCTACCAACTGCCGGGCATATCTTCAAGAGAAGGAAATTGTGTGACTAGAGCCCCAGAGCATGCTCAGACCAAATTGATCATCTTATCAATTACATATCCATATATGTAGTCTTATATGATAATCGATTATCGATTAACCAAATGTCACTGAGAGTATATTGTATTGCATCAAAAGTTCCTTAAATTCTACGGTACCTCCCTCGACAGGTCCGAGCTATTTAGCTTGGAGTAGAGAGAACCTTGAAGCTATGCAAATTCATAGATAACACTCTTATGACGCCTTGGTATATAAATATAGTCATAATATTTAACGGGCGATACATATTTTTATTTTAATGTCCCACATTTCGGGGCCTTTTGGTGTAAAAAAAATATAATTTATTTGTCAGGAATTTGAATTATCCTACTAACTCTTTTCTATACTATGTGTTCTGTAGGTGATCGTCCTCTACATCCTAGCAGCTGTCGCCCTCGCCCTGCCCTTCCATCATCATCACGATGATCACCATCATCATCATGTAAGTTTCATTTGGGAGACTGTGGGGATATTAATGGATATTATTTCCAATGCTGAAAATCTTATATATGGCTTATAATTTTAAATTTTGACTTTAGCTGAGAATGATAAACAGTTTGTACCATAAACCTTTTAGATATTTAGTGGCGAAAATATGGCCATCAAAATGATTTTATAGGGTTTATGAACCTTCTATTGCTGTGTCAGCACGCCCACCCGTACCACTTCGGCTACCACTCCCCCGACCACGGCGGACACCACTACCGCAAGGAGTCAGGGGACGGCCACGGCGGAGTCCACGGCTCCTACGGCTACGTGGACGCCCACGGCATCAAGCGGCACGTGGACTACGTGGCGGACCACCACGGCTTCCGTGCCCACGTAAAGACCAACGAGCCGGGGACCGCTGACCAGGATCCCGCTGCTGTTCACCTAGAACACCACGGTCATCATGGTCATCATCACGGCCACCACCATCACGATCATCATCATGGCCATCATCACGGTCATCACCACGGTCATCATGGTCATCATCATGGCCACCACGATCATCATCACGGTCACCATGGTCACCACCACGGTCATCATCATGGGCATCATTTCTGAGCTTCAAGGATTATTATAATTCTCACATCGTGTTTGATAAGGGAATATACAGTTGATAAAATTTGTGAATTTGCATATTGTCGAAAACGATATACTCTACTCTTGGGAATAAAAAGTTATCTATTAGATATCTCATTGTCATTATCACCACACATCACTTATCATCTCAATATATTTAGTTTTGGTTTTGGCCCAATTTATAAATCACATTGTTTTAATCCGATCATTTAACATTTATTCAAATATTAGACAAATAACAGATTTATTTATTTCAACTTAGGGCGCTATGTTCCTCTAGGGCGCTGTCACACATGTATGCCCTCACATTTGTCTATGCATATAGTTTTACAATAATTTTAGGTCGTGAATAGAATAGTCAAATGATATTAACAAGGAGAAAGAGAGAGAGAAAAACGAGAAAAAAAAGAACTGTGTACAAAAGAAAGAAGTGTCTAGCAATATGTACAATCACTGTAAATATAAAATATCAGTTTCTTAAAAAATATTTGTTGCTATATATTAAAAAAAAATATCTACAGAATAATTTGAATATCATATACATACTGGAAATAAATATACTTGGATCTGTTACTATTAAATTATTGTCGATTCTATAGACTTGAAAAACAGATCAATCCAGTAAAAGATATAGTGAGGTTTGTTCCTCATGTCCGTAAAATAAAATCGAGTCTTCCACTGCTTAAAATATCCATAAATAATGGTTATCACCACGGCCACCACTATCAAAGTCATCATTACGGTCATCACTATGGTCATTATCACGGTCAACATCATGGTCATCATTTCTAAATCTTAATCAATTGTTATTATTCTCACCTCTAGTAAGAGTGGGTGTTAAGGGAATCCTGTCGATTTTGGTACCATTGCTCTCATATGGCCAAAAACAATGTACTCTACTGTATGGAATAAACAATGAACTTTGGATATTTCTCTATGTAATGCCTGTTCCATATCACACTATTTGTCATCCCAATATAATTGGATCCTGGGGGTATACAATTAAGCCAACAGTTTCCTTTTTATTTTGGTTCACATAACAATAATTGAAAAATAAAAATCAATGAAAGCTAGTTTTTAAAAACCTATCTTCTTAAAATTCATAAAACCTTTAAAAGATACGGGTTATCGCAAACAAGTTTAAAGGATATTATTAAAACAATTTTATATTATTATACTTAGTTTTGTTGAAATAAACAGAATATTCTTCTATTACTACTATTCTTGAGTAAGAAAAAAATTCTCAATGCGAGATTTGAACTTAGGTTCTAAATGTCATCAGTGTGAACTGACATGTCACAAAATCCATATTGCTAATATGAGGTTGGAATATGCTCGCGAAGTATATTTTCATCCAATAAACATTTTCACATGAAGAGCCACAGCCATTATAGGTGACACTACCTTGATGCTCAAAGTTTACAGAGAACATATATACAATATAATATAATGCGGCTTGTGATTGTAAAACGACATTTGAAAATTAATTCGCATGAGTTTCTTTTCTACTTCACCCAGTGTGGAGATAAGAAAGAAGAAGAAGATGATATTAACACTACATCTGTTTAACCTTTTCTCTGCCAGACTTCTAAACATGAACTGTTTTCCAGTATCGATCCCATAAGTGTAGACTTGCCTCAGGTGTCGGCATTCTTTTTTTTTATAACACAGGTTATCTACAAAAAATACAAAAATTTTAAGGAGAAATAACGATTATTTCCCATCCCTGGATACTTTTATTTTTCCGTTTATCATTGCTTTTCACAATTCATCCTTTCACACCTCATCTTTAAGGTTAGAAATAATCGTTATTTCTCCTTAAAATAAAGTTTTGATTTTTCATTGAAAAGAAACTCATGCGGGATAATTTTTAAATGTCGTTTTACAGAGAACATATATCCATGATCAACAGTCATCTCCAGTTTATGCATTGTGGATTAATCACATATGTAAGAATGCTGCCAATTGTAAGATTTACATTTTTTATTTTCAACATTAAATCCAAAAGACAAAAACCTCTCGCAATCAGTATCTTTTATTATTACAAATAACGGACGCTAGCTTTCGAACAGTTAGTTCTTCAACGGGCGTTCTTACAAAACGAAATCAGATTCTTATTAATATATAGAGGTAATAGAAAAAATATATACAAATATTCGCTCAAAGTTATGCTAAAAGGTAAATTAGAGAATTGAAAAATAATCAGATATGCAAAAACTTCTTTAAAACTAAGTTTAAAACCAAGTGGGGAAGGGGGGACATAGCAGAATTCGTTCTTCAAATTCTTTTAAAAAAGGCAGCGGAACTGTTCCGGAACATCTATTCTTCTGTTTATGCTGTCTTTACAGCCAGAAACTAAGGAATCCAAAATTAATCTTTCCCCTTTGTATCTGATGTTGTTGTAATGGCAGATGGGGTTATCTAGATCAAAACTATGTCCTGTGTTTAACGTGTGTTGGTACAGAAGGGATCTGGGGTCTTTTGAGCTGATATTGTATTTGTGTTCTTTGATTCGGTTTTCGATTTTTCTGCCTGTTTCTCCTACATAAACGGATTCACAATCGTTGCAGGCAACCGAATAGATCGCGTTGCTTTTATGTTGAATATCATGTTTAACTCCTGGTTTGGTAATGGGGTTCCTCAGTATATGTCCTGTTGTGTTTGTGCTGCGATAGGTGAACTGGATTCCATATTTCCTCAAATCATGGGCTATTCGCTGATTGGTAGGGGAGAAATCTATAAAACCCCTGGTTCTGTTAACTGTGAGGGTAACCTTTCTGAACGGGATGAATGTATGTTTTCTTATAAAGTCTGGTGGGTATCCAAATGTCCGTAGATTATTGTAAATATTCTCTTTTTCTTTTTCTTTTAAAGCTCGAAGGGAACAATGGGTATGGAGTCTCTTAGTTAGGGTTTTGACAACTGATATTTTGTAAGAGACTGGACTGTAGGAGTTAAACGGGATATATGATGGTTTGGCGGTGTCTTTGTAATAGACAGTTGTTTGGAAACTGTTCCTATTTCTAAAAATGAGGGCATCCAGATATGGTAAGGTGTGGTTTTCTTCTCTTTCTATTGTAAACTTAATTTCTGGGTGGTAACTGTTAAGGGTGTCAAGGATGGCTTGGTCCGCTCCTAGGTGATATTCACAATATATATCATCAATATATCGTCGCCATTTCTTAATCCCCAGATTTTCTCGACTGTTAATCCAGTCATCTATTGTCAGTAGAACAATTTCTGCTACTGTAAGGGAAAAGGGGCTACCCATGGGTGACCCCTTAATCTGCCTGTAAATCTGGTTCTGATATGTTAAATTATTAATGGAGAGGCAAGCCTTGACCATGGTACAAATTGTATCAATATTGTCGAGTTCTGCCTTCACAAGTATCTCCCGTAGGTTGCTGATTATAAGATCATGAGGGAGGCAGAGGAAGAGGGATTTCACATCGAAGGAACAAATCCTACTGTTAGGGTCGGGTATAGATCTTCTGATATCACCTATAAAATCTGCTATGTTGTTAATTGAATAGATGTTCCGTGAACGGACATGGGGCGACAAAAGTGAAGACAAAAAACGAGATACCACTATAGCCGGCGAAAGGTGGTATGCGACTATTGGTCTTAATGGGATATCTTCCTTGTGTAACTTCGGAAGGCCATATATGTAAGGAATATCTGTGTTATTGTTTATGAATGACTTGTATTGTTCATCAGTAATCTTTTTGTTCTGATTACTGATGAACAATACAAGTCATTCATAAACAATAACACAGATATTCCTTACATATATGGCCTTCCGAAGTTACACAAGGAAGATATCCCATTAAGACCAATAGTCGCATACCACCTTTCGCCGGCTATAGTGGTATCTCGTTTTTTGTCTTCACTTTTGTCGCCCCATGTCCGTTCACGGAACATCTATTCAATTAACAACATAGCAGATTTTATAGGTGATATCAGAAGATCTATACCCGACCCTAACAGTAGGATTTGTTCCTTCGATGTGAAATCCCTCTTCCTCTGCCTCCCTCATGATCTTATAATCAGCAACCTACGGGAGATACTTGTGAAGGCAGAACTCGACAATATTGATACAATTTGTACCATGGTCAAGGCTTGCCTCTCCATTAATAATTTAACATATCAGAACCAGATTTACAGGCAGATTAAGGGGTCACCCATGGGTAGCCCCCTTTCCCTTACAGTAGCAGAAATTGTTCTACTGACAATAGATGACTGGATTAACAGTCGAGAAAATCTGGGGATTGAGAAATGGCGACGATATATTGATGATATATATTGTGAATATCACCTAGGAGCGGACCAAGCCATCCTTGATACCCTTAACAGTTACCACCCAGAAATTAAGTTTACAATAGAAAGAGAAGAAAACCACACCTTACCATATCTGGATGCCCTCATTTTTAGAAATAGGAACAGTTTCCAAACAACTGTCTATTACAAAGACACCGCCAAACCATCATATATCCCGTTTAACTCCTACAGTCCAGTCTCTTACAAAATATCAGTTGTCAAAACCCTAACTAAGAGACTCCATACCCATTGTTCCCTTCGAGCTTTAAAAGAAAAAGAAAAAGAGAATATTTACAATAATCTACGGACATTTGGATACCCACCAGACTTTATAAGAAAACATACATTCATCCCGTTCAGAAAGGTTACCCTCACAGTTAACAGAACCAGGGGTTTTATAGATTTCTCCCCTACCAATCAGCGAATAGCCCATGATTTGAGGAAATATGGAATCCAGTTCACCTATCGCAGCACAAACACAACAGGACATATACTGAGGAACCCCATTACCAAACCAGGAGTTAAACATGATGTTCAACATAAAAGCAACGCGATCTATTCGGTTGCCTGCAACGATTGTGAATCCGTTTATGTAGGAGAAACAGGCAGAAAAATCGAAAACCGAATCAAAGAACACAAATACAATATCAGCTCAAAAGACCCCAGATCCCTTCTGTACCAACACACGTTAAACACAGGACATAGTTTTGATCTAGATAACCCCATCTGCCATTACAACAACATCAGATACAAAGGGGAAAGATTAATTTTGGAATCCTTAGTTTCTGGTTGTAAAGACAGCATAAACAGAAGAATAGATGTCCCGGAACAGTTCCGCTGCCTTTTTTAAAAGAATTTGAAGAACGAATTCTGCTATGTCCCCCCTTCCCCACTTGGGTTTAAACTTTATTTAGTTTTAAAGAAGTTTTTGCATATCTGATTATTTTTCAATTCTCTAATTTACCTTTTAGCATAACTTTGAGCGAATATTTGTATATATTTTTTCTATTACCTCTATATATTAATAAGAATCTGATTTCGTTTTGTAAGAACGCCCGTTGAAGAACTAATTGTTCGAAGGCTAGCGTCCGTTATTTGTAATAATAAAAGATACTGATTGCGAGAGGTTTTTGTCTTTTGGATTTAATTTTATGCGCAAGTTTTTTGATCTTATTTTCAACATTACTCTCCTTAAAATTTTACACAAATAAATTTACTGGCAATGCGTTTCTTTTTAAATATAATCAAATATTACTCTCCTTATCAATGATGACATGTATATTTTCAAAAAATAAAAGGCATATATTGTTTTGGGAAAGGTATTTAATTACCAATATTTCAGTTCATTGAATGTCATTTTTTGTCAAGGTACAACAATTATTATTTTTTACTTCTTCTCAATATACAAATTTGCACAAATGGCGTTCTGTTAACTTAAATTTTGTTGATGTTATTTATTTAAAATATCAATTTTCATTCTATGAATGAATTAATCTGTGACTTAATTTACTCTGTGGTGTTGAATGTATATATATATATATATATATATATATATACATGTATTTCTTTGAGAGAGGTGTGTGAGAGAGTGTATGTGGAGAGGCTTAGGCATGCGAGTTTATAGATTTATATTATAGAAATTTATATTCATTATTTTTGTACCTTCAATAAAGAATATTTATGTTTTAATAGATAGTAATAATTACGATCCACCCAACAAATATTTTATTTAAATACCTTTTCAAATATAATATATATTTACTTCTCATTATTTAGAGAAGTAACTGAGGTTTGATCTATTTTACAAAAATATATATTTACGTACATCTCTCTCACTTCAAACATTCAGTAAAACACATACACACTACATTTGGTGTATCATTCCAGTAGAGATAGAAATGGTGATGAAACATAAAAGGAAATTTTGGTAAAGAAACCGCTCTTGTCAAAATGAATGCTCAAACTAATAGCTAGTTTTATAGAAAACTAGACGGGTGACCCGGGCTTCGCCCCGGGATTGACCCGTGTGCATATCTACCCGAGTGATTTATATTTAGATAAGATTTTTTTTATAATTGTTTGTTATTAGCATTATCTATTTGTTTGCATCAGCATAATTTAATCTTATCTTTGATAGAGGTCGCTGTTCGTGAGCTAAGTATAATGATTTGAATATATAGTTTTAATAATTGATTTATATATTTTTTAAACTAGCCTATCGTCTTCCCCGTATTTTTACCTATGTATGGAAATTTTGGTTTGAATTAGTGAACTACTGCGAATTTGTATACAGGACATACAAACAAACATACAAACAAACAAACATATAAACTTTCATTCTTATATATATAGTTACCTGTAAAAAATATTAAATTCTTGACGAAGCCACAACAACAGCTCTGAAAAATGCTGACTAAAGAAAATAGACTGTGTACCATGGTTCGAATTTTGGCTTTCATCACTACATGGGTTACTTCGATTTCATAACATCTTTTATAATAGGATTTATGAAATGGGTTTAATTTACCATGAAGTTGTTTGAGCTGATAAATTGGCAGGACCGATATAAAGCTAAAATACTTTATAGAAGTTGCGGGATGATTGTATTCAGGGGCCTAAAGACGCACCTCTCCTTTTGAAAATACGTTTATTTTCTCTCCTATCAGTAAACGTAGTGGCTGGAATGTGCCATAATATCATTTTGAATATATTACATATCATTGTATTTAGAGTTTGGCATATATATTGTACTAGGCGAATGACCCGGCATCGCCCGAGAAATCCCTTGGGTGCAATTTCCTTCATACTAAAAGTATATCAATAATAAATATTAGAAGTGCCATAGAATAGCAATACAGAAGTAACACATAAACTACAGGCGAGCATTCTACCACTGAACCACCGATGCTTAAAAAAAAGGCCATATTTAGGTATTCATTCCATTCCGGAAAAAAAGGTTCTTCAAATGAAAAAAAGAAATAGCCAAAAATACTAATCAAAATGCAGCCGAAAAATTTCCTCAGGTTTATAAAAAGCGACATGCAAAATTTGGTACCAATTGGTTCAGTAGTTTTGAGTTTATCGCGAAACAGACAGACAGACATTGACTTTTATATATAGAGAGATAGTTGAAAATATATTCCAAAGTATTATTAGATTATTTTCGAAGGGCTCCTATTGTAGATAGATGAAATTAAAAACCAAAAATGCATATCATAACCGCTTACATGGAAATTTTATATGTCAGAGCGGTTATCTGGTGAAAGAAAATCCAGCTAAACGTTAAATTAGGCTTTTTCACAATATTTATGAAAACTATTTCTTGATAAACCAAGAAAAGCCATACATGTGAGAAATTGCATTCAACATACATGGGAGAAATATAAACTCATATACGAAAGAAATTGAATTCAACATCATCAAAGGAATTTACATCCACACACGATAGAAAGTTAATTCAATATACTTGGGAGAAATTGAAATCCAAACAAGAGAAAAATTGAATTCAACATACCTGAGAAAATTCACATTCACATATGGAAGAAATTGAATCCAATATTGTTGAGAGAAATTTGTATTCACACACAAAATTGAAATCAAAAATCATTAGAGAAATTTACTTGCATACACGAAGGAAAATGATTGCAACATACATGTAGGAAACTTACAACCACGCACGAGAGAATTGAATTTAACATATATGTGATTAACTTTATTCACATACAAGAGAAATCCAATTCAACATATATGAGAGAAATTCAAATTTACACATGAGAGAATTTAATTCAACATATATTAAAGAAATTCACATCAAAACACGAGAGAAATTAATTTCAATGTACTTGGGACAAGTTTATGTCAACATACTTATAAAAAGTAGATGTCAATATGAAAGATTAGTTCACGTTAACAAACATTGGAAGAGTTAGCATAAACATAAATTTTATAAATCTATGAAGTATACTTGGGAGATTTTTATGTCAACACACAGTCATAGAATATATTTATTTCACCACATATATAACAGAGATAAATATATTATCTAGGGAATTCACTTCAATACATATAAAACATTTTATGAGAACGCATGGGAATTTTCTTTTATACATCAAAGAAATTTATGTAATAAAATATATCATAAAGGGTCGTAATAATAAACGTAAGAATTATTTTTAAGAAAAACTTCGGGAACTTTATTTATGTAAAAACTATTTCTCATTGGAAAAATTTACAAAATCCATAAGAAATATTTTATAAAACACGGGAAACCTTTTAGATTATCCATGGATAAACCTTCACACCCCTATTGAAAATATTTTATAAAACATAGGGAAACATTTTAAAACAAGGTTGAGAAATATTTTACAACATATAGGCAGAATATATATCATTAATACTAGGGGAAATATCCATATCGATATATATATGGGAGAAATTACAACAACAGGCGCTCCGATTTCTGTGTATATCACCATAGTAAAAGCATGAATATTTCACTGCTTTGATTAATGCCAAAAATTCCATAATCTATTGTAAATTGAATATAGTAGAAATTTGAATGGAAATAAAATGGGATGCTACAAGAAAGAAAAATATTTGAAAAATAATAGTTTCGCGATTTCTTCTGTAAATTAACTTATCAAATAGCTAATTAGTTTAACCACTGATGAGCCTAGTTTTCCTAAATTTTATACTTCAGTTTAATTTGTGAAAATTTTTCTTAAATTATTAAAGACTTAAGTGCGCTGGAAAATTATATTCTCAGCATAAAGATGCCGCCATGTTAAGTCGCCTAATTAAATTATTAATACAATTTATATTTAATTGTAAATAAAATAGCCATTTCCATTTCTCAGCAATAACGAAAGTAACAGGAGTATGGTTTATTAAAGGTCAAATTTAATATTCACAAGCCATATGAAGAGATGTGTTGAATTACATTTCTCTCATATCTATTGACATTGAATTTTTCCACGGGAATTGATTAGGACAGTCAATCGACCTCTGAGAGTGGAATTAACCCTAATATTCTTCAGTGGAATGTTGGGACAATCAGGGCCATGGTACCAAGTCATTTATCAACCAGTCCTAGCGTTGTATATAACTGGATACTGGAGTTAGTTTACAGTAGCAATCCCACCTTCAGTCATGTTCTCTAAGGTAAGACTGCTCAGCCTGGATGTAACATTGAAAGGCCTACTAACTACTGGGAATACTGAAAGGATATTTTGTGGCTAGAGCCTTAGAGAATGCTTATACCAAATTAATTATCTCATCAATTACATATCCATATATGCATTTAAAGTGAAAATCGATTATCAATTAGCCAAATATCACTGAGAGTAGATTTTATTGCTTTAAAAGTTATTCAAATGCTGCAGGGCCTTTCTCGACAGGTCTGGAGTTATCTAGTTTGAAGTAGAGAGAACCTTGAAGCTATGCAAATTCATAGATAACACTCTTATGACGCCTTGGTATATACATATAGTCATAATATTTAACGGGCGATACATATTTTTATTTTAATGTCCTACATTTCGAGGCCTTTTGGTGTAAAAAAAATAGAATTTATTTGTCAGGAATTTGAATCATCCTACTAACTCTTTTCTATACTCTGGGTTCTTTAGGTGATCGTCCTCTACATCCTGGCAGGTGTGGCCTTCGCCCTGCCCTTCCATCATCATCACGATGATCACCATCATCATCATGTAAGTTTTATTTGGGAGACTGTGTGGATATTAATGGATATTATTTCCAATGCTGAAAATCTTATATATTTGAATTTTGACGTTAGCTTCGAATGGTAATTATTATTATTATTATATATTTTTTTTATACCATAAACTCTTAAGATATTCAGTTTCGAAAACATGGCCATCAAAATGATTTTATAGGCTTTATGAACTTCTATTGCTGTGGCAGCATGCCCACCCGTACCACTTTGGCTACCACTCCCCCGACCACGGCGGACATCACTACCGCAAGGAGTCCGGGGACGGCCACGGCGGAGTCCACGGCTCCTACGGCTACGTGGACGCCCACGGCATCAAGCGGCACGTGGACTACGTGGCGGACCACCACGGCTTCCGTGCCCACGTCAAGACCAACGAGCCGGGGACCGCTGACAAGGATCCCGCTGCTGTTCACCTAGAACACCACGGCCATCATGGTCATCATCACGGCCACCATGATCATCACCACGGTTATCATCACGGTCATCACCATGATCATCATCACGGTCACCATGGTCATCATCATGGCCATCACCACGGTCACCACGGCCATCATTTCTGAGTTTCAATGAATTATTATTATAATTCCCACATCGTGTTTTATAAGGGAATCCAGTTGGTAAAATTTGTGAACTCTTTTTTTTGCATATGACTGAAAACGATGTACTTTATTCTTGGGAATAAAAAGTTATCTCTTAGATATCTCAATGTCATTATCATCACACATCACTTATCATCCCAATATATTTGTTTTTGGTTTTGGCTCAATTCAAAAATCACGTTGCTTTAATTCGATCATTTAACAATTATTTAAATATTACACAAATAATAGAATCATGGTTATCACGACGGCCACCACCGACACGATCATCATTCCGGTCATCATAATTTTCATCATCATAGTCATCACCATCTTTACCATCAAGGCAATATTTCTAAACCTTAATCAATTGTTATTATTCTCACCTCTCGTGAGGGTGGGTGTTAAGAGATTTCTGTCGATTTTTAAACCATTGCCCTCATATGGCCAAAAATAATGTTCTCTCTAATGTATGGAATAAATAATGAACTTTGGATATTTCTCTCTATGTCATCCTCGTTTTATATCACACTATTTGTCATCCCATTATATTCTGGATCTTGGAGGTGTCCGATTAAGCAATCAGATTGCCCTTTTTGTTCACATAACAACAAATGAAATCTAATCAAAAAAGGGCCTAGTATTCAAATACCTATATTCTTAACTTTCTTAACATCCTTAAAGGATATGAATTATAACACACAAGTTTGAAGGATATTATTAAAACAATCTTAAAAATTATGTACTTGAGTTTTATTGAAATAAAAATAATATTCTTTAAAGATATTTTGATAGCATAGTGTTTCGGATGAAGTAGGAATTTAAATTATTCTTGAACAAGTAAAAATTACTAAATGGGGGATTCAAACTTAGGTCCTGGAGATCATCAGTGTAAACTGAAAAGTTGACAAAATCAATGTGGCTAATGTGAAGTTAGAGTATGCTCGAGAAATCTTCGTTTATCCAGTTAACATTTGTACATGAAGAGAAACAGCCATTATAGTTAAACATTCCCTTCAAGCTAATAGTCTACAGTGGACACATTTCACACATGTTAATGAGATAAAAATGGATAATTTGAAAAAGGAACCGCTTCTCTCAAAATAAACGATAAAAAACGCGCCATTTTTTATAGACAAACTTCTAAAATATCAGATTATTGACGAAGCCACACAACAGATATGAAAAATTCTGATAAAGACAACAATCGTATACCATGGTTTCGAACCATTAACATCATCAGTACAATGATGACTTCGATTTCATAACATTTTAATAAAAAAAGTTACGAAATGTGTGGAATTTACCATGAAGGTGTTTGAGCTGATAAATTGGAAGGGGGCCTATATAAGGATAGAATACGGTATAAATATTTGGGATGATGGTATTCATCTACTCAAAGAGGCACTTCTTCTTTTAAAATTGCGTTTAGTTTCTCACCTAGCAGTAAACATAATGGAGGGGATATGTAATTAGATCAGTTTTATTATATTAATTATGTTCCAAAGTATTAGACTATTTCCGAAGGCCTTACCTAATGCTACTCTAGTATATAGATGAAATTAAAAATCAAAAATGAAAATCTTGACCGCTTACATGAAAACTTTATATGGCAGAGCGCTCTTTGATTAAAAAATATTTAACAAAATATTAATTTAGGCTTTTCATAATATTTAGCCAAACTTTTTCTATATAAATCAAGATAGCTATAAACAAGATAAATTGGAATCGACATACATGAGCGTAATTTAAAATTAAATACAAGTGAATTTAATTGAACATAAATGAGAGAAACTTACATTCAAACTCTAGAGAAATTAAATTCAATATCACGAGAGAAATTTACATCCACACACGAGAAAAATTGAATTAAATATACATGGGAGGAAGGAAATTTACATCCACACATAAGAGAAATTGTATTCAACACACTTGAGAGAAATTTGCATCTACACATGAGAGAAATTAAATAGAACATCATAAAGGAAATTTGCATCCACACACGAGAGAAATTGAATTCAAAATTAGATAAATTTGCATCAAAACATGAGAGAAAATGGCTTGAACATACAAGTGAGAAATTAAATTCACACACGAGTGAAGTGAATTCAACATATATTTGATAAAATTACATCTACACACGAGAGAAATGGTTTCAACCTATATGAGATAAATTGATTTCAATATTTATGGGAAAATTCACATTAACACATGAGAGAAATGATTTAAATATCTATTGGAAAAATATGATAAAAACACGAAAGACATGTCTTGGGACATATTTATGTTGACATAATTACGAAAAGTATATGTCAATATAAATGACTGATTCACTTTAGCAAACATTGGAAAAGTTAACACATTAACATAGATTTTAGAAATTTATGTGAGTGTAAATGGAAGATATATATGTCGACAATTATTGAAGATATTTCTTTCACCACATATATATTACAAACAGAAAGATAATACATCGGAGAAATTTAGGTAATAAAATTTATCCTAAAGGTTTGTAATAATAAATGAAAGAATTCTTTCAAGAAATACAAGGGAGAAATACAAGGTACTTGTACATGGGAGAACTTTATTTTAACATAAATGGAAGATAAATATTTAAACAATCCCTCTAATGGAAAACATTTATAAAACCCACAGGAAATAATTTACAACATACATGATACTCTTTCTATCCATGGGTAAACCTATATTCCACTTCTCCCCTTATTCAGAAATATTTTATAAAACACATGGAAACATTTTGAAACACATATGGATATGAAAAAATAGTATAAATGTGATTTTGAACTGGGATAAGGTGCATAAATTATGGAAAAGGCATCTCCTTATCGTGCAACTGAAAGTTTCAACTGAAAGCAACTTTCAGTTGCACGATGCCTTTTCCATAACATATGGATATATCAAAGCACACATATGAGGAATATTCAATTAACATATAGGGTAAAAATTCCAACAACAGGTGTCTCGAATCTAGTGTTTAACACTGCAGGAAAAACTTGGATTTTCCAAATATGCCAAATATTCCATAATCTATTGTAAATTAAATCATGTAGAAATGTAGATGGAAATAAATGGGATACCACAAAAGCAAAAGTTTATTAATATATTTTATGTTTAATTGTAAAATAATAGCCACACTACTCTATAATAACTAAAGTAACAGGAGTATGGTTTCTAAATGGTCAATATCAATATTCATAAGTCGTACTATCAGATTTGAGCGATTACCTTTATCACATATCTGTTCACATTGAATTTTCCCACGGGAGGGGATCAGGACAACCAATCGACCACTGAGAGTGGAATTAACCCTAATATTCTTCAGTGGAATTTCTTGGGACAATCAGATCCATGGTACCAAGTCATTTAGCTACCAGTTCTAGTGTTGTATATAACTGGATACTGGAGTGGGTTTACAGTAGCATTCCCACTTTCAACCATGTTCTCTAAGGTAGGTCTACCCAGCCTGGATGTAACATTGAAAGACCTACTAGCTACTGGGAATACTGAAAGTATATTGTGTGGCTAGAGTCTTAGAGAATGCCTATGCCGAATTAATTATCTCATCAATTATATACACCCATACCTCGCTTTGCGTCGGGGTTACGTTCCAAAAAAACACGACGCAAATTGAAACGACGCAAAGTAAAAATATGTGAAGGCGCAATCAAAAACAAAGGTGTTACATGTTTTAGGAAAAAAAAATTAAAGACTCGAATCCAAAACAACGCAACTTCGAAAATCTAACGACGCACAGTGAAAATCAGTAAAAATTAAGCAGCGACGCAACTTCGAAAAAAACGCAAAACGAAACGACGCAAAGCGAGGTATTGGTGTATACATATATATAGGCTGAGGTGAAAATAGAATATCAGCCAAAAGTCACTGAGGGTAGTTTTTATTGCTTTAAAGTTTTTTAAATGCTGCGGTGCCTACCTCGACAGGTCCGGAGTTATCGAGTTATAGAACTATAGTCATAAAATTTTAAGGGCGATATATATTTTTATTATAATGTCTTACAATGATAAGTCTTTTTTTTTTTGTGGAAATAATTGATATCTCTATATATATTTTAGGAATTTTAATAATATTCAACTTTTCTGTATTATGTGTTCTGCAGGTGATCGCCTTTTACATCCTGGCAGCTGTGACCCTCGCCCTACCCTTCCATCATCATCACGATGATCACCATCATCATCATGTAAGTTTCATTTGGGAGACGGTTATGATAAATATTATTTCCAATGCCGAAAATCTTATATATGGCTTATAATTTAGAATTTTTCTTTTATCTAGGAATGATAAATAGTTTGTACCATAAACCATTAAGATATTGAATGGTGAAAGCATGGCCATCAAAATTCTTTTATAGGCTTTATGAACCTTCTATTGCTGTGTCAGCACGCCCACCCATACCACTTCGGCTACCACTCCCCCGACCACGGCGGACACCACTACCGCAAGGAGTCCGGGGACGGCCACGGCGGAGTCCACGGCTCCTACGGCTACGTGGACGCCCACGGCATCAAGCGGCACGTGGACTACGTGGCGGACCACCACGGCTTCCGTGCCCACGTCAAGACCAACGAGCCGGGGACCGCTGACCAGGATCCCGCTGCTGTTCACCTTGAACACCACGGTCACCACGGTCATCATGGTCATCATCATGGTCATCACGGTCATCACCACGATCATCACCACGATCATCATCATGGTCATCATCACGGTCATCACCATGGATACCACCATGGTCATCATTTCTAAACCTTAATCAATTGTTATTATTCTCATCTCTCGCGAGAGGGTGGGTATTGAAAGAATCCTGTTGATTTGTAAACATTGTTCTTATATGGCTATAATTGACACATTAATATATTTTATTGACACTTTTAGTCAATTGTTACAAAATTCAGAGGTAAATTAAACAAATTGTTAATTGTCTTTGTTTATAAACAATGTATTTTATTATAGTAAATAAACAATGAAATTTGAATATTTATCTATGTCTGCTCATTAAATAATAGATAATTTTCCATCCCAATATATTCCAGATCTTGATGATTGTGCAATTGAGCAAACATCCTTAAAAGATTTAGGTTATTAAACACAAGTTCAATGGTTATTTTGAAAACAAAATTAAATCCCTTGAGTTGTGTAAAAATGAACAGAACAATAATTAAAAAGCTTTTTTTTTATGGCAAATAGTGTTTATGATGAAGTAGGAAGGTCAACTACTTTTGAGCAAGCAAATATTTCCTAAATCTGGATTAGAAATTGGTTATTTCATGTTGTCAGTGCAAAACGCCATATTAAACTCCATGTTTACAATATGAAATTAGAATATGCTTGTGAAGTCTGTTTTCCAGTTAACATTGCACATGAAAGGACACAGCCATTATAGTTGAAAACTTCTTTAGAGATAATAGTGTACTGAGAACACATTTCCACGATTCACAGTCAAGTTTCACCATTGTGGATCAATCACATATGTATGAATGCTGTAGACTTTAAAGATTTATTTCACATTTTCAATTCAAATATTGCTCTTAATATCAAGGATACACATATATTTTCTCAAATAATAAAAAGCATAAATTGTATTGAAAAAACTTTATATATCAATATATCAGTTCTCTGAACGCCAGCCTTTCCAAGGTACAACAATGTTTTTTTTATTTCCTTTCTATAGAAACTGTTGTACCTTGACAAATTTTGGCCTTCTGCCAAATAAAATATTGGTAATTAAATGCCTATTTAAATCCAATATATGCTTTTTACTATTCAAAGATTTGATTATGGGTTACTCGATTTTCAACAAGATATATTTAAGTACCAAATAGGAATCTTTCTCACTTAAAAATACACCTATCCCCCGATTTACACGGTACTTGTTTTACACGTTTTCGCTTTTACACGGTTTTCCAAATAAGTTTTTTTTATCGCACTATACTAAATGCTACTGTGATTGAACACATGCGCTGTGTACACATCTCACGAGGAATCCCGAGCTTATGTGCTGACTAGATATTTTAACCTGTCAATGCATTGTATTTTTATTTCTGTGTACACCTATCCCCCGATTTACACGTTTTTCTCAGGAACGTATCTACCGTGTAAATCGGGGGATAGGTGTACATTTAAAAAAAACACTACATTTTCTTTATCATCTCAATAAATATAGAAATTGTGATAATAAATATATCATGTACAAAATATAGATGCAAATATTTATAGAATTGTATAGATATATAAAAATAAAGGTCAATTGTTAAATTACAGCCTAAAACTGAGCATCATTAATTGAAAAATTCGCAAAATTGAAAATTCTGATCGTTAACAAAGCCACAACAACAGCTTTGACAAATTCAGACCAAAGCCAACACCCTGTTTGCCATGGTTTCGAGCTATGGCCCTCACCAGTACAGGGGGTGTTTAGACTTCATTACATTTTATGGAAAGAGTTATGAAACCTGTAAAATTTTCCATAAGAATTCTAAGCTTTATAAAGTAGTTGGCCCGAATTCTAAATCAAAATATAACAAATTGTTACGGGAGGATGAAATTCATACATCCAAAGAGTTACCTCTCCCTTTAAAAATGTGTTAAAACAATGCATTTTATTTATCACCCAAGCAGTGAGCATAATGGTTGGGATAATAAAAAGCATGTGCCACAATATTAGTTTAACGGGAGAGGCGACCTTTGTCTCTTTAGATCAATATCCTCCCGGCAAATTTCCATCTATATTTTAGCCATAGATTTGTCCCAGCCACTTTGCCAGCTAAACACCTCTTTGGCAGATTGTCAAGATTCCATTAGATCCCGTGTGGATCTCATGGAATAAAGTCCGCCCTAGACTGACGAGGGCCATTAGCCCGAAACCATGGTCTCTAGGTGGACACTTCTCAATTTGCCAAAGCTGGTGTTGTGGCTTTGTCACCGACCCGAGACCGCTAGTTTGTGGTGAAGGTCAATAGATGGCGTCTAGTTTTGACGTCTATTTCGACGGGAGAGGCGACCTTTGTCTCTTTATATTATTATATAGAAAATGTGTGAAATGCATATTATCTATAGTTGTAAATTAGTATTAAAATATTAGATTATTTCCAAAGAACTTACTTCATTTTTCTATTGTAGATAGATGACATTTTTTATAATTAAAAACCTGAATAATAAACATTGTTTGATATATTTTTGTTTTTATTTCAGCACATATACTAAATACAATGTTTTTACCAAATTTCAAATAACAACTAATATATAATCACAGTCTTTTCATGAATATTGTTACATTATAAAATAATTGATGTCAATTTTAGAGAGTAAATGGTATTTTGATACCTTATGCGCAAGCATACATGAATAGAAAAGTAATAAATACAAATTTGCTTTCATCAAGGAGTAAGATTTTCAAAGAAAATATCCAATAGGCTTTCACACATTTTAGGTTAAAACCCTACATTCAATAACATAAATTCATAAGATATTGAGATTGAAAGTTCTTTATTACATCGCTCATATATGTTATATAAGGTTAAATACATAAATATGAGTAAATAAGATCATGGAATGAAAAATATATACGAATAAATAAATGTAAATACATATAATAATTAACAAATATACATATATACAAAAATATATATACGAGTACAAGTTCTTTATTGGTGTCGCCAACCGCGGGAACGACTCCTCCACCAGTGGACTGCGAGAGACATAAGAGAAATTTATATTCAAATACAAGAGAAATTGAATTCAACCCACATGGAAAATATTTACATCTACACACGAGAGAAATTGAATTCAACATACATGAGAGAAATTTTCATCCATTCATTACAGAGAAATTCATTTCAATATAAATGGGAAGAATATATGTCAACTTATAGAACGACATTTGAAAACTTCCCGCATGTATTTATTTTGAACGAAAAATCGAAATTTATTTTAAGGAGAAATAACGATTTCGATTTTTCCTTCAAAAGAAACACAGTCGAGATAATTTTCAAATGTCGTTCTACAATCATAGGCCGCATTTTATTTTATTATATGTCAACTTACTTGAGAGAAGTTTATGTCAATATTAATGACTAGTTAACAAACATTGTAATTCTCGTTAACATACATTTTAGAAATATATGTGAGTGTAAATGGAGGATATTTATGTCAACAGTCTTAGAATATATTTATTTCACAATTTGAATATAACAAAGAGAAAGATAATATACTAGTATTACTAAAGGATGGAGAAAGATCCAAAGAAGGATCATCAACAGGCATGAAAGAAATTTATGTCAACGCATTTGAATTTTATTTTATGCATCAGAGAAATTTAAAAAATATATATATCATAAAGGGTTGTAATAATAAATAAAATAAATCTTTCAAGAAGTACAAGGTAGAAATACAAGGTACTTGTATATGGGAGAAATACAAGGGAGAAATACAAGGTACTTGTACATGGGAGAAATACAAGGTACTTGTACATGGGAGAACTTTATTTTAACATAAATGGAAGATATATATTTAAACAATCCCTCTAATGGAAAATTTTATAAAACCCACAGAAAATATTTTCCAACACACATGGGAAACCATTTATCCATGGATAAACCTATATACTTCCCACCCCAAATCAAAAATATTTTATAAAACACATGCAAACATTTCAAAACACACATTGGAAATTTTTTAAAGCACACATATGGAGAATATGCCATTAAAATATAGGGAAATTTTATGTTGATTTACATGTTGAAAAACCCCAACAGGTGACTTAAATCTCTTGTGTTTATCACCGAAGTAAAACTCGAATCACTGCCCCGAATGATGCCAAAAATTACTCGAAAAATTCATAATCTGTTGTAAATTCAATATTGTAGAAATTTGGATGGAAATAAAATGGGATACCACAAAAGAAAAGGTTTTTAAAAATAATATTTATTGCGATCTTGTAGATTAATTTATCAAATAGTTAACTTAACCACTTATAAGCCTAGTTTTCATAAATATTGTGCTGAGAAGATGTAAGAAAACATCTACCTATGTTTCCCCACGTGACGCAGCGGAGCGTGACCTCGGCTGCACGGGTGAGTCAGTTGTTGTTTGGCTCTCTGTATAGATGGACATTAAAACATGGTGGCAGCGATAACTGGATAAAATACGAACCCGTATATTGCAAAATATCGATTTTTGCGTACCTTGGAAGATAATTCAACATGGCTCAGATTCAACCTCCAGAAACTTTCGACTTCTCGACTCCCAACGAATGGCCCAAATGGAGGAAAAGATTCGAACGATACCTCGTGGTCAGTGGAATGAAGAAGAAAGAGGAGGCGGACAAGATCGATTTGTTCATGTACTTGATGGGTGACCGCGCGGATGATATATTCAGGACCTTCAAGTTCGAAAAGGAGGAAGAGGCAACGAAAATTGATTCCGTCCTCAAGGCGTTCGACAGCCACTTCTGTGTCAGGAAGAATATTATCTACGAACGTGCGAAATTTAATTCAAGAATCCAAGAGGATCGGGAGCCAGTGGACGAATTCATCACTTCATTGTACAAATTGGCTGATAGTTGCGAATTTGAGGGTCTTCATGGGCAGTTGATCCGTGACCGAATAGTGGTTGGAGTGAGGGACAAAGCTTTATCTGAAAGAATGCAGTTGGACAGCGAACTGACTTTGGAAAAGGCGGTGAAAATGGTTCGACAGCAGGAAGCCGTTCGACAGCAGCAAGTCGACCTGCAGCGTCCCTCAACAAGCCAAAAGGTCAATCAGGTGAAGTTCAACTCGAAGAAACAATCACCGAAACAACAACAGCAGCCTTCGAGGAAGAAGGAGAAGTCAGCCAAAACAAGATCACGATGTCCAAAATGCGGAGGTTTCACCCACAGGGAAGGACAGGCTTGCCGTGCTGAAGGACAAAAATGTAACCTGTGTTCAAAAACAGGCCATTTTGCAAATTGCTGCCCAGATAAGCAGGCGATGGACAGCAGAAATCCAAGTGAACGGGAAAAAGGTGAAGTTCAAGCTCGACTCCCAGGCGGATGTTACATGTGTTCCTCTGTGTCTCTTCAAGAAGATAATGGGACAGCAACGACTAGTGGAAAGTGATATCAACCTTAGAGCTGCTGAATTCTCCGAACTTCAGACTGTGGGTATGTTTGTATCAACGCTGCGAAATGGCAATTATGAAATCAAGGAGAAGATTTATGTCATTCGTCGTTTGAGTGAACCTCTTCTGAGTCGCCGGGCATGTGAGCTCTTGAACCTGGCGAGGCGGATTGAAGTGGTTGCGACGAGAATTAACCCGATCAAGGAATTCCCCGAAGTATTTGAAGGACTGGGACAGATCGGAAACCCTTACGAAATCAAATTGAAACCTGGAGCAAAACCTTATGCTGTGCATACTCCTCGACGGGTACCAATACCTTTGATGGAAAAGCTCAGAACAAGATTGGAAGAGCTCGAGAAGGCGGGAATCATAGCACAAGTTAACGTTGCGACTGAATGGTGTGCACCGACTGTGATTGCTGGTAAACCGAATGGCGACATACGACTCTGTGTGGATCTCTCAAGGCTGAACGAACATGTACAGCGCGAAGTGCATCCCATGCCAGTGGTGGAGCACATGCTGGGGCAACTGGGGGAAGCAAGATTCTTTTCGAAACTGGACGCGAACAGTGGCTTTCACCAGATTCCGTTGAGCCCGGACTGCCAGCATTTAACGACCTTCATCACTCCTTTTGGGAGATATAAATACTGCAGAATGCCATTTGGAATCTCACTCGCCCCAGAGTATTTTCAGAGAGTTATGTCAATAATCTTGCAAGGCATGGACGGTGTAATGTGTTACCTGGACGATATCCTGATATTTGCCTCCGACTCCAAGACTCACGATCGAATTCTTCGTTTAGTGCTCCGAAAACTGAAAGAGGCGAAAGTTACATTAAACAAGGCCAAGTGTGTCTTCGGCGTGCCAAGAATTAATTTTCTTGGGCACATACTGGATGAAGACGGTATCCGACCAGATCCAGCGAAAATCAAAGCGGTGGCGAAGATGCCTGCTCCGACCGATGTTCATGGCGTAAGAAGATTTCTTGGCATGGTGAACCATCTGGGACGCTTTGTGGAAAATTTATCTGAAATTGTAGCACCACTGAACCAGTTGCTGGTGAAAGGTCAAGACTTCGTTTGGGATTGCAGCCAGGAGCGAGCATTCCGAAAGTTGAAAGAATTGCTCACGACTCAACCCATCTTGGCAGCATACGACGTCAGGAAACCAACTATGGTGTCATCCGACGCATCTTCATACGGCTTGGGAGCGGTACTGAAGCAAGAAGGTAAGAATGGAATCTGGCGACCTGTTGCTTATTCTTCTAGAACTATGACACCTACCGAAAAACGATATGCTCAGATCGAGAAAGAGGCTCTCGCAATTACATGGGCCTGCGAACGTTTTCAAGATTTCCTGCTTGGAAAGCGTTTCCGAATTGAGACCGACCATAAGCCTCTCATTCCTCTATTTTCGACGAAAGAATTGAGTTCTCTGACCCCAAGACTGCAACGTTTCCGGATGCGTATGATGAGGTTTGGATTCGAAATAGTGCATATCCCTGGAAAGGAGCTGCTCGACGCCGATGCATTATCCAGACAACCACTTCTTACAACCGAGGGAGGTGAAAACGAACGGCAAACCTCAGCGCATATAAATGCAGTTCTCTCGAGTATAACCGACAAAGACGAGATGTTGACGAAGATTTTTGAAGCTCAACAAGAAGATACGACCCTGAAAGCAGTAGTCAACTACCTTGAGCAAGGCTGGCCAGATAAGAAGAAGATGTCACAGGCTCTGCTCTCTTATTGGCATGTCAAGGATGAACTCGGCGTTCAAAATGGACTACTGATGCGTAGCTGTCGTCTTGTTATTCCAGCAAGTATGAAACTGGAGATCCTAGATAAGTTGCACGCTGGGCACTTCGGGATTACAAAAACAAGACTTCGCGCACGTGAGACGGTATGGTGGCCTGGAATTTCGGAAGAGATCGCGGAAACGGTCAGAAAGTGCAGTGTCTGTATCCAGGAAGCCGTCTCAAAACATGAACCTTTGATACCAACCAACTTTCCTACACGACCGTGGCAGAAGATTGGAATGGATTTGTTCAAGTTCGAGAATAAGTGGTATCTAGTCGTCATTGACTATTATTCTCGATTTCCTGAAGTGGTTCAGCTGGATCGGCTCACAGCCAATGTGGTGGTGCGTAGTTGCAAATCCATATTTGCCCGACATGGAATACCAGAAACTGTTGTGAGCGATAATGGGACGCAATTTGGAGCTGCTCGTGAATTTGCAAATTTCGCAAGGCAGTACGGATTCACACATGTCACTTCAAGTCCTCGATTCCCGCAGAGCAATGGGATGGCAGAAGCAGGTGTGAAAATTGCTAAGTTGATCCTCAAGAAAAATCAAGACCCATCGCTTGGACTCCTGGAATATCGATCGACCCCTTTGGAGAACGGTTACAGCCCTGCTGAGCTTCTCATGGGACGTAAACTCCGAACGACCTTGCCAATTGCACCAGAGAATCTTAATCCAAAGTTGGTGGACTCTCAGGCCCTGAAAAGAAAGGAGGGGAGAAGGAGAAAGGATATGAAATCCAGATATGATCGACGCTGCAGAGCTACGGACATGGAAGAGCTATCCGAAGGTGACACTGTTTGGATTACAGATATGCGAACCTGGGGGATTGTAAAGAAGAAAGCATCGACACCAAGGTCGTATATGGTTGATACTCCAGTTGGGACTTTACGTCGAAACAGGTTCCATCTACGAAAAGGAGTTACAGTGCAATATCCAGCCGACCCATCGACGCCGACCTTTTCGGGGGAGGAACTGGTTGAAAATGAAAAGACCCCAGTTGTGGATTATCCCTCTAACGACTCAGAAGACGGCCAGATAAGAACCCGGAGTGGACGAATTGTTAAACCTGTGGATCGCCTTCATTATTAATTATATTATGCATTTAAAGTTTGTAATGTATATATATATTTCAAGTCTTAAAAAGGGGGATGTGCTGAGAAGATGTAAGAAAACATCTACCTATGTTTCCCCACGTGACGCAGCGGAGCGTGACCTCGGCTGCACGGGTGAGTCAGTTGTTGTTTGGCTCTCTGTATAGATGGACATTAAAACAAATATTGAAGGACTTCAGTTTATTTTTTGCAAATTTTTCTTGAATGTTTACTTTATGTTTACTTGTAAATAGAATAGCCACACTCCTCGCCCAAAAACTAAGGTAACAGGAGTATGGTAACTAGAGGGTCAATATCAATATTCACAAGTCGTAATATGAGATTTGACGAATTACATTCATCACATATCTGTTGACATTGAATATTCCCACGGGAGTGGATCAGGACAACCAATCGACCTCTGAGAGTGGAATTAACCCTAATATTCTTCAGTGGAATTTCGTGGAACAATCAGGGCCATGGTACCAAGTCATTAATCAACCAGTCCTAGTGTTGTATATAACTGGATACTGGAGTTAGTTTACAGTAGCAATCCCACCTTCAGTCATGTTCTCTAAGGTAGGTCTACTCAACCTGGATGCAACATTAAAAAGCCTACTAACTGATGGAAATATTGAAAGGATATTGTGTGGCTAGAGCCTTAGAGAATGCTTATACCAAATCAATTATCTCATAAATTATACATACATATATATAGGCTGAGGTGAAAATCGAATATCAGTTATCCAAAGGTCACTGAGAGTAGTTTTTATTGCTTTAAAAGTTGTTTAAATACTGCGGTGCCTACGTCGACAGATCGGAGTTCTCGAATTATAGAAATATAGCTATAAAATTTAGGGGCGATATATATTTTTATTATAATGTCCTACAATGCGGGTCTTTTTTTTTGGAAATAATTGATATCTCTTTATTTTAACTTCAAATTTTTTTGTATTATGTTTTCTTCGGGTGATCGCCCTTTACATCCTGGCAGCTGTGGCCCTCGCCTTGCCCTTCCATCATCACGATGATCACCATCATCATGTAAGTTTCATTTGGGAGACGGTTATGATAGATATTATTTCCAATGTTAAAAATCTTGTATGGCTTAAAATTTGGAATTTTACCTTTAGCTTGGAATGATAAATAGTTTTTAACCATAAACCATTAAGATATTAAATGGTGAAAACATGGCGATAAAAATGCTTTTATAGGATTTATGAATCTTTTATTGCTGTGTCAGCACGCCCACCCGTACCACTTCGGCTACCACTCCCCCGACCACGGCGGACACCACTACCGCAAGGAGTCCGGGGACGGCCACGGCGGAGTCCACGGCTCCTACGGCTACGTGGACGCCCACGGCATAAAGCGGCACGTGGACTACGTGGCGGACCACCACGGCTTCCGTGCCCACGTCAAGACCAACGAGCCGGGGACCGCTGACCAGGATCCCGCTGCTGTTCACCTAGAACACCACGGTCATCATGGTCATCATCACGGCCACCACCATCACGATCATCATCATGGTCATCATCACGGTCATTATCATCACGACCACCACGATGGCCATCATCATGGTCATCACCACGGTCACCACGGCCATCATTTCTGAGCTTCAATGAATTATTATAATTCTCACATCGTGTTTGATAAAGGAATCCAGTTGATAAAATTTGTAAACTATTTCTTGCATATGACTGAAAACGATGTACTCTATTCTTGGGAATAAAAGGTTATCTCTTAGAAATATCAATGTCTTTATCACCACACATTACTTATCATCTCAATATATTTGATTTTGGTGTTGGCCCAATTTAAAAATTACATTTCTTTAATCCGATCATCTATTCAAATATTACATAAATAACAGAATCGTGGTTATCACCACGACCACCACCATCCCAATCATCATCACTGTCAACACCATGGTTACCATCATGGTCATCAATTCTAAACCTTAATCAATTGTTATTTTTCTAACCTCTAGTGAGGGTGGGTGTTAAGGAAATCCTATTGATTTTTGATTCATTGCTCTTATATGGCCAAAAACAATGTACCTTTTAATGTATGGAATAAACAATGAACTTTGGAAATTTCTCTATGTCATGTTTATTTCATACACACTATTTGTGGTCCCAATATATTCTGGATCCTGTGGGTGTGCACTTAAACAAACAGATAGCTTTTTTGTTCACATGACAATAATCTAATTGACACAAAAGAAAGGTCCAGCATTTAAACACCTGTTTTTGTTAACTTTCAAAACACCCTTAAAAGATATGGGCTATAGCATATAGCTGACCGCTGACCTTAGGGAACTAAATCAACTTCCCATAACAAATATGCAACATCTGGTCTACTCTAAGGACATACACCAAAGATTCAACAAATTCTGCAGAATATACTTAACCAAATAAGTGACTACTAATGTAATCAATTTGCATACTGATATGTAAATATGTATATATCTCTTTAAACTACTTTTTCTTTTTTTGTCTTTCATTTAAATGTATATTGTGGATATAGCGTGTACTCTGCAATTGATAAATAAAAAATAAAAAATATAAGTTCAAAGGACATTTTGAAACAAAAAAGTTAGATGCCTTACTCTAGTTGTGTAAAAATAAACAACACATTTTAAATGTTTTTGTAAGTAAATAGTGTTTCTGATAAAGTAGGAATGCCAACTCTTTTTAGGCAAGCAGAAATTTCCAATGAGGGATTTGAACTTGGGTTCTGGAATCTAATAGTGCTAACTGCCTTGTCACAAATCCTATGTTCCTAATGTGAATTTAGAATCTGCTCGCGAAGTCTTTGCTTATCCAGTTAAGATTTTAATATAAAGGGACACAGCCATTATTGTCGAACACTCCTTTAGAGCTGATAGTCTACTGAGAACATATTTCCATGATCTACAGTCATCTCCAGTTTAACCATTATGTATTAATTAGATAGGCATGATTGCTGCGACCTTGAAAATATATTAGATTTTAAAATTTGCTCTTAATATCAATAAAATTCACATATTCATTTAAATAATAAAATACATTTTTTTGTGTGTTGTAAAGGGTGCCTAATTACCAGTATCTTAGTTCTCTGAACGCCTACCTTTTCAAGGTACAACAATGGTTTTTTAAAATTTTATCTCTATAGAAACTGTTGCACCTTGACAAAATTTGGCGTTCTGCCAAATGAAATATTGGTAATTAAATGCCTTTTTAATTCTCTTTACTATTAAAAGATTTGATTAAGGGTTCTTCTATTTTTTTTTTTTCAAAATATATTTTAAGTACCAAACTATGCATCTCTCTTACTTTAAAAATACATTAAAACACACTAAATTTTGAAAAAAGGGGCATCTCCTTATCGTGCAACTGAAAGTTGCTGATGGCTTGCGCCATCTATCGGAATAAATATAAACTATTCTCGTTGATTTTTAATTATTCCAGAATTGGCCAAATACCCATTCTTGATTAATCAAGAAAAGCTAACCACGGACGCGTTTCAGGCTGTTGGCCCTCATCACCTTTTCTTGATTAATCAAGAATGGGTATTTGGCCAATTCTGGAATAATTAAAAATCAACGAGAATAGATGATATTTATTCTGATAGATGGCGCAAGCCATCAGCAACTTTCAGTTGCACGATAAGGAGATGCCTCTTTTTTCATAATTATGCACCTTATCCCAGTACAATATCACATTTGTACTATTTTTCACACTAAATTTTGTTTATCATTCCAGTAGAGATAGAAATGTTTATGATAATAGTCCTACGTAAAAAATTTAGATCCAAATATTTACAGAATTGTATTGATATATAAAAATAGAGATAATCTCTTCGTCAAAATAGAGGACAAAACTAAGATTAATTTATTGGAAAATTTAGGGAAATTGCAGATTATTATCGGTGACAAAGCCACAAACAAATCTTTAGAAAATTCAAACTAAAGCCAACCTGTATACCTTCATCAGTATAGACGCGGCTTAGATTTCATTACATATTATGAAAAGAGTTATGAAATCTGTAAAATACGGCATAACGGTATTAGTAGGGCAGATTGAAAATAGTATTATTAGAGCTGAATTTCAAGGCAAAATACAACATATAGTTGCGGGAGAATGTTATTCCTTTACACAAGGAGGTACCACTCCCCTTAAAAATGCACAAACACAATAACTTTATAAGTAAATAAAACAAAGCATCAAGGGCTGCGTTTCTTTATTAAAATAAATATATACGAGCTTTCGGGCACATACGCCCTTCTACAGGAATTAATAAAACAGTAATCCAACTAGTTTGAAATAAGATTTGTTTATAAATATAACGTGCATATCCACGATACACGTGCATTTCAACTTGCAAGGTATCCCATCAGACATGTGATATCTTATACTGTGATTGAATTATTTTTATCTTATTTTATTTAAGTCAATTGAATTATATGCTTCTGGTAAATCAATTCTGCGATTTATACTGCTATATTGTTTGGACACTATTGCTTCAATTATTAATCTTTGAAATTTATTATTAATATTGTTATAATGTACTTTAGGTTCATTTAAGTTAAATGTGTGTCCTGTTGAATTAGAGTGTTGTACTATTAATGATAATGGGTCATTTCTGTTTATGTTTCTTCTGTGTTCAATGATTCTATTATGCAATTTTCTTCCCGTTTCTCCTACATAACAGAAATGACCCATTATCATTAATAGTACAACACTCTAATTCAACAGGACACACATTTAACTTAAATGAACCTAAAGTACATTATAACAATATTAATAATAAATTTCAAAGATTAATAATTGAAGCAATAGTGTCCAAACAATATAGCAGTATAAATCGCAGAATTGATTTACCAGAAGCATATAATTCAATTGACTTAAATAAAATAAGATAAAAATAATTCAATCACAGTATAAGATATCACATGTCTGATGGGATACCTTGCAAGTTGAAATGCACGTGTATCGTGGATATGCACGTTAAATTTATAAACAAATCTTATTTCAAACTAGTTGGATTACTGTTTTATTAATTCCTGTAGAAGGGCGTATGTGCCCGAAAGCTCGTATATATTTATTTTAATAAAGAAACGCAGCCCTTGATGCTTTGTTTTATTTACTTATAAATCGTACAGGGTTTTTTCAATTGACAATAACTTTAGTTTATCACCAAAGCAGTGAACATAATGGCGGGAATTATGAATTGGCAAAAATATAAATTTCATTTTATATTATCATATAGAATTTTAAATATATACACCAATACCTCGCTTTGCGTCGTTTCGTTTTGCGTTTTTTCGAAGTTGCGTCGCTGCTTAATTTTTACTGATTTTCACTGTACGTCGTTAGATTTTCGAAGTTGCGTTGTTTTGGATTCAATTCTTTAATTTTTTTTTTGAAATTTTTTCCCTAAAATATGGCAACACCTTTGTTTTGCCGGAAGTTCAGCATTATGAAAGCCATAAAAATCATTTCTGATTCGTGGGAAGATGTATCATCTTAATTTCTAAAAATTGGTTTATAAATATTATATAATTCACAAAGACCTTACTCGATTTTTCTAATGTAGATAGAAACGACATTTTTGGTATCAAACAATATCGGTCTTAAATAATAAATATTGGTTGACACGTCTTCGTTTTTATTCTAGCACTTATACGGAATACGCTGTTTTCACAAATATCAATTAACAACTAGTTAATCAGTCTTTTCATAAATATTGTTATATTTTAAAATAATTGATGTAAATTTTATTAAAGGGTATTTTGATAACATGCGCAAACATACGTGAAATAAAAGAAATAAATGCGAATTTGCTTCGATCAAGGAGTTCGAATTTCAAGGAAATATCCAAGAAACTTACACACAGATTATGTTGAAATCCTGCATTCAATATATATACATAACGAGAAATTTATATTCAAACACGAGAAAAATTGAATTCAACCCACATGGAAGAAATTGACATCTACCCACGAGAGAAATTGAATTCAACATACATGAAAGAGATTTATATCCATTCACACGAGAAAGAAATTAATATCAACATATATGGGAGAATTTACATCAACACAGGAAAAATTGTCTTCAAAATAGATGGGAGAAATTCATATCCACACACGAGAGGAATTAATTTCAACATACATGAGAGGAATTTACATCTACCTACAAGAGAAATTGATATCAACATGAATAGGACAAATATATATCAACTTACTTGAGAGAAGTTTATGTCAACATGAAAGTCCACATTAACAAACATTGGAAAGTTAACACACACATATTAATACACATTTTGGAAATTAATATGAGTGTAAATGGAAGATATTTATGTCAACATCCCCATAGAAGATATTCATTTTACCAATAAAGATAATGATAATATATCATCTATAAGAAATTCTTATCAACATGCATGAAAGAAATTTATGTCAATTCATTGGAATTTACTTTCACACACCAGAGAAATTTAAGTATAAGGTTGTTTTAATGGTTCATGTTTTTCTTTAAACGCTGTTTTTATTATTACTTGGCGAATAATTATATTACCTGGAAAATACATAATAATACATAATACAAATACATTATACATAATACAAATACATTATACATAACGGCGAATAATATTGGTATTTCCATTTTCAAAGTTTGAGAACTTTTGGGACAACCTTGTATTAAAAAAATATCATAAAGGTTTAAATAATAAACGTAAAGAAGTATTTTAAGAGAAACACAAGGGAGAATTTTATTCTAACATAAATCGAAGATACTTATGTAAACATTCTCTCATTTGAAAAATTTACTGAACCAATATGAAAATATTTTACAATACACATGAGACTCTTTTTACATTACCCATTGTTATACTTTTATACTCCTCGCCCCCCCCCCTTGAAAATATTTTATAAAACACATGGAAACGTTTTAAAACTCACGGGGAAATATATTAAAGAATATATGGAAAAATAGGTCATTAACACATTGAGGAAAAATTCATGTCGATATATATAGGAAAAATTCCATCAACAGATATCTCTAATTTATCATATATATCTTGTGTTTTTATCACTAAGTAACAAGTTGGTTCTTTCACTGCTCCGATTGATACCAAATATTACTCAAAAAATCACGAATCTGTTATAAATTATATTCATATAAATTAGGAAGTAAATAAAATGGGAAACCACAAAAAAAAGCTTTAAAAATAATATTTATTGCGATTGTTTATATTAATTCATCAAATAGATCATTAGCTAACTATGCCTAGTTTTCCTAAATATTGGAGACTTTATTTATAATTATTTGCAAATATTTCCTGATATATTGAGAGATATAGTGTGGTGAAATATTATATTCTCAGCATAAAGATGCCACCATGTTAAAAGTCTGCGAATTAATATTAAATAAATAAAAATATATATTTATATATGATTAATATTTACTTGTAAATAATATAGTCGCACTCTTTTCTCAACAATGAAGAAAGTAACAGAAGTTTGTTTTCTTAAAGGCCAAATTTATTATTCACCAGCCGTATGAACAGCTTTATTGAATTACATTTCTCTCATATCTATTGACATTGAAATTTCCCACGGGAGTTGATCAGAACAACCAATCGACCTCTGAGAGTGGAATTAACCCTAATATTCTTCAGTGGAATTTCGTGGGACAATCAGGGCCATGGTACCAAGTCATTTAGTTACCAGTCCTAGTGTTGTATATAACTGGAGACTAGAGTCAGTTTACAGTAGCAATCTCACTTTCAACTATGTTCTCTAAGGTAGGTCTACGCAGCTTGGATGTAACTGTAGAATACTCTACTAACTGCTGGAAGAATATTGTGTAGCTAGAGTCTAAGATATAAACTAAATTAATTATTTTTATCAACTAAATATTTATATTTATGGTCCGATGTGGAAATAGATCGTCAATTAACCAAATGTTACTGAGAGTAGATTTATTTATATTAAAAATTATTTAAATGCTGCGGTGCTTTTCTCGAAAGGACTAGAGTTATCAAGTTTGGAAGAGAAAACATTTCAGTTATGAAAATTCACAAATAGCAATCATATGACGCCTTTTTTTAAAATAGAAATATATACATTCAACTTTTATGAAGATATATATTTTATTATAGTTTCCTGCAATGCGCAGTATTTTGTGTAAATATTCATTGTTACCAATTACCAATTATTTTATTTCCAAAGCGCTATATTCCGCAAGGGATACTTGCGCCAAACAAGGAGAAAAGTTCATTTACATAGGTTATTTACATTATTCAACGCATGAAAACATTAGAGATCCAGATTTTGTGTAAGTTTAGAATTATTTTCCACTATTTTCTCAATAGCATGTGTTCTGCAGTTGATTGCCCTCTACATCCTGGCGGCTGTGACCCTCGCCCTGCCCTTCCATCATCATCATGATGATCACCATCATCATCACGTAAGTTTTATTTAAAAGATTGGTTTGACAGATATAATTTTTCCAATGAAAATATTATATATGGCTTATTTATTAAATTTTGCCTCTAGCTTGGGGGGACTGATATATAATGTCAACCATAAACTTTTAAGAAGTTAAAGAGTAAAATAAATGGCATCAATGCTTCTATATATATATATAGAATTACTAAACTTTCTCTTGCTGTATCAGCACGCCCACCCGTACCACTTCGGCTACCACTCCCCCGACCACGGCGGACACCACTACCGCAAGGAGTCCGGGGACGGCCACGGCGGAGTCCACGGCTCCTACGGCTACGTTGACGCCCACGGCATCAAGCGGAACGTGGACTACGTGGCGGACCACCACGGCTTCCGTGCCCACGTCAAGACCAACGAGCCGGGGACCGCTGACCAGGATCCCGCTGCTGTTCACCTAGAACACCACGGTCATCATGGTCATCATCACGGCCACCACCATCACGATCATCATCACGGTCATCACCACGGTCTTCATCATGGTCATCACCATGGTCATCATCATGGATATCACCATGGTCATCATTTCTAAACATCAATCAATTGTTAATATTCTCTTATCTCGCAAGATGGTGGGTGATAAAATAATCTTGTTGATTTGTAAACAATTGCTCTTATATGGCTACAAAAATGTAATCTATTATAGTAAATAAACAATGAAATTTGTATATTTATCTATGTCATGCTCATTTTTTATTACATCATTTTTCATCCCAATGTATTCTGGATCTTGGGGATTGTGCAATTGAGCAAACAGATGATCTTATTTAGCTCACATAACACCATGAAAGGGTCTAGTATCAAAACATTTTCACAACATACTTGAAAGATTTGGATTATCGCACACAAGATCAATAATTATTTTTAAAACAATGTTGAATTCTTTACTTGAGTTGCATGAAAATGAATAGGATCATATTTTAAAAGTTTTTTTTTATCGCAAATAGTGTGTCTGATGAAGTAGGAATGCCAACTACTTTTGAGAAATCAGATATTTTTCAAATGTGGGATTTGAACTTGGATCCTGGATGTTATCAGAGTGAGCCTCCATGTCACAAATCTCATGTTTCTAATGTGAAATAAGATAAAGCTCGCGAAGTCTTAGCTTATCCAGTTACATGCACATGAAGGGACACAGCCATTATTGTCGAACACTCTCTTTGATCTAATAGTCTACAGTGAATACATTTCCACGATCCACAGTCCTCTCCAGTTAAACCATTGTGGATCAAATAGATATGTATAAATGCTGCGGCCTTTAAAGATTTATTACACCTCTTTTTTAATTTTGTGCTATTCAATTTAAAGATACGCGTATTCTTTAAATAATAAAAATGCGTTTATTGTATGTGTATTGAAAAATATATTTGAAAAATGAAGAATAAATAAATTTTAGGTAACTATTGCTAACATGAAAAATATATTTAATTAGCAATATTTTAGTTTGCTGAATGCCATCCTTTGTCAAGGTTCAAAATGTATTTTTTATTTTTCTCTTCTATACATTTTTTCACATTTACAAAATATGCGTTCTGTTGACTGAAATTTGGTTTAATTAAAAATCTTTTAAAATCTAATATATATGAACTTCTTACTACAGAGGGTGTTCACACTTATAGGAAACAAGGTTTATTATAAAATATTAAAAATTAACATCATATTTGAAATTTTTCAAATGTTCTATTTGAACGCCTTTTTGTTTATTTACAGAACGGCGCCTGATTTTCCACGATGGCAGACACTTTCTGATCATGGTCATACTCAAAAGATCCCATTCTTCCTTTACCACTTTCCAGAGACCTTCAATTGTCCTAGGGTGTCTCTTTCCAAGTGCTCTTTTAAGGCATCTAAAAATGCAAAAATCCATCGGGACTAAATCAGGAGATATTACAGGGGTTCTGTTCTTCGGAATAGTGTTTATTCCTGTTCTTTGCCTTAGATCTTCAAAATAAGCTTGGGTTGAAGATGAGGTATGACTTGTGGCGTTATATCATGGTGAAATCAGACTTTGTTGCTCTGTTTTCCATAGATAGAGGGAATATCATTTAAAAATATAGGTTATAAATGTTGTTTTGATAGTACTCCGAGTTTATTTTGGCATTTCTTTCAAATTTTCTTATTTTTAATTTTCCCTCATATGATATACCGCATGCCACCATAAATCCTTTGGGGTAACTTTCGGCACATTCCTTCAACCAAATTGGTCTAGATTTTTCCACCCTTTTTTGATAGTATATAGCTCTTTTTCTGTCCCAATCGGTTAAATATACCCATGCTTCGTCATATGTAACAATAAATTTCCATCTATCAGCAGCCAAGAAATTTCCATAAAAATATCTGCTGATAGTGTGTTGCTGACGAATATGGCTCTGAAACAATTTGTGAACCGCATGTTTTTTTGTAGCTTTTAGGCCTAAACTTCATTTATTATTTTATTTATTGTTGACACTGATGTTCCAATTAATTTGGCTATATCTCTTTGTGGTATAGGATTTTCTTTTGTAATATATTTTTCACTTTTTTGACAGTTGCAGGAGTTCTCACAGATATAGGGTGATAATCATTTGTCCATTTCTCCGTAGGTGCTTTGAATAAAAACTTGATATTTTTGTCGTGAATAATATTATAAATACCTTCTTTAGAAATGTTGATATCATCTTGTTTGCATATTTTAAATTCGTCCAAATAGGTAAGATTAGCACTGGAAAGTGGTAAAGGAAGAATGGGATCTTTTGAGTATGACCATGATCAGAAAGTGTCTGCTATCGTGGGAAACCAGGTGCCGTTCCGTAAATAAACAAAAAAAGCTTTCAAATAGAACATTTGAAAATTTTCAAATATGGTGTTAATTTTTAATAAGTGTAAACACCCTGTATTTAAAGAATCAACCGAAGTTTGCTCTACTTAAAAAATATATATTTATGTGCCAAAATAACCACCTCTCTCTCACTTCAAACATTCAATTTCGTTTATCATCCCAGATAGATAGAAATGGTGATGACATATATATTGAAATATTGATAAAGGGAAAGCTCTTGTCAAAATAAATGATCGAACTAATCACCATTTTTATTAACAACAACATCTGCAGAAATAGCAGATTCTTGACTGAGCCACAACAGCTCTGAAAATTCTGATTAAAAACAACAATCTGTATACCAAGGTTTCGAGCTATTGACATCATCAGTACCATGGTGGCTTCGATCTCATAACATCTCTTATAAAATACGTTATGAAATGGGTCGAATTTACCAAGAAGGTGTTTGAGCTTATAAATTGGCATGCCGATATAAAGCTACAATACACTATATAGTTGCGGGATGATGGTGTACTCAAAGAGTCACCTCCCCTTTTAAATATGCATTCAGTTTATCACCTATCAGTGAGAACAATGGCGGGGATATGTCATAAGACCAGTTTTAATATGTTACATATCATTCTATTTAGTATTTGGCATACATATTATATATAGTTGTAAATATGTTCCAAAGTACAGTTAAACCTGTCTATAGCGACCCTCTAAATAGCGCCTTCCTCTCTATAGCGCCCGATATTAATTACGAAGTATGATGTGATTTACATTAAAGGTGACCTGTCTATAGCACCCTATTTTGATGAGTACCTAGAGGAAGAGCTATAGACAGGTTTAACTGTATTAGATTATTTCCGAAGGCCTTACCTAATGCTTCTATTGTAGATAGATGAAATCACAAACAAATGAGAGGTATATCTTGACTGATAACATGAAAACTTTATATAGCAGAGAGTTATCTGATGAAACAAAATTCAACTAAATAATGATTTTGGCTTTTTCATAATATTCAGCAAAATTATATCTTGATAAACCAAGAAAAGGAATTACGAGAGTAATTGTACTCAAAATACATGGGAGAAATTTGAACTCATAAATGAAAGAAATTGAATTCAACAAACATTATAGAAATTTAAACTCGTATACGACATAATTTAATTCAAAATACATTAGGGAATTTTAGATCTTTTCCCTCGAGAGAAATTTAATTCAATATACTTGGGAGAAATTGAAATCCAAACATCAGAAAATTGAATTCAACATACATGAGAGAAATCTAGAGAGAGAAATTTAATCAAATATTTTTGAGAAAAAATTACATTCACATACAAAATTAAATTCAACATTCATTAGAAGAATTTATATCCACACACGTGAAAAATTAATTTCAACATACATGAGAGAAATTTTCATTCACATATGAGAAAAATTGAGTTGAATATAAGGGTGCAAATTTAAATTTGTGCACAAAAAGAATTGAATTCATCATACATGACAGAAATTTAAAACCACACACGAGATAAATTGAATTCAACACATATTTGAGAGTAATTATTGAGATAAAAATTGATTTCCACATATATGTGAGAAATGTACATCCACACACGATAGAGTTGGATTCAACATAGAATGGAGAAATTGACATCCACACATGGAAGAAATTAAATTGAACGGACATTGGAAAATTCACATCCACACACAGGAGAAATTCCATTTAAGATACTTAGGACAGGTTTATGTCAACAAACTTGGGAGAAGTTATTGTCAATATGAATGAGCTGTTCACATTGAAAATCATTGGAAAAGTTGAAACACACACACATTATCACATATTTTAAAATTTATAAGAGTTAAAATGTAATTTATATTAAGAGCCCAATTGAAAATATTCAATTCACCAAATATACAAAACAAAGGAAAATATAATTTACTATATAAATTATATATATAAAATTCACATAAAAACGCATTAAATAAATTTATTTCAACGCAATTGAATTTTCTTTTAAAAACACCAGAAGAATTTATGCTAATTGATGCCAAAAATATCCCCGAGAAATTCTATCTGTTGTAAATTAAATTTTATAGAAATTTGAATAGAAACAAATTTGGGATAACACAAAATGAAAAGCTTCCAAAACATATCTTTGCTAAATTCCAAATTAACTTATCAAATAGCTAATGAATTTAATGAGTGTGTTGATTGCGGGCCAGGCAGCCTCTATCTTTTGTTAATTTCATTTTGTTCAAATTTCTCTTGAATTATTAAGAGCTATAGTGCATTGGAAAATTATATGCTCAACATACAAAATACGCTATGTGTCTTCTGCGAATGAATATTTTATTCATAATAAGAAAATATATTTATACTGTATGTTTACTAGTAAATAAAATAGTCGCAGGCCCCTTCCCGCCAAAATCAAAAGTGACAGTAGTATAGTTTCTACAAAGTCGATTTTAAAATTCACCTGTCGTATATACAATCAGATGTGTCGACTTCAATTTATCTCGTGTCTATTGACATTGAATTTTCCCACGGTAGTTGATTAGGGCATTCAATCGACCTCTGAGAGTGGAATTAACCCTAATATTCTTCAGTGGAATGCAGGGACAATCAGGGCCATGGTACCAAGTCATTTAGCTACCAGTCTTAGTGTTGTATATAACTGGAGACTAGAGTCGGTTTTAGTAGCAATCCCACCTTCAACCATGTTCTCTAAGGTAGGTCTACACAGTCTGGATGTAACTGTAGAATACCCTATTGACTGTCGGGAATATCGACAATGGAAGGATATTGTGTGGCTAACACCATAGATAATTGTTATTCCAAATTGATCATCTCATCAATTATATATATACAATTTTATAATTTTATTATATAATTATTGTAATAAAAGTTTTCAAAATTCTGTGGTGCTTACTTGCAGTTATGCAAATTCATAAATATGATGCCTTTACATTGAAATATAGACATTCGACTCTTACAACGATATATATTTTCATTATAAATTTCCTTCAATGCGGAGTCCATAGTATGAATATACATTGTTGGGATATTACATTATATTTTCTCGATACCATGTGTTCTGCAGGTGATCGTCCTCTTCTTCCTGGCAGCTGTGGCCCTCGCCCTGCCCTTCCATCATCATCACGATGATCACCATCATCACCATGTAAGTTTCATTCGAGAGACGGTGTGATATAACGATTTTATTTACAAGGCTAATGGTTTTATTTGAGCAAATTGCAAGTTATTTCTTAAGCTTGAGATACTCTATTTTTTAAAATTCATTATTCATGATAGAATTTTAAAGAACTTTTTAAAAAGGAATTCATTTTTATTTCAAAATGCTAACTTTCAAATGATAAACCCTCTTCAATGAGTTTAATTAAATTATCATTTTTAAGTATTAATTTTTAAGCTCATTTATGAGAGACTGTCGCTTTAAAACTAGCATTTTAAAATTAAAATAAAAGAGATTAAGTAGTGTAAAGATGTCCATCAATGCTGTTATAGAATTACAAAACTTTATATTGCTGTTGCAGCACGCCCACCCGTACCACTTCGGCTACCACTCCCCTGACCACGGCGGACACCACTACCGCAAGGAGTCCGGGGACGGCCACGGCGGAGTTCACGGCTCCTACGGCTACGTGGACGCCCACGGCATCAAGCGGCACGTGGACTACGTGGCGGACCACCACGGCTTCCGTGCCCACGTCAAGACCAACGAGCCGGGGACCGCTGACCAGGATCCCGCTGCTGTCCACCTAGAACACCACGGTCATCATGGTCATCATCACGGCCACCACCATCACGATCATCATCACGGTCATCATCACGGTCACCATCACGGTCATCACCACGGTCATCATCATGGTCATCATCATGGCCACCACGATCATCATCATGGCCATCACCATGGTCATCATTTCTAAACCTCAATCAATTGTTATTATTCTCTTATCTCGCAAGATGGTGGGTGATAAAATAATCTTGTTGATTTGTAAACATAGCTCTTATATGGCTACAAACAATGTAATATATATTATAGTATATATATAAATAAACAATGAAATTTGTATATTTATTTATCTCATGCTCATTTTTTATTACATCAATTTTCATCCCAATGTAATTCTAGATCTTGGGTATTGTGACTTTAAACAAAAAGATGGTCTTATTTTGTTCACATAACAATCGTTGAAATTACACCAAGGAAGGCTCTAGTATTAGAACATTTTAACATCTTCCCTAAAAGGTATGGGTTATAACACACAAGTTCAATGGTTATTTTAAAAACAATGTTGAATTTTCCTAACTTGAGTTCTGTAAAAATGGTCAGAACAATATTTGAAAAGTTTTCTTTTATCGCAAAGAGTGTTTCTGATGAAGTAGGAATGTAAACTACTTTTGAGAAAGCAGATATTTTTCAAATGTGGGATTCGAACTTGGATACTGGATGTTATCAGAGTGAGCCTCCAAGTCACAAATCTCATGTTTCTAATGTGAAATAAGAAAATGCTCGCGAAGTCTTTGCTTATCCAGTTATATGCACATGAAGTGACACAGCCATTATTGTTGAACACTCTCTTTGATCTAATAGTCTACAGATAATACATTTCCACGATCCACAGTTCTCTCCAGTTTAACCATTGTGGATCAAATAGATATGTATAAATGCTGCGGTCTTTAAAGATTTATTACACCTCTTTTTTTAATTTTGTGTTATTTATTTTACAGATACGCGTATTCTTCAAATAATAAAAATGCGTTTATTGTATGTGTATTGAAAAAATATATTTGAAAAAGGAAGAATAAATTAATTTTAGGTAACTATTGCTAACATGAAAAATATATTTAATAAGCAATATTTTAGTTTGCTGAATGCCATCCTTTGTCAAGGTTCAAAATGTATTTTTTATTTTTCTCTCTATACATTTTTCACATTTACAACATATGGCGTTTTGTTGGCTGAAATTTGGTTTAATTAAAAACCTTTTAAAATCTAATATATATGTAGTAATGTAGTTTAGTTTATGCTGTTGGATGAATGCAATGTGGCATGTTGGTTGCAGTCGTGGTGGCCACAATGATTAGAGTGGTTTCAGGCGTGATTGGAATTACACAAAAGGACGAGGCATGTTGGATAGCACCATAGAGATGGCAAGCGAGTGAGTTTAGCCGACACTGGTCAGGGGAGATCTGTCTAGAGGGGCCTGTCCATCTTTGTGTCTCAAAGCCGACTAATCTGTTTGAGTAAGAAAAGGCACACCTAGGAACCCGACTTGTTTTACGGACCTCTTTCCTCCTACCTGGCGTCGACTGTCACTCACTCGAAATTTTATTTGTCACTTTGGCAATTACATATATATTTATACAACACATGGAGACATAGACATATATTGTAATATATTTCAACATATATGTACTTCTTACTATTTAAAGATTGAACCGAGGTTTGCTCTACTTAAGAAATATATATTTATGTGCCAAAATAACCACCTCTCTCTCACTTCAAACATTCAATAAAACACACACACGCATAAACACACTAAATTTCGTTTATCATCCCAGATAGATAGAAATGGTGATGACGAATAAATTGAAATATTGATAAATGGAAAGCTCTTGTCAAAATAAATGATCAAACTAATCACCATATTTATTAACAACATCTGCAGAAATAACCGATTCTTGACTGAGCCACAACAGCTCTGAAAATTCTGATTAAACGCGAAAATCTGTATACGAAGGTTTCGAGCTATTGACATCATCAGTACAATGGTGGCTTCGATTTCATAACATTTTTATAAAAAGTTACGAAATGGGTTGATTTTATCATGAAGGTGTTTGAGCTTATAAATTGGCAGGGTCGATATAAGGCTAGAATATGATATAATAGTTTATCACCTAGCAGTAAACATAATGGCGAGGATGTGCCATAAGATCAGTTTTATTATATCACATATGATTGTTTTTAGAATTTGGCTTACATATTATATAGTTGTAAATATGTTCCAAAGTATAATGTACTGCGGCCCGTGATTGCAAAACGACACTAGAAATTACACCGCATGAGTTTATTTTCAACGACAAATTAAAATTTTATTTCAAGATGAAATATCGACCATTTCTAACCTTTTTGCATGAGGTATGAAAGGATGAATTATGAAGAGTAATGACGAACGGAAAAATAAAAGTGTTCAGGGATGGGAATCGAACCCACAATGTTCCGCTTACCGGGCAGATGCCATGTCCACTAGGCTACCCTGGACTATTTTTCCGTTCGTAAATGATACATAAAGTAACTTATAATACAATATAATATACTGCGGCCCGTGATTGCAAAACGACACTAGAAGTTACACCGCATGAGTTTCTTTTCAATGACAAATTAAAATTTTATTTCAAGGTGAAATATCGACCATTTCTAACCTTTTTGCATGAGCTATGAAAGGATGAATTATGAAGAGTAATGACGAACGGAAAAATAAAAGTGTCCAGGGATGGGAATCGTACCCACAATGTTCCGCCATGGCATCGGACATGGCATCTGCCCGGTAAGCGGAACATTGTGGGTTCGATTCCCATCCCTGGGCACTTTTATTTTTTCGTTCGTCATTACTCTTCATAATTCATCCTTTCATACCTCATGCAAAAAGGTTAGAAATGGTCGATATTTCACCTTGAAATAAAATTTTAATTTGTCGTTGAAAAGAAACTCATGCGGTGTAACTTCTAGTGTCATGTTCCAAAGTATTATAATTATTTTCGAAGGACTTACCTGATGCTTCTATTATAGATAGATGAAATCACAAACAAAAGAGAGTATATCTTGACAGATAACATAAAAACTTTATATAGCAGAGAGTTATGATGTTTTACACGTTTTCGCTTTTACACGGTTTTCCAAATATATATATTTTTTTGTTTTCATCGCACTATACTAAAATCCGAAATTCTACTCTATACTACCTATGTTGAAAAGAATATTGGGAGGCTCTGATTCATGAGGGGGCGAACACCCATTCAGATTTGACAGTTTAATATACATCTATCCCTCGATTTACACGTTTTTCTCAAGAACGTATCTACCGTGTAAATCGGGAGATAGGTGTATTCAGCAAAATTATATCTTGATAAACCAAGAAAAGCAATTACAAGAGTAATTGTACTCAAAATACATGGGAGAAATTTGAACTTATAAATGAAGAAATTGAATTCAACAAACATGATAGAAATTTAAACTCGCGCGCGCGTATACAACATAATTTAATTCAAAATACATTAGGGAATTTTAGATCTCTTCCCTTGAGAGAAATTTAATTCAATATACTTTTGGGAGAAATTGAAATCCAAACACCAGAGAAATTGAGTTCAACATACATGAGAGAAATCTACATTTAAACATGAGAGAGAGAGAGAAGGAAATTGAATTGAATATTTTTGAGAAAAATTACATTCATATACAAAATTAAATTCACCATTCATTAGAAATATTTATACCCACACACGTGAAAAATTAAATTCAACATACATGAGAGAAATTTACATTCACACAAGAGAAAAATTAGGTTTGATTATAAGGGTGAAAATTGAAATCTATACACAAAAAGAATTGAATTCATCATACATGATAGAAATGTAAAACCACACACGAGATAAAAAAAAATGAATTCAACACATTTATGAGATTATATAAAAGGGCGTACCTGTATCTGTAAAGAAAAAAAAAACAATTTTTTTTCTCAAAATATTTCGAGAGATTGCTTCCTCTTTATCAATTTATTAAGAGGGAGCAATCTCTCGAAATATTTTGAGAAAAAAAAATGTTTTTTTTTTTTACAGATCCAGGTACGCCCTTTTATATAATCTTAATTAATGGATCGCCTTTTGACTCAAATACATATGAGAGTAATTTAACCTCCATTAATGAGAGAAAAAATGATTTCCGCATATATGTGAGAAATGTTCATCCACACACGATAGAATTGTATTCAACATTGAATGGAGAAATTGATATCCACACACGGAAGAAATTAAATTGAACGGTCATCAAAAAGTTTAAATCCACACACGGGAGAAATACCATTTAATATACTCAGGACAAGTTTATGTCAACAAACATGGCGGAAGTTTATGTAAATATGAATGACCTATTCACATAAAAAATCATTGGAAAAGTTAACACACACATTAACACACATTTTAAAATCTATATGAGTTAAAATGTAATTTATGTTAACAGCCCAATTGAAAATATTCAATTCACCAAATATACAAAACAAAGGAAAATATAATATACTATATAAACTATATATAGGAAATTCACATCAAAACGCATTAAATAACCTCATTTCAACGCAATTGAATTTTCTTTTAAAAACATCAGAAGAATATAAGTAATAAAAATATCATGTAGGTAAACACATGTCTAGAGAATCTTGTGTTTATCACCGCAGTAACAACTTGGATTTTCCATTGCTCCGATTGATGCCAAAAATTCCCCGAGAAATTCTATCTGTTGTAAATTAAATTTTATAGAAATTTGGATAGAAACAAATTGGGATACCAAAAAATGAAAAGCATCCAAAACATAATATCTTTGCGAAATTCTAAATCAACTTATCAAATAGCTAGTGAATTTAATGAGTGTGTTGAATGCGGGCCAGACAGCCTCTATCTTTCGTTAATTTCATTTTGTTCAAATTTATCTTGATTTATTAAGAGCTATAGTGCATTGGACAATTATATGCTCAGCATACAAATTACGCTATGTGTCTTCTGCGAATGAATATTTTATTCATAATAAGAAAATATATTTATACTGTATGTTTACTAGTAAATAAAATAGTCGCACCCTTCTTCCCGCCAAAATCAAAAGTGACAGTGGTATAGTTTCTACAAAGTCGATTTTAAAATTCACCTGTTGTATATACAACAGATGTGTCGACTTTAATTTATCTCGTCTATTGACATTGAATTTTCCCACGTGAGTTGATTAGGGCATTCAATCGACCTCTGAGAGCGGAATTAACCTTAATATTCTTCAGTGGAATGTAGGCACAATCAGGGCCATGGTACCAAGTCATTTAGCTACCAGTCTTAGTGTTGTATATAACTGGAGACTAGAGCCAGTTTACAGTAGCAATCACACCTTCAACTATGTTCTCTAAGGTAAGTTTACCAAGCCAGGATGTAACTGTAGAATACTCTACAAACAGCTGGGCATATCGACATTGGAAGGATGATGTGTGGCTAGAGCCTTAGCGAATTCTTATTCCAAATTGATCATCTCATCATTTACATATATATATATATATATTGCGTATGATACAGGGCGTGGTGGGGTATCAGGTGGCACTGGTACCTCTACAAAAAGCCACAAAAGCCCAATGACGACACTGAGTCAAATGGCGAGTCCAGCCCGCCATGTAATCAACCAAAGGCTGTAGCCAACAACAACAACTACTCCAGCGTCTGCATCCATGTTAGGAACGGCTGATGAAGCGTCTGTCCTCCATGTTAGGAGCGGCTTCTTCCGAGGAAGGTGATGGCCGGCATGCGCCCTCGGGCTAGATCTTTTGATCGACAGATATCACCAACTGATAACCAAATATCCTTTAGGATATCCTGGTCTTTACAGCACTAATGAATCGGATCATTTACATATCTATATATATTGTCTGATGTTAAAAATATTATCAATTAATCAAATGTCACTGGGAGTAGCTTTTTATTGCATTATTTTTTTTTTAATTCGGTGGTGCTTTCTCGCCCGGCCAAAGTTTTCAAGAGCGGTGGAAAGAACCTTGCAGTTATGCAAATTCAAAAATATGATGCTTTTTTTATAGAAATATAGACATTCGACCTTTAAAAAGATATATATTTTATTAAAATTTCCTTCAATGCGGACTCCTTTGTGTAAATATGCATTGTTGGGACATTACATTAAATTTTCTTCTTACCATCTGTTCTGCAGGTGATCGTCCTCTACTTCCTGGCAGCTGTGGCCCTCGCCCTGCCTTTCCACCATCATCACGATGATCACCATCATCACGATGATCACCATCATCATCATCATGTAAGTTTCATTTCGGAGACCGTGTGATAACGATTTTTTTTCCAATGCTATTGGTATTATTTGAGTTATTTGTAAAATTTTTGTTTAGCCTGGGTTAGTATATAGTTATTTATTCATTATTCAAGATAAGATTGTGAAAAACGTTTAAAGGTAACAACTATTTCTTAAATTGAATTTCTTTTTTTTAATTTTATTTTTAAATGCTAGCTTTCAAACGATAATCCTTCTTCAATGGGTTTAATTAAATTATCCTTTTTAATTAAAGAAGTTTTAATTTTAAAGCCATTGATCAGCTAATATCACTTGAAAACTAGCATTTTAAAATAATAATAAAAACTTATTGTGAGAAATATATTAATAATATATCAACTATAAATCTTTAATAGATTATGTGGTGTAAGATGTCCATTACTAAACTTTACATTGCTGTATCAGCACGCCCACCCGTACCACTTTAGCTACCACTCCCCAGACCACGGCGGACATCACTACCGCAAGGAGTCCGGGGACGGCCACGGCGGAGTCCACGGCTCCTACGGCTACGTGGACGCCCACGGCATCAAGCGGCACGTGGACTACGTGGCGGACCACCACGGCTTCCGTGCCCACGTCAAGACCAACGAGCCGGGGACCGCTGACCAGGATCCCGCTGCTGTTCATCTAGAACACCACGGTCATCATGGTCATCATCACGGCCACCATCATCATGATCATCATCACGGTCATCACCACGGTCATCATCATGGTCACCACCATGGTTATCATCACGGCTACCACCACCACGGTCATCATCATGGACATCACCATGGTTACCATCATGGCCATCATTTCTAAACATCAATTATTATTCCCAGCGCTCGTGTGGGTGAAAAAGGAATCCTGTTGATTGATTCATAAACCATTGCCCTCATATGGCTACAAACAATGTAATATCTTGTATGGAATAAAAAATAAACTTTGAATATTCCTCTATATCATGCTCGTTTCATATCTCATTTGTCATCTAAATGTTTTCAGTTTCTCGGGGATCGTGTGAAAGAAGGTTGTTTAGTTTTGTTCTCTCACATAACAATAATTGAAATTACATCAAGGGAGGATTTAGTATTCAAACACCTGTCTTAATAACTTTCATAACATCCTTAAATTATTTAGGTTAACACACAAAAAAGGATATTTTAAAACAAAGTTGAATTCTTCACCTGATTTTGTAGAATAAACAAAATACTCTTTAGGTTTGTTAACTTGAGCACGCAGGAATTTCCCAATGTGGATTTGAATTTGGGTCTTGAATGTCATCAGTGTGAACCGCCATGTCACAAACCCCATGTTTTATAATGTAAATTCACAATGTACTGGCAAAGTCTTTGTCTATCAGTTAACATTTGCACATGAAGAGAAACAGCCATTATTGCCAAACAATCCCTTAGAGCTAATAGTCTATAGAGAACATATTTACACGATCCACAATTAACTCCAGTTTCACCACCGTGGAATAATCAGTTTGTATGAATGCTGCAGATTTCAAATATTTATTTCACATATTAATTTTAAATTTTGTTTTTAATATCAATGATATACATATATATATCTTAAAAAAGGCATTTATTACAATGAAAATATCTTTATTTAACAATATTTCAGTTTGCTGCACACGACATCAAGCTACAACAAATTTATTTACATATTTTCACACCATTACCAAATTTGGAGTTTCATCAACTGAATATTTGAATCTAATATGTGCCTTGGAATTCGGTGGACGAGTAGTCAAATCTATTTGTTCTCAACTGCTACGATCAAGGATCGAATCCCGCATTGGGCGCTTTTTTCCAATTAAACCAAAGCTACAAATGCCTTCATATTCTTGCATAGGCAATTCTACCTGAGAATACAAGTAGCCGAAAACAGCTCTATCACACCTGTAAGTGCAAAATTGAACTGTTTTTCAAATTTCAAATTGAAAACTAATATAATCGCTTCCTTTCATAAATATTGTTGCATAGGAAAAATAAATGTGAATTTAATTAATTATTATTCGGTACCTAATGTGGAAATACTTGAATAGAAAAGAAATTAATACAAATTTGTTTTGATCAAAGAGTATGATGTTTTATAAAAATGTCGAATAGGCTTACACACAAGAGTTAAGCTGAAATTCTGACAATAGGAAAAACAACAATAGGGGATAAATTCATATCTAGATAAATGGGAGAAATTTAAACAATTGACACAGAAGAAATTTACGCCTTCAATGTATATGGAGAAATGAAATAAATACAATATATGTCCTTATATATAGGAGAAATTTAAATTCACATATGAAAGAAATTTAATTGAACATACATAGAAGAAATTTATATCCACAAACGAGAAAAATTGAAATCAACATACATGAGAGAATTTTACATCGACACGAGAGAAATGGAAATAAACATAAATTGGAAAAAATGATATACCCACATGAGAGATATTTAAATGAATTACACGGGAGAAATTCATATCCACAAACGAGTGAAATTGAAATCAACATACATGGAAAAAATGTATATACACGCATAGGATGATTGAATCAAACATACACAGGAGAAGATGGCGCAAGCCATCAGCAACTTTCAGTTGCACGATATAGAGATGCCTTTATCCCAGTAGAATATCACATTTGTACTAATTTTTCAGAGGAGAAATACGTATCCACACACGAGAGAAATTGATATCAACATATATGAGATAATTTTACATTCATACATGAGAGAAAATAAATTAAAACATATGTACCTGGGAAAAGTTTATGTGAACATACTTTGGAGAATATTATGTCTACATCAATGACTAGTTCACATTAAAAAACATTGGAAAGGTTAACATGAACATATATTTTAGAAATTTATGTGTGTAAATGAATTTTATGATATTTATGTCAACAGCAATAGAAGATATTCACTTTAACATATATGGAAGATATTTTGTCAACACTTTCTCGCACATGGAAAACATTTGCAAACAACATAGGACATATTTTACAACACGCATAAAACATATTTTACATCACCCATGGGTAAATGTTTACAACATACATTTGGGATATATTTTATGAAATACATGATAAATATTTTATAACACATACGGAAAAATATGCCATTTATACAAGGAAAAAATATGTAATTAACACATATGGTAAAAATTATGTCAACAAATAGGAAAATTTAATACGGGAGAAATTTCAACAACAGACACAATAAATTTAGGCCGTCAATGTATATGGAAAAATTTAGGAGTAAAAAAAAAGGGAAAATTATATGATAGGGCTTGAAGAGATATTTTTGTAAAAGCATATGGAATATATCACACATTAGAGATATTTACTTCATAAATAAATATAGTAGAAATTTATTATTTATTGGTGCATCAATAATAAATGATATATTTTAATATGAAAAAATGAGAGAAAACATAATTTTTATAATTTAAATAAATTTTTCGGGAAGCCACTAGGATCAAAAAATATTTTTGGTCGCAGTGGTACAGCCTACTCCACGCTGACGAGCGCCAAAAGCGCGAAACGCGTTCGTGGATGGCTTTTCTTGATATATCAAGAAATGGGGTTAACCAAATATCACGGAGCAAGCTAAATAAACGTTTAGTTTATTCTTGCTCCAATAGATGGCGCTCTGCCATCTAAAAAAGTACATGTGCTCGTGGTCAGGAGATGCCTTCTTTATTTTTAATATCAACACCTGACCCATTTATCTTTTATTTTTTCTATTGTTTTTTCATGTATATATATATATATTCGTGGATGGCTTTTCTTGTCTATATATATAAAATTGAATGTCTGTATGTCTGTCTGTTTGTTTGTTTGTTTGTACTCTATAGATTCAAAAACCATACATCCAATCGCCGTGAAATTTTGGGATATTATTAGGTATATCACCGGGAAGGTTTTTGAAAAATAATATCATGAATATCTTGAATATCCTTAGAGTTACTTGCAGATTTGTAGATTTAACTCGCAAGCAGCGCCCCCATTGTGACGATGTTAACAAGTTTTCTTATCACTAAGTTTGTTATCTTAAACATTATTTATCAAAAGTAAGATTATCTCAGGATGACACGGCAATGTGACACGGGAAAAAATGTTCACTAGATAACTCTATGATTTTCTATATGATATAAAAAGCCAACAATGAAGAGTGAATGTAATATAAAAAGCCAACAATGAAGAATGAATGTAAGATAAAAAGCCAACAATGAAGAGTGAATGTAATATAAAAAGCCAACAATGAAGAGTGAATGTAAGATAAAAAGCCAACAATGAATAGTGAATCTATATATATAAAAATGAATGTATGTGTGTCTGTTTGTTTGTCCTTTATGCCTGACCAAACCACTCATTGGATCGCCATGAAACTTTGGGAAGTTATTTAGTATAGTACTGGGAAGGTTTCTAGCAAATAAATTTTTGAAATAACTTTTCGCCTAGAAATAATCAAGATAAATATTCTAATTTATCTGTTATAATTCAACAATCTGCTCTAAATATTATCATGATGATACGATGATTTTGTAATGTAGAAAATTAGGAAAGACAAAATTCAGGATGACACGGCAATTTATTTGAGACAAGAATAATGATACAATTCAAAGGCAAGATACTATTCCTTTAACTTCCAATTACCGAGGGAACCAATTAATATTGATTTTATTCAACTTATCGAGTATTTTTCAAGGGACCGGGAAAAAATGTTCACTTTATCGAGAGATTCGTTAAACAAACCTTTACTCGGGTAAAACCCGGGCGAAGCCGGGTACATCCATACAAGAATAATGATACAATTCCAAGGCAAGATACTATTCCTTTAACTTCCAATTACCGAGGGAACCAATTAATATTGATTTTATTCAACTTATCGAGTATTTTTCAAGGGACCGGGAAAAAAATGTTCACTTTATCGAGAGATTCGTTAGACAAACTTTTACTCGGGTAAAACCCGGGCGAAGCCGGGTACGTCCGCTAGTGTAATATAAAAAGCCAACAATGAAGAATGAATGTAAGATAAAAAGCCAACAATGAAGAGTAAATATAATATAAAAAGCCAACAATGAAAAATGAATGTAAGATAAAAAGCCAACAATGAAAAGTAAATATAATATAAAAAGCCAACAATGAAGAGTGAATGTAAGATAAAAAGCCAACAATGAAGAGTAAATGTAATATAAAAAGCCAACAGAGTGAATGTAAGATAAAAAGCCAACAATGAAGAGTGAATGTAATATAAAAAGCCAACAATGAAGAATGAATGTAAGATAAAAAGCCAACAATGAAGAGTGAATGTAATATAAAAAGCCAACAATGAAGAATGAATGTAAGATAAAAAGCCAACAATGAAGAGTGAATGTAAGATAAAAAGCCAACAATGAAGAGTAAATGTAATATAAATAGCCAACAATGAAGAATGAATGTAAGATAAAAAGCCAACAAAGAAGAGTAAATATAATATAAAAAGCCAACAATGAAGAGTGAATGTAAGATAAAAAGCAAACAATGAAGAGTAAATGTAAGATAAAAAGCCAACAATGAAGAGTGAATGTAATATAAAAAGCCAACAATGAAGAATGAATGTAAGATAAAAAGCCAACAATGAAGAATGAATGTAAGATAAAAAGCCAACAATGAAGAGTGAATGTAATATAAAAAGCCAACAATGAAGAATGAATGTAAGATAAAAACCAACAATGAAAAGTGAATGTAAGATAAAAAGCCAACAATGAAGAGTAAATGTAATATAAAAAGCCAACAATGAAGAATGAATGTAAGATAAAAAGCCAACAATGAAGAGTAAATATAATATAAAAAGCCAACAATGAAGAGTGAATGTAAGATAAAAAGCCAACAATGAAGAGTAAATCTATATATATAAAATTGAATGTCTGTCTGTCTGTCTGTTTGTTTGTTTGTTTGTACTCTATAGATTCAAAACCCATACATCCAATCGCCGTGAAAATTTGGGATATTATTAGGTATATCACCGGGAAGGTTTTTGAAAAATAATTTCATGAATATCTTGAATAACCTTAGAGTTACTTGCAGATTTGTAGATTTAACTCGCAAGCAGCGCCCCCATTGTGACGATGATAACAAGTTTTCTTATCACTAAGTTTGTTATCTTAAATATTATTTATCAAAAGTAAGATTATCTCAGGATGACACGGCAATTTATTTGCGACAAGAATTATGATACAATTCCAAGGCGGAGATACTATTCCTTTAACTTCCAATTACCGAGGGAACCAATTAATATTGATTTTATTCAACTTATCGAGTATTTCTCAAGGGACCGGGAAAAATGTTCACTTGATAAAACTATGATTTTCTAATGTAGAAAATTAAGAAAGACAAAATTCAGGATGACAAGACACACAGGGACCGGGAAAAAAAATGTTCACTTTATTCGTTAGACAAACATTCACTCGGGTAAAACCCGGGCGAAGTCGGGCGGGTCCGCTAGTTTTATCAATAAATTGGGTTGGCCAAATATCAGAAAACAGGTTAAATCAATGAATACTTGATTTCTGTCCACTAGATGGCGCTCTGCCTTCTGAAAAGTACATAGGCTCCTGGTCAGGATATGCCATTTTTTATTTTAATATATATCTTCATAATTTACTGCCAAAATCTCTCCGTAGAAAATGCGGTCTTCTATAAAATTCTCTATTTTGAATGAAAATTCAATTTAAAATTCCCCTTGTTGTATTTTAAAACGAAACTAATCAGAAATATAATAATGTCACAATATAAAATATTAAGAAAGCTTAAGCAACATCAGAATAATCAGTATAATTACCTCCCTTTCAGGGATTCCTCAAATTGAATCTAAAACACTTACAGCTTTAAGCAAACAATGTATAGATAAATTAGTATGCTTATAATGGAATTATTCAAAGCTATTTCTTTAGAATATAAGAAAGAATTTCTATACCATTAGTGATCTGAATATATATAAAATAAGATTTAGGAAGGCTTGATGATGATTGTTATCCTCACCAGCGATTTGTCTAATCTATCAATCATTGAAACTACTGCATTGTTCATTCTCCTTACATATTTGGAATTTAAAACTTTATTCTTGACGATGTTTTACCAAAATTACGAATATCAAAAATTCGAATTCATACTATATAAGCTCAATAAACAGGGGAAAATGGTTATAGCAATTTGAACAAATTAATTTGGAGAAATTACCAGCAAGATTTCACATTGGGAAGAGCCAAAATTTATAAAATTTAGTAATTTTCACTGATTGTAAATATTTGTCCTAAATTATCAGAAATTAAGTGCTGAAAATGGCGCATTATGTTATGAATTTCAATATTATTTATTTATTTATTTATCAAATCAGACGCAATATCCCTACAAGGGATGCTTGCGTCAATAACAACACTAAATTCAGATACTATATTACATTAAAAAAAAATAAATAATTACAAGATTTGAAAAGATAAGAAAGAGGACATTAAAATCATTCTTGATTTTACATCACAACCAACAAAATAAACAAACCAAAAAATATATATATACAAATAGGTAATAATTAAGGTTTTTTCAACCAAGAGAGAAAATCAAAGATATATTTACAGAATTTTCTAAATTTAAAATACGAGTCCTTACTATTTACAAACATAAAAAGATCCTTGTATTCGATGTTTTCCCGGTTTCTGTAGTTCTGGAAGATTGGGCACTCAAGAAGCAGATGACTGGAATCCTGCTTTCTCTTTCCACATAAACATCCTGGATCGTCTATAGCTCCTATTCGAAACAGAAAATCTCCGAAATTTCCATGACCAGTAACGAATTGCACATTGTAAGAGTCAGGGCGGAAATATTTTGGTTATTTAGGTCTAATTAGCGTCTTATACAAAATTAACCTTTTATTAGAGTTTATACCCCATATTTTGCCGCTGAGGGAAAAAAGCAGATTTTTCATGCGATGCGCCTTATGCAAAATCTCATTGATGTGCGGGGTGAAATTTATTTTTGTTTTGAACCTATGATTAGATAATTTCATTCCCAAAATTTTGATTTCATTTGAAGGCTTTATGACGGTTTTTTGAAATTCCAGCTGGAACCTATGGAAATTGTGAAAGTGAATCAAGTTTGTTTTTTCTGGATTTATTTTAAACTTGTTTGAGCGACACCATTGAGTGACATAGTTTAGGGTGTTCACTAACTCAGTTTTTAGACCCTCTAAATTATAATGCCAACATACAATAGAGATGTCGTCCGCGTAGCAAATAATTTCAGCGTTTGTAGATTTAAAATTCATTAAAATATCGTTTAGCAAGATGTTCCATAATAACGGTGACAGTGGACTACCCTGAGGACATCCCTTAGTAAGGTTTTTGGAGACCGTTTTGCCACCGTATGACAGACAAACTGTCCTTTTATTATTCAAATAGGATTGGATGATTTGAATCAGAGAGCTGGGAACGTTGTCTAAATCCATTCTTTTTATTATAGCTGGCCACCATGCATTATCAAAAGCCCCTGATAAGTCCACTGCGATCAACGCCGTCAGTTCTCTTTGCTTGTGTTCCAGAATAGTTTCAGTCAGCTCTTTCATAGCAGTAATTGTTGATTTATGCCTGGAGAAGCCATGTTGTCTATGACTCATCAAATTGTTTTCGTCATAAAAGGTAGTAAGTTTATTTTTAATTACGTTTTCGAAAATTTTTGAAATGTTAGATAGCAAGGAAATTGGTCTGTAGCTTTTACTAACATCATAACTAGTTTTATCTCCTTTAGGAATGATTTTCACAAAAGAGTTTTTCCAATAATCTGGGAAATATCCCAAACTTATACATTTTTCAAATATTTGATGGAGGATTATGGAAATCCTAGGGTAGGCGTATTTTATCATATTATTGCTAATATTATCTGATCCAGGTGCTTTCTTATATTTTTCAATAATACAATAATTGATTCGATATCTTTTAGGCTTATGATCACTTTGTTTCTATTATTGTAGATTGGCGAGTAATATCTAGTTGCTTTGTGAAGTTCCTCCTCGGAAGAAATATCATCGTCCGGGAAAAGATCGTTCAATAAACTTTCCATTTTTGAAGTCCTAGCAAAATCCGGTGCGTTGTCTATCAATGGAATCCCTGTTGTGCTAAATGATGCTTTTAAGGTTTTGAAAGTTTTATAAGTGTTCCCAAATGGATTAGTTGATTCGTTTTCTTCGAGAAAGAATCTCCAGCTTTTAAGTTTTGCCTTGTTAATGGCTTTATTATATTTATTACGAGCAGCTTTAAAGAATTTTTCATTAATTATTTTGCCTCGCGCGCGCGCGCGATAGAATAAATTTCTTATATAATTAAAATCATTTTTCATTTTTTCAAGTTTATTCGTCCACCACTTGAATTTAACTTTGTTTTTGTTTATGGTTGATTTTAACTTAAGGGATGCGTAAGCTGCTTCACTGATAATATCTGTGAGTTCTAAAACAGCTCTTGTATATTGTATATATTGTATATATTCAAATATTTATACTGTAGGTTTACAAGGTATATACTGCATGTATACAATTTTATATTGTTTGTATACCGTTAAATAAAGCAGTTCCTTCTCAACTCGCTAAAAACCAAAGTAACAGAGAGTATAGCTTCATTATACCTTTTGAATTTCAAGGATTTTGCCAGCTAAACATTCAGATATGCTGACTTACATTCCTTCTATAAATGTTGACATTGAATTGTCACAAGGGGAGTTGATGAGGGCGTCCAATCGACTTCTGAGAGTGGAATTAACCTTAATATTTCTCAGTGGAATTCGCGGGACAATCAGAGAATGGTACCAAGTCATTTAGCATCCAGTTCTAGGATTGTATATAGCAGGGGACGGCAGTCAGTTTACAGTAGCATTCGCACCTACAACTATGTTCTCTAAGGTAAGTCACTTCAGCCTGGATGCAACTATGGGATACTGTACCAACCGTTGGGATTATCGCCAATAGAATGATATTTCCTAGAGTCTTTGAAAAGACATACTTAGTAAGCTCATTAATTAAATCGATAAATATATGGATTATTGTTAACATTTATTATACACTCGCAAATGGCACCGAGTGTAGGAAATATTTTCAATTAGAAATATTATAATAAACTGGTGCCTCCTTCAACAGGTCCGAGTAGTCGAAAAGAATATTCCTCACAATTTTGAAAATACATAAGTTATCATTTATATGACGCTTTGTCAAATTACTTTATTAGAAAACAAACATAAAAACCTAGCTAAGTGTAAAATTTGTTTGTAATCTATAGCCATTTAATATAGCCACATATATTAACTTGAATCATTTGAATTATTTTTGCCTTTCTATCAATTGATTCTAATTTTCAAAACTCCTAGAGTCATAAAATGCTATAAAGCAAACTAGATAAGTTTATAGTGATATAAATGTGTAAGAATATTACATATAGAAAGTTTCTCTACATAAAATTTGAATATTAATAAACTTTAATAGATACACAAATATAATATTTTATTGAATGCATATAGTGTTCAAAATAAGCGATAATATCTTGAAAATCAAAATAAATCAGGAAATAGAACGATATTGAAAAGTTGAGAGAAGCAACTTAATATATCACTAGGGTAATTAATCCCATTACCTTTAAGAAAATCACTAGATTCAGTGCTGATATTGAATTCATAAATTATATTTTATCTCCAATGCACCCTCTAGAATATTGTCAATGAAGTTGGGAAATTGTAAAAGATTTATTGCTGTTTCATCACAGAATGTGTAAGTGAAAAGGTATATTTTTCTAACAGAGAAGTTTATCTTTCTAATTTTCCCCGAGTGCGGTATGTGTCCAGCCAAGTGAAAAATTTCAACATGTAAAATAAATTTAAACTAATTTTACAAGAATTTACACCGCTATAAACACGCCATTTGATGTGTTCTGCAGGTGATCGTCCTCTGCTTCCTTGCAGCTGTGGCCCTCGCCCTGCCCTTCCATCATCATCACGATGATCACCATCATCATCATGTAAGTTACACTTGGAATAACAGAGTAAAAGGACCTGTTTCAACGTTATTCTAAATTAATTAATGGCTACATTATATAATTTTCCTCTAGCTTTTCATTTGACAATAAGCTTTGGTGACTTTTTATTTTTTTAAAATAAAAAGTCACCAAAGCTTTTTTTAAGAGCAACTGAAGATTTTCTATTGCTGTGTCAGCACGCCCACCCGTACCACTTCGGCTACCACTCCCCCGACCACGGCGGACACCACTACCGCAAGGAGTCCGGGGACGGCCACGGCGGAGTCCACGGCTCCTACGGCTACGTTGACGCTCACGGCATCAAGCGGCACGTGGACTACGTGGCGGACCACCACGGCTTCCGTGCCCACGTCAAGACCAACGAGCCGGGGACCGCTGACCAGGATCCCGCTGCTGTTCACCTAGAACACCACGGTCATCATGGTCATCATCACGGCCACCACCATCATGACCATCACCACGGTCATCATCATGGTCATCATCACGGCCACCACGATCATCATCACGGTCATCACCATGGTCATCATCACGGTCACCATGGCCATCATTTCTAAGCATCAAACACATATTATTTCTCTATTAAATCTTGGTTTATAGAGGAATTCAGTTGATTTATCAACATTGTGTTTGTTTATAACTACAAATAATATAATTGAACCTCGACAATAAAAACAATTATCATGGGCATATCTATGTAATGCTTTAATACTATTCCTTCACTTCTAATATTTGTTAACACTTATCACACCAATACCTTTATGGATTCGGGGATCACGCAAATGGGAAATTAGATCGTTTGTATTGATCACACACAACAATCAGTGTACCTAAAGTGACACCTCTTTCCCTTTAATTGTGTATCGGAATGATGTTTCCTACTCTAGTAGCAAACCTTACTAGTGGTGATAAGGAAAGAGCCACAACACCAAAGTTGGAAACTTTGTATACAGGTTGATTTGTTGTTTGGATTTGCTGAAATATGATATTGCGACTCATTCTTCATCATATATATAAATATAAAAATGAATGTATGTGTGTGTGTCCTTCATGCCTGACCAAACCACTCATTGGAACGCCATGAAACTTTGTGAAGTTATTTAGTATAGTACTGGGAAGGTTTCTTGCAAATATAATTTTTGAAATAACTTTTCGCCTAAAAATAATCAAGATAAATATTCTAATTTATCTGTTATAATTCAACAATCTGCTCTAAATATTATCATGATTACGATGATTTTGTAATGTAGAAAATTAGAAAAGGCAAAATTCAGGATGACACGGCAATTTATTTGAGACAAGAATAATGATACAATTCCAAGGCAAGATACTATTCCTTTAACTTCCAATTACCGAGGGAACCAATTAATATTGATTTTATTCAACTTATCGAGTATTTTTCAAGGGACCGGGAAAAAATGTTCACTTTACTCGAATAAAACCCGGGCGAAGCCGGGTACATCTGCTAGTCACTAATAAAGGTTTTAACTAGGGGTGATAAACATAATGCATCGTTCTCATCTATAATTAAAGGGAGAGGTGCCTATAGGTATTTAAATATCATCCTCCCGAAAAAACTTTATATTATATAATAATCAGTGAAATCTCACCGCCTCTCTTGCAAACCGTTTAATGTTTACAAAATACACTCATGGACAAAACTAAAGGAAGTTGTATCTTTTATCATGTATATCGGGATTCAGACAATAAAAATCTGAAAGATATTACAGTGACTTTTATTGAAGACACACGAGATAACCAATTGTTAACAAAATTGGCTTTTTCTTCTAAAAAACAAACAAACAAACAAACAACAAAACAGACGACGAGCGATATTAAAGACTTTCTACTTTTCCGAGTTTTGTTTTCATGAGTAGATGAACCATCATGTAAATTTTTCTGTGTTTCAAAAAAATTAAAATTTTAGCTTGGAATTTAGTAGGAATAAATTAAATACTTTTTATGTAGTGATAAGAAATTACTTATTGTCAAAATTCGAGGAAACGCTCTCTATGCATTGAAATTTACGCAAAAACCTATCGACATCTAGATAAATATCGCCCTGAATAATCTACCGTATAGATTAAATTGTGTTTTCAGTAAGGGTATTGATGTCTTCTCGACTTGAGAAAGAAAAATTACAAGAGAAGAAATCACCAGACATCATCTTGAAGAAGGAATTAAAGTTTGCGGGGACGAGTTTCTTTTATTTGTGCTGTATAATCGGCAAGCTTTCGGACTTTGACGTCCTTTGACAGGAAACTATCATAAATATATGAAATATATATGGTATTATTTTGTTCTCTTACAAGAATTAAAGTTTCATTGCAATCTAAATCAATGAAAATATCAAACATAGAGATAAATACGAGATATTATGTAGTAAAAATGAAGAAAAAGATCTCTGAATCGTTAGTGTTTTTAAACTTATCAAAAATGATGAGAAATTACATAAAAGAAATAAGCAGATATGACTGAGAACTCTTCGTTCTTTGAGAGAGAAATTTTGAAATCCACCCAATCTATCAAAATATTATTTAGACTGAATTTAAGCCAAATCCATTGAAATCTGGCATTGATTGGTAATCATGTTGTAATGCAGTAGCGCCATAGACGTGTCATAGTAAAATTTAGTTATATATGACATGGTTATAGTGGTTACAAATCACTGTTGAATAATTACAGCGGCTTCACCTTCTCTCCACCTAAAATAATCTAATTAAGATAATTAAGTTAATAGTCAATTCCTTCTAAATTAAGAGTTCGTTAGTCACGGGCAATTTAGAAAAAGACGCCTAAAGGGGGTTCTTTGCTACTTATTTAAACTAAGGTTTTGAATTTATAAGAAAGATGATTCTTAGCAACACACACACGGCAGAGCTTGAAAAAATGTTTTATACTTATTCAAACATACTTGTAACAGGTCATGGTATTCATATGGTGTGCAGTTAGAAAATTATCTTATTTTCAATGCATCACATATTTACACGGTTGAATAAAGTTTGACTTATGTATTTATGTCAGAGTTTGGTTTGGCCTCTTACACACACATTTACTTGTGGAATAGGGGGTAGGTGAAAGGGTAATCTAAACCGTTGGTTTTCGACAGCTATGACCCTGGATCGAAATCCGCATTGGGCACTTTTTTTTTTATTAAAAAAATGCTCCAATGGATCCATTCTTGCAAAACTCCAACCCCACCAGCGAGTGCAAGTAACCAAAACGGGGCTCTGTCAGATTTGTAAGTATAAAGGTCGAACTGCTTTTAACATGTGTAGACATGTGGTGAACTTACAGTAAAAAGCAGTCGCCAACTTCTACCTACCATGATTATCATGGCCTGTATCACGTGTAATAAGGTTAATAATAATAATAAAAACTTGTGGAGTTGAAATTGTGAAGAATAGGTGGACGTTCCTTGGATATTATTCTGAGCGATGTGTGGGATTAGATATTTGGTCCTAGTTTTAAGAAATAAAGTCTCTTAAGAATTTAATGTGAGGCGGCCTATGAGATTGTTTTTAGTATCTTGTTATGGATTAGGTTTTGAGTCAGAGAGAGAGATTGATATTGAAACTACTTTATTACACACGTTTATAGATTTAATAGGTTTAAATACAGAATAAATATATGAATAAAAATAAGATTTTTATCAATGATAAATACAAAGGTACTAGGAAAGTTTTGCAATACCCTCCAACCCATGCGTCCATGTGGGTACGAGTTCAAAATTGTTAAGCCCTGTTTATATTTGAACGGTTGACAAAATTTGATTTTCTAGCTGTTATTATTCTTTGAACTGAGGAGTGAAAAATATTAAGAATGTCTACCTGGCACAAAATTTGATATTGAGCGAATTTGAGATATAACTTTGAACGCGATTTGGGCATTGAATAATGTTTGCAAGAAATAACTTCTGTACTGAGAAATGTTTGTACACATTGTACTACCATATTCAGGTGATATCGTGAGTTTCAGCGAGGAAAATATGGCATAGAGACGCGCCAAGGTCAGGACCTCCAGCTTCGTCAGTTAATGAGGAAAACATCGCTGCTGTCAAGATATTATTGGAGACTGATCGACATATAACTCATCCCCAGATAGAGGAGAATTTAGACATTCCTGAAAAAGAAATTTATTCCATTCTGCAGGACCATCTGAAAGTAAGTGAAGTTTGTTCCCTATGGGTTTCTCATTCCTTAACTGATGAGCAGATGACTCGACATGTTCCATGGTGCCGAGAGGTACTCCAAAAGTTTGTTAATGGATCATCTTGTTATGTCAATAGAATCATAACAAGTTATTGAACTCGGCTTCATTATCTTGATGTGCCTATTAAAGCCCAGAACAAAGTTTGGATCTTTGATGTACTGTACTAAAATCCAGATCTATTGAGAATAAAATGTTTGCGGTATTATTTACTGCCAGAGGAGTTGTGAGTCGTGGGGTACTGGAAATTCAAAAGACAACTGAGGAATGCATTACTAAGTTAAGTCCAAACTCAAGGACTGACACATGGCTGTTCCACCATGACAATGCTCCAGCTCACCGTTCGAAGATCTGCGACGATTATTTGGCATGTACTGGACTAAAATTGTTGGAGCATCCTCCCTACAGTCCAGACTTCGCACCTTGCGACTTTGCCCTCTTCCCTCACGTGAAGAATAGACTAAAAGATTGACGCTTTTTCTGCGATGAAGATCTTTTTGAGGCATGGATGACGACAGCTCCCTGAGGAAACGTGGAAGAGTAGGTTTGATGACTGGTTTCGAAGAATGGAAAAGTGTATTGATTATAGTGGCAAATATTTTGAAAGATTGTAATTAATAAAGTAATATTGTAAAACTTTTATAATGCCTTATGTATATGAATGAAATAAATATAAATATATAAAACAACATGCATATATATTTGCAAGATATTCTCTCTCATTGGTTTGATATTGGAAAGACTTCGCCAACGGTGGACTGCAAGACGTCAGCATCAGCGTGGTGCAAGCTGTACCTATATGATTAGATATATTTTGGTCCCAGAGGCTTCTTGAGAAATCAAGAAACGGGCGTTCAAGGACAAATTTGCGTAAATACGCTGTAAATATAGAATTTATAATACTAGTTGCTCTATTTGAAGGGCTTGTTAGCTCGATGTATAGCGAAATAATTTGTGCAAAAAACTTAGCCCTGGATGCTTTTTGATATTATTAAACAATATTGTTTTACAATCTCTATATAATAAAGAATAATTTTCAACTAAAAAAGATTAGACTCGAGAAATCGCAATCAATGTTAGGGATTATAATTTTTAGTTAAATTTTGATTTTTTATTTCTCTAGGCATACTAATTGAACAAACAGGTATCTTAGAATTTCATTTTAATATCTAAAGTTTCAAAACTGAAATTTGGTTACCAGTGAGGTATGTGTTTAGTTAAAATAAACATCTCGTAAATAGAGAGCTTCCTCCCTAGTCAAAATAAAAGGTAAACGCCATCTATTGACAGCAATTCTAGCAATTTTGATCAGTGTTAAATTCAAATAGTAATTTATAATCTCCCAACTAAATTATTCATAAATTACAATTAACCTATTTTTTATGTTAAAAAATATATTTATGCATATACATTCATGGATGAAACTTAAGAAAGTTGAACCTTTTTGCATGTTAATCGGGATTCAAAAAATAACTCTGAAAGATATTTGATACAAAGTAACCTTTATTGAAGACACACGAAATAAACAAGTGTGAACAAAATCACTTTTGTCTCCTTATGATTAAAATATAAAACTCCCTTAAATTTTGCCAATGATTGAAGATAATTTTCTACCCTATTTTGAGCATATGTTTTCCCCAAGGGTGTATTTTTCACATATTAAAGAGGCGTAGCTATTGTAGAATATCGATGTAAATTTCGTCCATGTGTATCGGAATGAAGTTCTCCGATGTAGATTGACATATCTTGTATCGTCTTATAATAAGTTGTCCAATGAGAGTTAAGGAATGCAACCAATCGACCTCTGAGAGTGGAATTAACCCTAATATTCTTCAGTGGAATGTAGGGACAATCAGGGCCATGGTACCAAATCATTTATCCACCAGTCCTAGTGTTGTATATAACTGGAGTCAGTTTACAGTAGCATTCATACCTACAGCCATGTTCTCTAAGGTAAGTAGCAACCGACGGATGAGACTTAAACACTTGAATAATTCAAGGTATAGAGATTTTTATCTTACAAATAATTATTATAAAATTATTTCAAAATGAATTTTCACAAATATTTGGTAAATATTATAGAAATTCCTTTAAATGCCAATAAAACACATAAAAAATCAAAATAATTTTAGTAAAAATCGTTAAGTGTCTGTGGTGCTTTCTTTGACAGGTCCGTATGTTCGGAGCGCTAGCTAGGAGAAGTAAACCTTGTGAGGCTATGCAAATTAAAATAATTTAGTGAGTAGTATAATACTGTTAAACTCATATATGTCTACGATTTATTTTACAATTCAAAATAAATTTGATACTTTTAAATTAAAAAATACAAGTACACATGAACTATATTTTTCTTTAAAAATTGAAATAATGATTAAACAAACCTACTCGACTGTTTGATATATAGAGAGAATGGCATTCTTGTAATATTGGATTGTATAAAACTATTTTTTTGCCAATATTTCGGTTGGCTAAACGCCAACCTTTGTCAAAGTATTACATTTCGAATAACCAAACTCAAGCGCTTCTTAGTTTGAAATGTAAGTTGTTAATGTGGAAGAGGTGATTTGCCATTAAATCGAACGTACTTTATAGTCAAACTCTAATTTTCTTTATTTCTTGTGTCGTACAGTTGGTAGTTCTCTTCTTCCTGGCAGCTGTGGCCCTCGCCTTGCCTTTCCACCACCATCATCACGATGATCACCATCATCATCATGTAAGTATAATAACAAAGAAATTAATTAAAGACATTGTAATATGAAAATAGGATTATTTATATGTCTCTCAAAATATTTTCAAGCTAACTACTGAATATATTCTATTGCTGTGTCAGCACGCCCACCCGTACCACTTCGGCTACCACTCCCCCGACCACGGCGGACACCACTACCGCAAGGAGTCCGGGGACGGCCACGGCGGAGTCCACGGCTCCTACGGCTACGTGGACGCCCACGGCATCAAGCGGCACGTGGACTACGTGGCGGACCACCACGGCTTTCGTGCCCACGTCAAGACCAACGAGCCGGGGACCGCTGACCAGGATCCCGCTGCTGTTCACCTAGAACACCACGGTCATCATGGTCATCATCACGGCCATCATCATGATCACCACCATGGTCATCATCATGGTCATCACCATGGTCATCATCATGGTCATCACCACGGCCACCACGAGCATCATCATGGTCATCACCATGGTCATCACCACGGTCATCACCACGGCCACCACGAGCATCATCATGGTCATCATCACGGTCATCATTTTTAAGAAATTAATCTGCTACTATTAATTAATCATATTGTCTATTCTGGTTGATGAGAGATGAACCATTCAGTTTAACTTACTTCTCGACTTTTACCTACCTATATATGAAAAACTACACTGTACTTTATTATTGACAATAAACAACATGCTATCTCTATGTTATGTTTCTCTTTCCCATTTTATCACTTCCAATATTTTTAATACTTGAAATACTATTTTTGGAAAAGCTGTTTCAATTATTTTATTATTTTATTTTTATGGCAACAAAATTTAGAAAATTTACTAAAATTGAGTCCTTCCTTCAACACCTTTTGATGATGTCTGGTAATCTTTTCAATATTGGTAACCTATATTTGAAGTATTTCCAATCTAAAATCGAAATGGAATTTTCTCTGCTTTGTTTTGTGAAATTTACCAGTACATCTTTTAAAGCAATACTCAAATAAAATAGAAATCAGATATTATGTTTCAACCTTTTAAAAATATTGGCATACTTAAATACTTCAGTTTTTTATCCATCCTCTGTTTTTCACAAAAGAAATCTCAAAAAATATATCAAGCACATACAGGTGAAAATTATATTTAGTTCAAAAAACCTATATATGGTGAAGTGAAATTTGAACACAAATCTGGGGGCTCTTGGTCAAAATATTCAAGAGTTTGAATAGCGTTCTATATGGGTAATAAGAAGGAAATTGTTTTTAAAAAAATAGATGTTAAAAATAAAGGTGATGTTATATAGAATATATTTTAATTAATTTTAATGAAACATAACTTATTTATTAACAAAGTGTTCGATTTTTTTTCGAATAAAACATAAAAGGCAATTAGTTAGATCACAATAATTGTAAAAAAACAAATATTATAAGAAAATTTTGAAATATTCATTTTTATATTCTTTTGTGAAAGATTCTGTCATTATTTTTTAGGAGAAAGCGTGATAAGGAAGTTATTTTCAGATATATTTTCAAACATTTGTTCATGTAATATGTTAATAAGATTATTGGAAGTTAATTTATTGCTTTATTATTTATAGTCTTTGTTAAGGTTTTTTTGTCCTTAACGAAAAAGGCCGTACTTCAGAGGACTGTATAGGTTTTCAAACTTCCCAGACGACACCCCAATGGTGATTCCAATGCCTCAGCCAAAGAGAGAATAAAGCACGACCAAGAACTATTCACACACTTTATTAAAAAAAACTCAATTATATACAAAGATAGTCAGCGGTCAATATTTACATAATCACAGAAAAATTAATAAATAAAATAATATCTTAGAAAACTCAACAGTCTTGGTAATGAATGAAACTGTCCTATGGGCCTTTTGGTATCTTTTATAGCTCCTCAACTCTCTCTATGTTCAACTCATATTTGATTATGAAAATTCGAAACTATTATAGACGCATATGATTCTTTTAAAAATAAACAATTTCTACTGCCCTTACTGCAATGGAAAATTAATGGGAGGGCCTGGCTTATCAGTGTTGAACCCTCCCAGTGGTTTCGACAGTTTAATCTACCATACCGCTGTTATATTGCATTTTTTAATTTTACTTTTATGATGATGATGATAGCGCTAATGCATCATATTTGAAAATGTTTGGTGGAAATATCTCTGGCAGTAAAAATGAACAATACTCAGATCTGAAATGTGTAAAAAGAAAGCGGGCTGTTAACGCATTACAAAATTGATATATTTTGAATCACAAGACTACATTTCAGATGGGGAACTATAAGAATTTGCATAAAACACACGTGAAAATTGGTTGAGAATGATATTTTTATTAAGTAAATATTCAGTAGTGGAGGAGTGTGCGAAATGTTTCACACTCATGGACAAAACATAGGAAGTGGAAAATCGTTGATATTGCCGGTTGTCTATTTTTTTTAAAGGAAACAGAGCAATTTTAGTTCACACTTGTTTATCTAGTGTGTCTTCATTAAAGGACACTGTGTATCAAATATATTTTCAGAGTTATTGAGTTTGAATCCCGATATATATGCTAAAAGACATAACTTTCTTGAGTTTTGTCCATGAGTGTACTCTTAGAGTTATTTTCCAGATATATACATGCTAAAAGGTACAAGTTCATTGAGTTTGTCCATGAGTGTATCTTTCAGAGTTATTGTCCCGATATATAAACGATAAAAGGTACAACTTTCTTAAGTTTTGTCTATGAGTGTACTCTAAGGTCCCGTTTCCTCAAAGTAGAACAATCCCTGTCTGGCATCTCCACATGGCAAAGGGTAGAAAACGCTCCAGGGAGACTAAGGCAGGAGAGAAGAGACCGGGATAAGCCTTCAACCCCAACCTGATATGTAGGAAGTCACTCATCTATCTTTAAGTAGGAAAAACTTCAATATAAAGACGGATTAAGCTGGTATTATATCAACGTCATATGGATTCAGAGATTATCGAGGAAGCACCATTTCCCCCCATTAAAATCTTCAATGAATGGACCAACAGAACAACACATTACCACCAGACTATGGCTGTAGCTTGATCTCCTGATTGAGCCTGATTGAACAACAAAAACAAAAACAAGTTTTAAAACACTCCAAGTTTACAATATAATTTGTGTACCAAAAAGATATAGGTTGTAATTAAGGCCAACACCTCCTAAAAGGAAGGCAATCTCTAACGTCAAAGAAAGGCAAAAACTATATTGGCCGGCTCTATAATTTAGCTCATTGGTCGGTGACATAGCCATTTCTTTCTTGGAATATTGTTTTAGGACAAAGCCCTTGTAGATACAGTTCAGGGCTTGATTTCATGAAATCTTCCCAAATTGCTTAAAAATTAGTTTAGCTTGTGAGTGCCTACGTCAATTCTATGGCAAAAACAGGGATAGAAATTTTGTCATTAGGAATAATTAATCTATAAAATGAAATGAAAATTCTCCCATCAAAATAGACAATAAAATCGATGCCTTTCTATTGCCTTCCTCTGTATTCTTGCAGACTCTGAATTATAAAAATACAATTTCTCTTTTCAACATCAATTTATTCCTGACGAGTATTACATCTATATCTATATACAAGGTGCGTTCATTAATTTCCAGGACTGCTCTGTATCTTTGAAAAAATAAAACAAATAAAAAACTAATTTAATATTTTTCAGAATATGCCCCTCCTGCCTCAATACACCTGTTCCATCTTTTTTTCCAATTGTCGAAGCAGGAGATAAAATCACTTTTTGAGAGGCTCCTCAAGGTTGCCTTCGATTCAGCCTGTATCATATCAACATTGTCAAATTTCCTTTCTTTTAACTTCATTTTCAATTTAGGATAGAGGAAAACGTTTTTGGGGGCTAATTCGGGGGAATAGGGTGGATGAGGGATCTGTATGGTTGAATGCTTGGCCAAGAACTGCAAAACAACATGGGCTGTGTGCGGCCGCGCATTATCGACGTGAAGTATCCAGTCATTGTTTTGCCATCTTTCAGGTCTTTTAAGGCGCACTGCCTCCCTTAAGCGCCTCATTATCCCCAAATGAACCTCTTGATTAATTTTACGTCCGAAAGGAATAAATTCATGGTGAACCAAACCATTAATATCAAAAAATGTAACAAGCAATGTCTTGACTTTGAATTTTGTAAATCTTGCCTTTTTGGGTTTCGGTTCCCCTCTTTCAATCCATTGGCTGGATTGACGTTTGGTTTCCGGGTCATACTGATACACCCATGTCTCATCCCCGGTAATGAATTTTTGCATCCATTCTGGATCGGTCCGAGTCATTTCAACCATGTTTTTGCAGACATCCATTCTAACCTTCTTTGTTCCTCTGTTAGAATCTGGGGAACAAATTTTGAAGACGTCCGGATCATGTCCAAATCTTTTGTTACTATTTGATGACACAGTCCTACAGATAGTCCAGTCTCTGAAGATAAGTCTTTAATAGAAATTCTTCTGTTAGATTTAATTAATTCCTTTAATTTGAGCTTGTTTTCCTCGCAACGTAATGATCTTGGACGCCCAGTATGCTGATCATCGTTTACCTTTTCCCGACCTTTTAGGAAGCGTGAAAACCATTCAAAGGTTCTTGAACGGGATGAAGCTGCATCGCCAAAAGCTTCTTTAATCAATTCATACGTCTCAGTAGCACTTTTTTTTCAATTTAAAACAAAACTTAATGCAGATTATCTGCTCTTCCAAAATGGCCATTTTAAAATTAGAAATGCGAACCTTACAAGGAATTTTTTTGTTCTATTTTTAGATCGGCGCGTGCCCCACGAGACTCGTGCTTTCAGTCAGGTGTGGTTGAATGTCCAATATTCAACTCTGCATAAATATTTTTTCTTTAGCTTTTTTATTTATTTTATTTTTTGACCAGTCCTGGAAATTAATGAACGCACCTTGTATATATTGTTGCACCAAGTTGAAGCTTTGCAGGGTCGTCGGCCTTGGTTTCTTCCTTCTTGGTGTTATATACGTTTCCCGAGCGGGTCTCCATATTAAAAGTAAATAAATAAAATTAAATAAAAATAAATTACCTTTTAAAGTTATTGTGTTTATTTATTCTTGTCTTCCTCGTAGGTTGCGATCCGCAGTCTTCGTCTAGGTCCTCTCCCGCTCCAATCAGCATAAAAGATATATGTACAATAAATATTTAAAAATGAGTGAAACTATAAAAAGGAATGATGCTAATCTAAATATTCTGTTTTAAATAAATATTAAATATCATAGAATATTTTGAATAAATGTAAGGCGCATTAAAATTGATGTAACACTTCCCCCTCTCCAGAGGTTGTCACGTCCTCGTGAATGACCTCATCCATTCTCTCATAATAAGGCTTGATTCTTGAAACATGAACTATCAGAGGGTCTTGGCCCGGATTATCTTTCGGTTCTATTAGATAATTGACGCTAGACATCTTTTTTAATATACAACAACAACAACAAAACAGCTTTATTAGGGCATCTTGCCCTGTACGGATTCTCCGTGGAGTTACAGACAATATTAACCATAAGAGAACAGGTGAAAATATAGTATTTACAGTCAAGGTATGTCAAACAGGGTGACTTTTTATTGTGCCCCTGTTCTTCTCTCTTCCATGAGTGCAATTTTATTCCCAACAGCTTTTTGAAAGTTGAACATTTCAATTGCCCAACTTTTCTTATCTGAAACAGTTTTTATTAGCTTTATTGAGTTCAAATGCGGTCTAGGAAGACTTTTCAGGATCTTTTTTCTCTCTCCTTCCAGATCCCCGCATTCAGCAATAAAATGGTATATTTCATCAGTTATCTGACTTCCACATAACCCACAGTACAAATCTTCTTTCTTAATTGCGTAAATATGATTTTCTTTGATCATTGTTGACATTAATCTGATCTGTGCAATAAAACTCACTAAAGCTGAAGACAGATTGCATGAAAAGTAATTTTCTGGAATAAATGAATCATAAAGTAACCTATAGTTTGAGTATGTTTTCGTAAGAGATAATTTTGCCAGATCTTGCTGCAATAGCTGTTCAATTTTTATTTTTAGTATATTCGGAAGTTCGATCTGTATGTCATCATAATTTAACCTATAGTTTAGCCATGTGAGTCCACAATGATTGATGATATCCATAATATTCTTACAGAATCCTATAGGTTTTTTTGTCATTAAGGAAATTTCCTTCAATCTATTCCAGCATAGCTTAGGTAGTCTATTGTCTTCCATTTTCTGTAATCTAATGAAATATTTCAAAATTAATTTGATCGTTGTAAAAGTCAAAGATATTCTGCCTGTTTCCAGCCTTACAATGTACCCTGGTATATATCTTGGTAGATTCAGAAAATTTTTGATAAACGTATTCTGTAATTGGTCTATAATATCCGTATTGTCCCAAGCCCACACAGGGGCCGCATAGAGCAGTATTGATTTAATAACTGAGTCAAATAGATTCAGAGCAACTTTTAATGAGTTAATTTTTTCTTTTTTTATCAGTCTAATAGTTGCATTTATTGCCGTATTTGCTTTGGCTTTATAAAAGAGGGCTACCTTTTTACTATTAATAGTGGAAGTGAATGGATATCCCAGATATGTAATATTGGACGCAACAGTCAGTGGGGTGTCACCCCAGTACCAGTTTTCGTGTCTTGCCGGTCTTCCTCCATTTCTGAATACTATTATTTTGGACTTATTTTCATTTAAAACTAATTTGTTCTTATCCAGGTAAGACTTTAGTAAATTGATTTTAATTTGAAGATTAATTTCCGATTCTCCAATTATGGCTATGTCATCCGCATACATAAGTAGGTGTAAAACGCCAAAATCAGGGAGATGAAATCCTGTAAGTGCTGAGTTATTATAAAGTTCTATTAGGTCGGCCATATATAGTATAAATAAAAGTGGGGAAAGTGATTCTCCCTGCAACACTCCAGAATTAATTTTCACATTATTTGAATATTGTCCTTTCCATCGGATAGTGATCTTAGCTTCTTGGTAAAAGTTTTTTATCAGCATTACAAATTTATTGCTAATGCCCATTTTATGCAATTTTTGCCAAAGTAATCTTTTTTAATATTCTATATGGACCAAAATATTTTCTCAGAAGTTTCTCACACTTCCCTATTTTCCTAATTGGTGTCCAAACTGCTACTAATTCTCCTGGTTCGTAGTTTCTTTCCATGTGTTTCTTGTCATAGTTCTTTTTCATTCTTTCTTGAGTCTTTATTGTGTTGTTAATAACTAATTTTCTTGTTCTGTCTATTTTGTCTAAGTGATGTTTTATGTATTCATCATAATCATCCTTGTCAATGTCCACCGAGATATTCCTGTCGTCCAAAAGAGACGTGGGTTCTTTTCCAAACATCAGGAAAAAGGGAGAATATCCTGTGGTTTCCTGAATTGTAGTATTGTAAGCGTGAGTGATGAACGGGAGTATTTCGTCCCAATTCTTCTGATCAGTGTTTACATACATACTGAGCATATTGATCAATGTTCTATTTAACCGTTCTGTCAATCCATTAGTCTGGGGATGATAGCTCGTTGTGAAGCAATGTTTAATCCTGCACATTTTCATCACCTCTTCCATTAAATTACTGGTAAATTGAGAGCCCCTGTCACTAATAAGATATTGTGGGGCTCCGTGCCGGAGAAAAATATCCTCTACTAGGAATTTTGAAACTTCTTTCACTGTTGCTTCCGAGACTGCTTTTGTTTCTGCATATCTAGTGTAGTAGTCCGTCAGCACGATTATCCATTTTTTCCTGTTTTTCGTAGATGGCAATGGACCAACAAAGTCAATTCCAATTCTTTCGAAAGGAAAGTTGGCTTGGGGAATGGGCTGTAGTAGTCCAGAAGGTAATTGGTTTGAGCCTTTTCTACTTTGGCAAAGGTGACACGTCTTAACGAATTCTGAGACATCCTTTAGCATGGATGGCCAAAAGTATTTACTCTTTATTCGGTACATGGTTCTGGCGACACCCAGATGGCCATTCGACATATGATTGTGATATTCTTTCATAATTTCTTTCTTTTTCTTCTCTGGAACCACAAGCAACCACGCCCTGCCTTCAGGGTTCGGGTTTTTCTTAAAGAGGCATCCATCTTCTACTTTAAAGTTTTGCCCAATTGATCGCCTGCTTCCATTAAGGTTTTTTTAACACTTTCGATAAACTTATCCTCTTCGTCTGTTATTTGATTTAAAAATAGCCTTTCAAAATCCTCATCCCAATCAGTTTCTGGTAAGGGTCCCCTAGATAAGCCATCGGCGTCCAGATGCTTCTTTCCTGATTTATGTATTATATCGAAGTCATATTCTTGAATTTTCAATGCCCATCTTGCCAATCGACCTGTTGGGTCCTTCAAGTTTTTGAGCCAGCATAAGGCGTGATGGTCTGTTACTATTTTAAAGTGTCTTCCATAAAGGTAGTGCCGTAATTTTGACATTGACCAGACAACGGCCAGACATTCTTTTTCAGTTGTTGAATAATTTTGCTCCGCTTTACTAAGGGTACGACTCAAATATGAGATCACCTTCTCTTCCCCACCGATGTCTTGGACATGTGTTGCACCTATGCCGATGTTGGACGCATCAGTATGAACATAAGTAAGCGCATTTGGATTGAAGTGACCTAAAATTGGTGGACTCAATAGTGCTGTTTTTAGGGTTTGAAACGCTTCCTCTTGTCTTTCTGTCCAGGTAAATGATACACTTTTTTTTTTATAAGGTTGGTCAAAGGGTCAGCAATTTTTGAGAAATCTTTGATAAATTTTCTATAATATGAACACATTCCCAAAAATGATTGTACTTCTTTGACCTTTTTGGGCCGAGGAAAATTTCTGACAGCTTTGATGTTATGTTCCGCGGGTTTTATACCATGTTTGCTCGTTATATAGCCGAGAATCTTCAATTCTTCAAAAGCAAATCGGCATTTTTTGTCGTTTAACCTTAAATTAGATTCACGAAAACATCTAAAAATAGCATCAAGTCTTTTGAGGTGCGTTGGAAAATCCGGGCTATATATGATAACATCATCCAGATAACACAAACAAATTTGCCATCTTAGATTTCCAAGCATATTCTCCATATTTCTCTCAAAGGTAGCAGGCGCGTTACAAAGTCCAAAAGGCATCACGTTGAATTCATATAATCCATGCGCTGTAGTGAAAGCTGTTTCTCTTTGTCTCTTTCTTCGACTTCAACTTGCCAATATCCAGATCTGAGGTCTATTGCTGAGAAGTATCTAGATCCTTGGAGAGTATCCATAACTTCGTCTATTCTAGGGATCGGATAGACATCTTTTACTGTCACATTATTCAGTTTTCTGTAGTCCACACAAAATCTGTATTTACCATCTCGCTTCTTGACCAATATTACTGGAAAAGACCAGGGGCTAGAAGATGGCCTAATTATGCCTTCTGTAAGCATCTCGTCAATTTGCTCTTTTATAATATCTCGTTCTTTAGCACTTACCCGGTAAGGCTTGTGTTTGATTGGCTTCGCGTCTTCTGTGTCTATCCGATGTTTTGCCATATTGGTTCTCCCTAATCTCGACGAAAACAGATCTCCATACTTTCTAAAACTTGTTTTAACTCCTTCTCTGTTCCTTTGGTGAAAGATTTTCGTTTACTTGGAATCTAGGTTCTTCGTTCTCTTCTACCTCTCTTTCTCGACTCACATTTATTTTGGCTGGACTACTTCCAAAAGCCAATGTTTGGTTTTTCATTATTTTTAACGGTCGAGGATACGGATTAGTTATCCAGATATGTGTTTCCCTATTTATAACATTGATCAAGCTTCTTGCTAGACGAAGTCCATTTGTTTGAAACATTTTGCTGCTCTCCTCGATAATATATTCCCCATCCTCTGTTTCTACCAATGCCTTGATCAGTTTAATAGAACATTCCGGTACAATGGAATCCTTGGCACTCTTTATTTTCAACATTTCAAAATTGCTTTCGTCATGATTATTCGTCAAATCGTATTTTATAGTTTCTTGCTTACAATCTATTTTCGCGTTCATTTTCTTAAGGAAATCTCTTCCAAGAATTAATGTCCGTAAATGCGTTTTTAATATCACAAATTTGTGTGTTAATGTTTCGTCATCAATTTTTATATTTAAAAATATACTTCCTACCATGTCTATTTTTTTTCCATCGGGTCCTGCACAAGTTTTTGCGAGATTACTTATACCATGGCCTGTATCGAGGGCCGTTCTGAGGTCGACCACTGAGAGGTCAGCGCCTGTATCAACCAAAGCTTCAAAAGTCCCTATCTTGTCCACATGAATTTTTAATTTGTATTTAGGGTCCAACTTCTTGATTCCATTTATGGTCGACTTGCTTTGATTGACAGATTCAGGCGCGACGCTTAGTTTAAATCTTCCAACACGGAATATCTATTCCGGGTAGGAATATTTGTCTGTGGGCTATGACATACATCAGCATAAAGCCGAGGTCTCGATTTATCTGATATTCCATTCATTTGGCATTTCTCTTCGACCTTCTCTTGGGTAGCTGTTGGATCCTCTTCTAGGATTCTTATAAACTTAACCCTACAATAACGGGCCACGTGCCCTGGCTTGTTACACTTAAAGCAGATTGGTCTTCCATCTTCCATCCTATTTTTGTTCACTTCTTGGCTTTTATTGTAGGTGTTTCTCTGAAGGTTTGGTTTCGGCACAAAGTTTGGATTGTAAGGACGTCTAGGGGTAGAGGGCTGGGGAAAGTTGTTTCGATACTGCCTGGGGGTAGGAGGGGAGTCATTCTTGTAATTATTGTAAACTGGGGCTTGGGGCCTGGAAGTGGTCTGATAGTTTCGCGTGGCAGTCGGCGGCACGTTCCTCGATTGTAGTTGGGGTCTAGAATAGCGTGGACCGTTATATAGGTTTCTGGATTTATCCACACGTTCTCGATACTTCTTTTCAAAAGAATCCATTTTCTTGCACACGACGAGAAGTTCATCGGTAGTTTTAGGAGGGTTCAGGTAGAGCGCGAATGAGTACTCTTTTTTCAGTCCTCCAATAACATGTTCTATTTTTGTTTCTTCTTCCATTGCGGAGTCAACCTTGTTGCACAACACTAGGATGTCTTCCGCGAACCTGATTGTTGGTTCATTCCAGTGTTGCATTCTATTGAGTTTCCTTCTAAGTTCTTCTTTATTCGCGTCCAGAGAAAAATCCTGAATGAGGCGGATTTTAATATTTTCCCAACTCGTGAAACTAGCTTTGTGTAAATTCAGCCAGGTTTTAACACTTCCCGTCATGTTCATGGCGGCATAACGGGCAATTATGTAGTCTGCCCAATGGTAGAGAAAACCAATCTCTTCGAGGGATTCTATCCATGGGCGAGGGTCTTCTGTCCCGTCATATTTCGGAATTTCTATATTGGGGTTTAAAGCAACTGGTTCGAAACCAGCATCTCTACCAATTGTTGCACCAAGTTGAAGCTTTGCAGGGTCGTCGACCTTGGTTTCTTCCTTCTTGGTGTTATACACGTTTCCCGAGCGGGTTTCCATATTAAAAGCAAATAAATAAAATTAAATAAAAATAAATTACCTTTTAAAGTTATTGTTTTTATTTATTCTTGTCTTCCTCGTAGGTTGCGATCCGCAGTCTTCGTCTAGGTCCTCTCCCGCTCCAATCAGCATAAAAGATATATGTACAACTAGCGGACCCGCCCGGCTTCGCCCGGGTGAACATTTTTTTCCCGGTCCCTTGAAAAATACTCGATAAGTTGAATAAAATCAATATTAATTGGTTCCCTAGGTAATTGGAAGTTAAAGGAATAGTATCTTGCCTTGGAATTGTATCATTATTCTTGTATGGATGTACCCGGCTTCGCCCGGGTTTTACCCGAGTAAAGGTTTGTTTAACGAATATCTCGATAAAGTGAACATTTTTTCCCGGTCCCTTGAAAAATACTCGATAGGTTGAATAAAATCAATATTAATTGGTTCCCTCGGTAATTTGAAGATAAAGGAATAGTATCTTGCCTTGGAATTGTATCATTATTCTTGTATGGATGTACCCGGCTTCGCCCGGGTTTTACCCGAGTAAAGGTTTGTTTAACGAATCTCTCGATAAAGTGAACATTTTTTCCCGGTCCCTTGAAAAAATACTCGATAAGTAGAATAAAATCAATATTAATTGGTTCCCTCGGTAATTGGAAGTTAAAGGAATAGTATCTTGCCTTTGAATTGTATCATTATTCTTGTCTCAAATAAATTGCCGTGTCATCCTGAATTTTGTCTTTCCTAATTTTCTACATTACAAAATCATCGTATCATCATGATAATATTTAGAGCAGATTGTTGAATTATAACAGATAAATTAGAATAATTATCTTGATTATTTCTAGGCGAAAAGTTATTTCAAAAATTTTATTTGCTAGAAACCTTCCCAGTACTATACTAAATAACTTCCCAAAGTTTCATGGCGATCCAATGAGTGGTTTGGTCAGGCATAAAGGACAAACAAACAGACATACATTCATTTTTATATATATAGATTAACAGTAATTAAACGTAACAGTAAGAAAATGTTGATTTTAAAATATTTTAATTTTAAAATATTTTAATTTTTTCATATTTTAAATATGTAAATAGAGTCTCTTAAGAAAGACCACCTAAAACATGAATCAACTTGTTTCTCCTGTTGGTGGTCTCTCATTGAAGATTCTAATTGCTATTAAAGAATCTCTAATAGACCTTTAATAAGAGACTGCCTCTTGGAGAGACGATGTAGCTACGAAATGGATATTCCCGGCTTCGCCCGGATTTTACCCGAGTAAAGGTTTGTCTAACGAATCTCTCGATAAAGTGAACATTTTTTCCCGGTCCCTTGAAAAATACTCGATAAGTTGAATAAAATCATTATTAATTGGTTCCCTCGGTAATTGGAAGTTAAAGGAATAGTATCTTGCCTTGGAATTGTATCATTATTCTTGTCTCAAATAAATTGCCGTGTCATCCTGAATTTTGTCTTTCCTAATTTTCTACATTACAAAATCATCGTATCATCATGATAATATTTAGAGCAGATTGTTGAATTATAACAGATAAATTAGAATATTTATCTTGATTATATCTAGGCGAAAAGTTATTTCAAAAATTTTATTTGCTAGAAACCTTCCCAGTACTATACTAAATAACTTCCCAAAGTTTCATGGCGATCCAATGAGTGGTTTGGTCAGGCATAAAGGACAAACAGACATACATTCATTTTTATATATATAGACTAGCGGACCCGCCCGGCTTCGCCCGGGTTTTACCCGAGTGAATGTTTGTCTAACGAACATTTGTTAAAACAATTCTCTTTAAACTTATAAAACGTACTCGGCTTCGCCCGGGGTTTTACCCGAGTAAAGGTTTGTCTAGCGAACATTTGTTAAAACAATTCTCTAAAAACTTATTAAAAAATAAAAAAGATATATTTTGATAATTTGAAACTCGTAAATTTGAATCTCTCGATAAAGTGAAAATTTTTTCCCGGTCCCTGTGTGCCTTGTCATCCTGAATTTTGTCTTTCCTAATTTTCTACATTAGAAAATCATAGTTTTATCTAGTGAACATTTTTTCCCGGTCCCTTGAGAAATACTCGATAAGTTGAATAAAATCAATATTAATTGGTTCCCTCGGTAATTGGAAGTTAAAGGAATAATATCTTCGCCTTGGAATTGTATCATTATTCTTGTCGCAAATAAATTGCCGTGTCATCCTGAGATAATCTTACTTTTGATAAATAATATTTAAGATAACAAACTTAGTGATAAGAAAACTTGTTATCATCGTCACAATGGGGGCGCTGCCTGCGAGTTAAATCTACAAATCTGCAAATAACTCTAAGGATATTCAAGATATTCATGAAATTATTTTTCTAAAACCTTCCCGGTGATATACCTAATAATATCCCAAAATTTCACGGCGATTGGATGTATGGTTTTTGAATCTATAGAGTACAGACAGACAGACATTCAATTATATATATTTAAGATAATATAAAAGAGTTTTAAAAATTGTAAAAAAAAAAATGCATCGGCCGGGAATCGAACCCGGGCCGCCCGCGTGGCAGGCGAGCATTCTACCACTGAACCATCGATGCTTTAAAAAATGGCCATATTTAGGTATTCATTCCATTCCGGATTAGTCCGCGTAAAAAAAGTTCTTCAAATGAAAAAAAAGAAATAGCCAAAAAACTAATCAAAATGCAGCCGAAAATTTTCCTCAGGTTTATAAAAAGCGACATGCAAAATATGGTACCAATTGGTTCAGTAGTTTTTGAGTTTATCGCGAAACAGACAGACAGACAGAAATTGACTTTTATATATATATAATATATATATAGAGATCTACTCTTAATTGTTGGCTTTTTATCTTACATTCATTCTTCATTGTTGACTTTTTATATTACATTTACTCTTCATTGCTTGCTTTTTATCTTACATTCACTCTTCATTGTTGGCTTTTTATCTTACATTCATTCTTCATTGTTGGCTTTTTATATTACATTCACTCTTCATTGTTGGCTTTTTATCTTACATTCATTCTTCATTGTTGGCTTTTTATATTACATTCACTCTTCATTGTTGGCTTTTTATCTTACATTCATTCTTCATTGTTGGCTTTTTATATTACATTCACTCTTCATTGTTGGCTTTTTATCTTACATTCATTCTTCATTGTTGGCTTTTTATATTACATTCACTCTTCATTGTTGGCTTTTTATCTTACATTCACTCTTCATTGTTGGCTTTTATATTATATTCACTCTTCATTGTTGGCTTTTTATCTTACATTCATTCTTCATTGTTGGCTTTTTATATTATATTTACTCTTCATTGTTGGCTTTTTATCTTACATTCATTCTTCATTGTTGGCTTTTTATATTACATTTACTATTCATTGTTGGCTTTTTATCTTACATTCACTCTTCATTGTTGGCTTTTTATCTTACATTCATTCTTCATTGTTGGCTTTTTATATTAAATTCACTCTTCATTGTTGGCTTTTTATCTTACATTCATTCTTCATTGTTTGCTTTTTATATTACATTCACTCTTCATTGTTGGCTTTTTATATCATATAGAAAATCATAGTTTTATCTAGTGAACATTTTTTCCCGTGTCACATTGCCGTGTCATCCTGAGATAATCTTACTTTTGATAAATAATATTTAAGATAACAAACTTAGTGATAAGAAAACTTGTTATCATCGTCACAATGGGGGCGCTGCCTGCGAGTTAAATCTACAAATCTGCAAATAACTCTAAGGATATTCAAGATATTCATGAAATTATTTTTCTAAAACCTTCCCGGTGATATACCTAATAATATCCCAAAATTTCACGGCGATTGGATGTATGGTTTTTGAATCTATAGAGTACAAACAAACAGACAGACAGACATTCAATTTTATATATATAGATAAATATTTAAAAAGGAGTGAAACTATAAAAAGGAATGATGCTTATCTAAATATTCTGTTTTAAATAAATATTAAATATCATAGAATATTTTGAATAAATGTAAGGCGCATTAAAATTGATGTAACAATATAAATGAATGTTTGTATGTTTGTTTGTTTGTATGTCCGGTATACAAATTCGCAGTAGTTCACTAATTCAAACCAAAATTTCCATACATAGGTAAAAGAAAACGGGGAAGACGATAGGCTATTTTAAAAAAATATATAAATCAATTATTAAAACTATATATTCAAATTATTCTACTTAGCTCACGAACAGCGCCCTCTATCAAAGATTAGATTAAATTATGCTGATGCAAACAAATAGATAATGCTAATAAAAAACAATTATAAAAAAAATCTTATCTAAATATATATCACTCGGGTAGATATGCACACGGGTCAATCCAGGTGCGAAGCTCGGGTCACCTGTCTAGTATAATATAAAAACTACACAATTATTAAATATTTATTTTTGAATAAATATTTATTTGTATGAACCATAATATTTTAAAGTTATGAGGACACAAAGTGAAGCAAATATTATTATAGCTGTAACTATGTAAGAAATCTGTGATAAAAAAAAGCAATCAGTGTGACTTCAATTTTAAGCTAGGCTGTTGAACTGTTTTAATTTCTTTGTATAGAGTGCTTAAACAGATATATCTGATAATATTTTCATTTTAGAATTTCGTAACAGTATTTTAATATAGTTAACCCTTCTATAACACGGTAGATAGGTTTCTAAAAAATGGCGTGTTGTGTAAAACCGTGTTCAATATTTGAGAGCCAACTGTAAAAAATATGTATAACTGTCTTTTAAACATTATTTTAAGGAGATTGATTTTTAAAGTGCTATATACATAAACCATTATATATAGTACTGTAGAGATACTATTTGTGCACGATATTTGAAGTGTTATACGAGGGTTCCCGTAATTTATCCTATCGTGTTAGAGAGAATCCGTGTTGACATTTCCGTGTTGTAGTAGAAGACTACCTGTATATACACTATTTTACTTTTACTATATTTACACTTTATTTCTAAAAGTATTTGAATAAATATTTACCAATATTCTGAAAGAATAAGATAGGTTGATAGAGTAAGGAATAGTGATATCGCCTGAAGATTGGTAGAAAAACAAGAGCTGTTGAATATCTCAACAGTTAAAACAGTCAAATTAGTTTTAGATTAGAGTAAATTGTATTGATATGAAAAAACTTTCTCAAGAGGGAATATTACTGGGGAGGGAATAGTATGAAGAAGTATCAGACTGATGGACTGGATGAAAGGTTATGAAGAAATAAAAAAAAAACTCAAGATAGAGAAGCATAGCGCCAGCGGACACCAGGATTTGATTAAGAACAGAGAAATTGAATAATATGACTGATGAACTGGATGAGAGTTATAAAGAAACAAAGAGAACTGAAGATAGAGAGCATAGTTCCAGTGGAGACTATGATCTGATAAAGAACAAAAGAAAGTGGAGATATTTAGTAGAAAAGTATTGACTATTTTTTTTAATCACTATCTCAATTTGTTAATGTTTGATTTGTATAAATTCAAAATTTCTCACGTTGGTTAAAATGATTTCTCACATGTCTGTAGAGGCATGTCTATTCCTTATGTCGAAGTCAATTTCTCGCTGAAGCTAACCTCTCCAATATAGATTGACGTCACCTTATATCGTCTGACATTAAGTTGTCTAATCAGAGTTGAGGAATGCAGACAATCGACCTCTGAGAGCAGAATTAACCCTAATATTCTTCAGTGGAATGTTAGGACAATCAGGGCCTTGGTACCAAATCATTTATCACCAGTCCTAGGATTGTATATAACTGGAGTCAGTTTACAGTAGCATTCACACCTTCAGCCATGTTCTCTAAGGTAGGTAGCACTGACGGGCAATATGTGAATAATTCCAGGTGTATTGAGAGCACCTTATACAGAATAATTATTTTAAAATGTTAATTTCCACAAATACTTCGCCAGATATGAATGGGAAATAGAATTTTCTACACATACCCAATAAAGCGCATAGATAAAAAATATTTGCATTTTAAAAAATCGTTAAATATGTGTGACTACGATACCTTTCTCAAAAAGCCCTCGAGCCGAATATTTTAGATCAATTCATGGAATCTGTATTCAATTTTGAAAATGATTTATTGAGCTTTATTGTAAATATATTATTTATTTTTGCTAATGTCACTGAAAATATAGTTTCTCTCTCTCGTCAATGTACTCTCAAAGTTGGCTTAAAAGGTTTCTTCCATCTATCAAATTAATATATCTAAGATGCCTTGAGCGCGCGGTGTCTATTTCTCAGTGCGAATTCTTATGATAGAAAAGGTATTTCCTAATTAATTCGCCATAATAAACTTTCCAGCGCACTCTAAACTTATCCATTCTGTATGTTCTGCAGGTAATCGTTCTCTTCTTCCTGGCAGCTGTGGCCCTCGCCCTGCCCTTCCATCATCATCACGATGATCACCATCATCATCATGTAAGTATTGCATGAGAGATTTATTACAGAATGCTAATGAAAAAATAAGTCTATTTATATATCAATATTTTCAAAAGTGCAACTGAAGATTTTCTATTGCTGTGACAGCACGCCCACCCATACCACTTCGGCTACCACTCCCCCGACCACGGCGGACACCACTACCGCAAGGAGTCCGGGGACGGCCACGGCGGAGTCCACGGCTCCTACGGCTACGTGGACGCCCACGGCATCAAGCGGCACGTGGACTACGTGGCGGACCACCACGGCTTCCGTGCCCACGTCAAGACCAACGAGCCGGGGACCGCTGACCAGGATCCCGCTGCTGTTCACCTAGAACACCACAGTCATCATGGTCATCATCACGGCCACCACCATCACGATCATCATTACGATCATCATCATGGTCATCATCATGGTCATCATCATGGTCATCATCATGGTCATCATCATGGTCACCACCATGGTCACCATCATGGTCACCACCATGGTCATCATCACGGTCATCATTTCTAAGCAGCAAGTCTAGAATGTTTCTATCCTGTGGTTGAAGAAAAATTCAGTTTATCTGATTTCTCAATCCAATTACTTGCCTCTACAACTATTCAACACTGATTCTACTGTTGATAATAAACAACATTTTGAGAAATCTTTATTTCATTTTTCTATCCCACAAATCACTTTATTTATTTATAATACATGTGTTATCGCATATATAGATTCAAGTGATTAAAACTAATGTTTTGCTTATAATTAACAATGGGAAAATTTAAATAAAAATCGGCTATCTACTTCAACATTATTTTTAAATTAATAACCTCTTTAGTAGTGGTAAAATAATTAGAAAAACTTTGTCAATTTGTTTTATAACAAAATTATAATCCTTACTTCAGTATAATAGAAGTGGATGCACACCCCATTGAGTTATCAAATTAAAAGAATTTAAGAGGTTATAGGGTTTATCTCATAAAATATTTGTATCCTTGAACCATTTAAAGTCATTCATTGTATGCATTCCACAAAATCTCGCCACTTTGATAAATTAATTAGGTATCTATAATAATAAAAATTATATCCATATTTAAAATTTAAGCTATGAATTCATATTGGGGAACTTTGCTTCTGCATCGTATTGGAGAGATATAATTGCTCGTCACGTCCATAATCATTTCTAAATTTCACAAACAAATGTTATTACTTCCGAATTACTCAGTTGAAAAATAAAATCTGTTGATATATCAAACACCGCTCGTTAATAACCACAAATTGATGTATATATATTATATTGCGTATGATATTGTTTTTTACAGCACAATACAACAATGTTGGCAAGTTTCTCTAGAGTGGAATGTCGAGGTGACGAATCCACTCCAGGGCCTCCTCTGTGCACCGGTGGATATCCCCAAGTGTTCCCTGGAAGAATCTTCGAGGACAGTCCCTTAGGATCCGATTCATTAGTGCTGTAAAGACCAGGATATCCTAAAGGATATTTATGTAATACAAATGTTTGGAATAAACAATGAGCTTGGGAATCTGTATGTCATATAACCTTTCTACTACATCACTTTTAGAAAGATCATGTCTATCTTGAAATGACCTGCCATTTATAAGACTGTCTCATGGTATATTTGATACATTATATAAGTAAAATATTCCACCTGCAACCCCAAACTACATTATTGAATGTATTGGCTCATCCATCGATGAAGTCTACTCATCCCAAGCAGATACCATCAACAAGCTCTATAAACTTGATACTCGGATATGAATGAGTGAAGAAAAGAAAGAAGATACGTCACATATAGTGTATATACATACAGTATTTTCACATGGCCTATACCAAGGTCTCAAATTCCGTTCAAATATTGTAAATAAATTATTTATTAGACATTGATGTTTGGGTTTTTCCAGAATGAATTCAAATTATATTAACATATATTTTATATATAATATATTGATCAATATATATGAAATTATATAACTAAAATAAAGGTATATATTTGGGGTTAAAATAAGATAATATTTTTCTTTGATGTAAACTATTTCTTCAAATGTACACTTATATTCTCATGGGATAGAGAGCCACTTATTCTAGTTAAATATGGAATCCATACAATTTTCTGTGCGTTCTTTACAGAAACTTCATTCAAGGCCACATACTATTCTTATCTCAGTGGTACATGGATAACGAACCATAACATACGAATGCTCACACCTCCTTTTGCATAAACCCCTTTCAGATAAAAGACTATCTCAAATATAAATCAACAAAATATAAACTGAAAAAAACCCGAAATTTACCAAGAGAAATATTTACAAATTTAGTTATCGAAGAAAAAGCTATTATTATTATATCTCATTTATATCAATCCATTTATAATGCTAATTATACAATTCGCACTATTTCACCAAAAGGAATTCTTACACAGTTCCACCCAAATTTTCTAGTCACTCAATTTGTCACATCACATGAAAAATTCCAGAATTGTTCCTTCGGAGAAACTGACTGTCCGAACTTTGCAGAAGTGAGACATCGTTTGTTCCCTGATCTAAATGATATAACCTTCTTACATAAGCGTCTTTGTTTTTATTCATTTTTTTTAACTCTGTTGATTAATACATGTAAACATTTAAATATATAATCCTAAGTTTCGATATTATTTTCTGTTTGTTTCCTCTGTAATAGGCGAAAATACTTCAATATCACGCCTCTTGTTGATTATTCTATCTATATATATAAAAATGAATGTATGTGTGTGTCTGTCCTTAATGCCTGACCAAACCACTCATTGGAACGCCATGAAACTTTGGGAAGTTATTTAGTATAGTACTGGGAAGGTTTCTAAAAAATAAATTCTTGAATATCCTTAGAGCTATTTGCAGATTTGTAGATTTAACTCGCAAGCAGCGCCCCCATTGCGACGATGTTAACAAGTTTTTTTATCTATAAGTTTTATTATCACTAAGTTTATTATCTTAAAGATTATTTATCAAAAGTAAGATTTTTTAACTTATATTAATTGCGCACAAGTCAAAGTTAGTTATCGAGTATTTTTCAAGGGACCGGGAAAAATGTCCACTAGATAAAACGATGATTTTGTAATGTAGAAAATTAGGAAAGACAAAATTCAGGATGACACGGCAATTTATTTGAGACAAGAATAATGATACAATTCCAAGGCAAGATACTATTCCTTTAACTTCCAATTACCGAGGGAACCAATTAATATTGATTTTATTCAACTTATCGAGTATTTTTCAAGGGACCGGGAAAAAATGTTCACTTTATCGAGAGATTCAAATTTAAGAGTTTCAAAATATCAAAATATATCTATTTTTATAAAATAAATTTTTTAAACTGGCGAAACCGCTGGGAGGGTTCACCACTGATGAGCCAGGCCCTCCCTTTAATTTTTCCATCGCAGTAAGGACAGTAGAAATTGTTTTATTTTAAAAAGAATATCACGCCTCTAAAATAGTTTTATAATTTGATAACAGATGGCGCTCTAGTACATCGTAATATCTATTTTTTTTTTATAAGTTTATAGAGAATTGTTTTAACAAATGTTCGTTAGACAAACCTTTACTCGGGTAAAACCCGGGCGAAGCCGGGTACATCCGCTAGTAAATAATAATTAAAAATTATATATATTATATTAATTTATTTCATGTTTTTTGATGAAAAAACAGAATTAAATGTATTTTTGGAGCTTTAAATTTTCTTAAAAAAAGGTTTATTACCAGATTCAGAATTCACTAATAGCATCTTATTGTTGTGGCGAATATATCCTCAGTATTGAGTGGAAAACAGAGTCATAACTAGCTGAACTGGTTCAGAAAGGACGAGAAGGCGACTGCTATAAAACTTAAAGTAGATGACCTATGTGAACGTTGATTTTTTTATAATCCTAATAAATATTATTCAAAGCATTTTCAACAAAATCAAGAAAGGCTAGCTATGTAGGTTTTTGGCATAAATAGGAAAACAAATGTCTCTTTAAAAGTATTTTTGATAAAAATGATTCCACCGCCAATTTTTAAAACGTCCAGATCAGCAATTGTGGGATCCCTTTGGTAACAATTCATCTCTGAACTTATCCTTGAATTTGTTCATTTTAATTCACACATTTTCCCTTTAGATTGATCTAAAATACTTGAACAATATATATTTTTATATCTCGTATTAAAATACTTTTGAAAGAGATAGAAATCACTGTTGTTTCTCACTAATCAAAGTTGATATTCATGCTCAAAAAAGTATATTTTTACATTAAAATTTTTCTTAAAATATTATTTTTATCATCTTTGCAAGAACGCGTACATGAAGATAGATGAATAAGACAAAACACTAGCATTGATATTTTTTTAAAAGCAATTCTTTGGATGACGTGTTTAGAAACATTTCTTTTACTGAATGGATCATATATATTTTATGATATTCGACTGGAGGAGTTATAAAATGGGCTGAACATGCAAAAAATGTTTCAGATTGGAAATGATAAGACTAATTTTAATTAATTATTTTTTATTCTACTACAGGATGATAGTATTGATGCTGAATATATGCTGCTATAGAGAAAGAGTGTCATTCTGATATTGTGTGAGTGAATGGAAACGCACAAACAAACTCTCCGACCAATAAAAATATGTTGTTGCTTTTTATCCCTTCGTGTGAAGATTACGAAGATTCTTCAAATGAGTCCATGTTCCTCGAGCTGTTTGATGATAAGCAGCGGATTCTTCCAAAATTTCTGTTTAGTGTAGCTAATGCATACCAATATGTTTTCCGAAACTGGGGGGGAAATTTTGTTACTATTTTGCATCTTCACAATTGTCTGAGATGTCATGTTCTAATAGAAATTAAAATTCAACTATATATTGTGGCGAAGAAATATTTTATTATTTAATTTAATATTATTCAATGAAAATATATTCAACAGATTATAAAAATATATATTAATCTGTTTTTGTGAAATCATCTTAAAATATTTCTTTGCTTAAAAAAAAAGTTTCTCTAGCTGTAAATAGTTTTGGGCTGACTTGTTAATAATTGTCGACTCGTCGGTGTGACGTCATCAATAAATACTTTTACATCTTAGGATATTTCAAGGCTCGATTTCTACGCTACAACTGGTGAAGAAGCTGGATCGATACCCATTCAGAAAAAAACGGAAAATTGACTCGGTTGAGCAAGAAGAAAAAACCATGAACATCAAGAAAGAAGCAACTACTCAGGTAGGTTCATTTTTTGTCCAACATCTACCTAGAAAAATATTTCTTCGCCACAATATAATTAGGTGAATATTCAAATAAATCTGAATTAAGTTTAATTAAATATATACATCAGATTTGAAAAGTATTATTAGACTTTTCGGAAACCCACTGTCGTCATTTTCAAAGTGGAAAACTCAACCTAGAGTTCGATTTGTTAGTTTTGTATTTTGAAAAGGAACCAGAATAGCTTGGTAGACGAGGTTCAGAACAAGTGTTGTGCTTCTATTAGGATTTATATTGATAGTAATTCTCAAGTTTTTCAGTTTATTGAAGAGAAAACTGCAATAATTTTTATAAAAATCAAAAGAAACTAATTACTACAAGCCTGATGTTTTAACTTTGTATGATTTATTGAAATCTCCCAATTGTATTGATTGCATTTTTGTTTTTATGCTGATGTAAATGTCTTTATGTGTATTGAATGAATCTATCACATGTATGCTAAAGTGATCTTATTTCACGTTTATTGACCTGAACATATATGATGTATTTTGAAAATAGAGCAATCCATAAATATATCTTTAATTAAAAAGGCATATATTTTGATCCAATATATGCCTTTTTGATTAGATATATGATTTATGTGTGTAGTTAAGTTTCCCGTGTGTTGACATTAACCTGTCCTATGGGAGTTGTTTACTAAGGTGACCAATCGACCCTTGAGAATGGAATTAACCCTAATATTCCCCAGCGGGACAATCAGGGCCATGGTACCAAGTCATTCAACACCTAGTGTAGTATATAAACGTAGAGTAGATTCAGTCAGACACAGTAGCATTCTCCCCCACTTCAACCATGTTCCACCAGGTGAGTCAGCTTCTACTCCTCAGCCTGAATATCTCTAGAGGAGATTGCACTGATTCAGCTTTGGAATAATTCCATGTCAAAAACTTTTGTGGAATTATTAAAATAAATTATTCACCCATAGAAATATTTTAAAGTACTAGTGGTAGAAATACATATATATCTATATATATAAAAATGAATGTATGTGTGTCTGTTTGTTTGTCCTTTATGCCTGACCAAACCACTCATTGGATCGCCATGAAACTTTGGGAAGTTATTTAGTATAGTACTGGGAAGGTTTCTAGCAAATAAAATTTTTGAAATAACTTTTCGCCTAGAAATAATCAAGATAAATATTCTAATTTATCTGTTATAATTCAACAATCTGCTCTAAATATTATCATGATGATACGATGATTTTGTAATGTAGAAAATTAGGAAAGACAAAATTCAGGATGACACGGCAATTTATTTGAGACAAGAATAATGATACAATTCAAAGGCAAGATACTATTCCTTTAACTTCCAATTACCGAGGGAACCAATTAATATTGATTTTATTCAACTTATCGAGTATTTTTCAAGGGACCGGGGAAAAATGTTCACTTTATCGAGAGATTCGTTAAACAAACCTTTACTCGGGTAAAACCCGGGCGAAGCCGGGTACATCCATACAAGAATAATGATACAATTCCAAGGCAAGATACTATTCCTTTAACTTCCAATTACCGAGGGAACCAATTAATATTGATTTTATTCAACTTATCGAGTATTTTTCAAGGGACCGGGGAAAAATGTTCACTTTATCGAGAGATTCGTTAAACAAACCTTTACTCGGGTAAAACCCGGGCGAAGCCGGGAGCATCCATACAAGAATAATGATACAATTCCAAGGCAAGATACTATTTCTTTAACTTCCAATTACCGAGGGAACCAATTAATATTGATTTTATTCAACTTATCGAGTATTTTTCAAGGGACCGGGAAAAAAATGTTCACTTTATCGAGAGATTCGTTAGACAAACTTTTACTCGGGTAAAACCTGGGCCAAGCCGTGTACGTCCGCTAGTATATATATAAATAAATATATATCAATTAACAAAACACATAAATAGTGTGTGTGTGAAAAAATAATTTCATACAAAATTGTTTATATACAATGGTACCTTCTTCGACAGGTTCGGATGTTCCAAACAGTCAGTTACGAGATGGGTTCCTGGTAGATTGTTGGTAGATCATGCACTAATTTACTTTTAAAATGAAAAAAAAAATGTTTTTGATTAATATTCCTTATTATTGACAATTCATATAAAAATTAGTGAGAGACTCTTTGTTTCTTTACACTTGGCGCGAAACCTTTTACACCATAAATGGATTTCTCAAAACGCCCTGATGGAATTTCTGCCAGTACAGTGGAAATCCATGGTCGAAGAAGGATTTCAATCAATTCGCAATAACTTTAGTTTTTCTAAATATATTTGTTCAATGTGTTTTTCAGATGATCGTCCTCTTCCTCCTGGCGACTGTAGCCATTGCGCTGCCATTCCATCATCATCACGATGATCACCATCATCATCATGTAAGAATAACTTCAAAGACTATGAAACTATGACTTTTAGCGCTTAACTTTTATGGTATTCATAATATTTTCATGTTGATATATAACTTGAAATGATATTCATAATCGAGCTGTAACTGATTAACCTTTTGAATGAATAGGACCAACAATGTTTATTTAATAACTACTAAACCTTCTATTGCTGATTCAGCACGCCCACCCGTACCACTTCGGCTACCACTCCCCCGACCACGGCGGACACCACTACCGCAAGGAGTCCGGGGACGGCCACGGCGGAGTCCACGGCTCCTACGGCTACGTGGACGCCCACGGCATCAAGCGGCACGTGGACTACGTGGCGGACCACCACGGCTTCCGTGCCCACGTCAAGACCAACGAGCCGGGGACCACTGACCAGGACCCCGCTGCTGTCCACATAGAACACCACGGTCATCATGGTCATCATCACGGCCACCACCATCATGATCATCATCATGGTCATCATCATGGTCACCACGACCATCATCATGGTCATCATTTCTAAACATCAAGACGATGTTAAAACTTTCTTATTGTTATATCTTGGTTTCTAAATAAATTTATGTGTTTTCTAATAATTAACTGACACACTATAAATTGTTGTTGCCAATAAATGAATTGTTTGGATATTTATATACGCCATATTTTTATTCTATTAACAATCCTTTCCAGTGTATCTTAAAATAATTTATACCTCGATATACAACACTACACGGCATTGGAAATGGAACAACTAGAAAGAGTGGTTGTTTATTGAACAAGAGAAATGAAGGAATCGGTTGACGAGTGGTTTAAACCGTCGAATTCCCGCAGCCACCACCCCGGATCGAATCCAAAATTGTCCAATTCAAAAAATTTGCTTCAATTGCCCTCGTTACTTGAAAAAAATTAGAGACCCACTAGTGAATGCAATCAATCAAATAGTGCTCTGGCACACTTGTAAGTGGAAAAGTCGAACTGCTTCTTACATGTGTTAATATGAGCTGCACTTAGAGTAAAAGCAGTCATCAACTACTACCATGATTACCATGGTCTATACACCATGTGTACTAGGTATAATTCCTATATATATAAAAGTCAGTGTATGTATGTGTGTTTGTTCCTTTGTCGGCTATACACGTCCACAATACGTAACTAATCTGGCTGAAATTTTAACAGTATATAGAGTTGAATCTAGAAAAACTTATAGTGAAAATTTCAGGTCTCTATCCCGAATATTCTTCGAGTTATTTGCAAATTGCGTTGCAAATTTGCCCTTTCGCTTGCAAGCAGCGCCTCTAGCGGTGAAGATAGGAGGTAATATCAGCTGACCTAATGAACATGTAACACGAATTTTAACAGAAATTATAGAAAAATCTGGAAGAGATATTTAGCCAAAGAAATTGAAATTGATAGGTTTTGGGAAAAGATAGTTGTTTTTTAGTCAGAAAATGATGATGACGATATTGCTGTATCATGTTTGATTACCAGATACAAAATTATATCGGGGAAAATTCCAAAAATCAGAGACCAGGGGTGAAGCCAATTCATTTTTAGTTTGCAGGAACAAAATTCTAACAGAAAAAACATTAAATAAAGCAGAAGACACAAAGAGAGCTAGATCATCTCTCTATAAAAATATCGCTTCTCAGACACAAAGTTTGGAGCGGGACGTTTCACAAGAGTGACATCCACGGCGCCAATTTATAATTGTAACGAATAGTATTTGAAAATTAAAATAATAGAATTTTCAAATATCGTTGTGAAATTTATATATATATATATTTATATTTTAAAACACACAAAGTTTGGAGCGGGACGTTTCACATGAGTGACATCCACGGCGGTATTTGAATAAAAACATTTAATCGGGTAAAACCCGGGCGTTGCCCGGGTCATTCGGCTAGTACAAAATAAAAAAAGAAAGGTTTTGGCTAATGATTAATATATTTGAATATTTTTTCAAAAGGAATTCCTTTTATGAAAATATAATTATTGTGATATAATGCTAGATTGCTGATAAAATTGAGAGGAGACAAGAGGTTAAAACCCTCTGTTCCCGACAGCCATAAACCGGGATCGAATCCCGCGTTGGAAACTTGTTTTAATTTCTAAATAACTATTACATATTAGACATTGTTGCAAATATCATAAGCTAGGTTGATCTTTTTGAGCGGTACCTAGTAAAGTTATTTTGGAACAAGTGGGATAAATTGAGAAATAGAATTCACTGATCATGCGACTAAAATAAGGCTATAGGCTTACATTATCTATCAGAATGAATATCAACTTATTGAAATTACGAATATATTCTCACAATGAGTATCTTTTTTATTTAAAAAACGCTAGCTTTCAAGAGTTAATCGCTCTTCAACGGGCTTACTATAATATCGGCTTTATCCCACCAGAAATATTTACAAAAACAAACGCGCGCAGCGTGGATATTTATAACAGAATTTTTTTTTATAATTGAAAAACTTAAATTGGTTTGTAATTTAACTATTTTATGGAATATGTCTATTTTAATTTTTAGGGCATCCAGAACCTATAAAATTGATCTATTGATTTCTTCTGAGATATCGGTATTGTGAAGGTAAATTAATTTTTCTGTTTATGCTGCTATATTCATTGGAAACGAGAAATTCTAAGAGTAACCGTTGAAATTTGTTCTTAATGTTTTTGTAGTGGCATTTCGTTTGTGTTATGTTAAATTGGTGACCGGTCTGTTTCACAATTTTATTATGAATATCAACTTAATTATCGATTTTTTTAATTCGGGAATATTGACCAAAATATTTCTCGATACATCACGAAAATCCAAAAACGTACGTGGATTGTTGGCACTTTTTACCGCTCTACAGGTTGTACGTCAGCGACCAATCTAAGTGGTCCTAGAGGTTTCCTCTTGATTAAAGACACCGACAAGTCCGACTACAGTGGTGTTGAGAGCTATCAACTTGGAACTGCGCTGACTGGGGACATATAGTTTTTAGTGACGAGTCCCATTTCTTACTGTGTCCTGACGACCGTCGCAAACGTGCCTGGAGACGTCCTGGGCAGCGTATGGATCCTGGCCTTTATATATTTTTGTAAACATGTATAGAAAATAGTTTGAACATTTACATTCAAATATCTATACAGGATATAGCGTGTTTTTTTGTAATAAATAAATATTTAAATAAAATTATAATTACCACAATTATTTTTTGACTGGAGAGAAAACTCAGTTTTTGTTCATTAAAATAAAAACAATATATATATTTTTTCATTGTTTCCTAAAATACCTACATCTTGTTGTTTAAATTGTTTTGAAAAGCTATCCATATTAGTACCTTCCACCACAGGGCGCATTTTAACGATGGCCACCTGGCCAATGCAATCAACGTCACGAGAATACGTTGCGAATGTTATCCCTAAAACTAATTTTAAAAAATACAAGGCTATCATGATTCGAACTAGGAATCTTTTGATCTGTAGTCTCAGTCGTGACATGAATTTCATCCATTTATTTCGAAATTGATTATTAGAAATATACACACACAGGCAAAACTTAAGGAAGATGTACTTTTTAGCATGTATATCGGGTTTGAGACAATAACTATGGAAGATATTACAGTGACCTTTATTGAAGATACACGAGATAACTGTGTGTAAACAAAAACACAGACGACCAGAGACATTTAGACTATCCACTTCCTTAAATTTTGTATATGAGTGTACATAAGAAAAATACTTTTAGCATGTATCAAATGAGAGGATATGCCTTAGGTAGACAAGACCTATAAAAATGACCAGAAACATAAACGAAATTTTCAAAAAGAAAAATAATAATTTAAGTTTACAAAGAAATATACAAAAATCATCATTTGATAGAATAATTCATCCAGGGAAATGTTTTTATAAATATGTATTCAATTAAATCGAGCTTTCGGGTCTTGGAGCCCTTCTACATGAGTAATGTACATTATAGGGTCGAATCATAGTAATAAAACATCTCTATATACCGCAAATGCACAATTTACATAACTGATATTTTAGAAATAAAGAGAAAAAAAAAAACATGGAATAAAAATGTATATACACATATGATAAAAATGGATTATATTTAAGAATTTTATTTAAAAAATATATAATTATTAATTAATAAGTATAGGAAAAGACAAAATAAAATTGAAAGAATCAACTGTAGATATTATATTATAAAAAAGGCATATCTTGACCGCTTACATGAGTATTATTAGATATCAGAGAGCCATCTAAAAAGGCTCATATGAGTGAGGTTAGGATATGCCTATTTTATTTTAAATTTATATACCTTATGGAAAAAATTAAAGATGGTTGTACCTATCAGCATGTATATCGGGATTCAGACAATAACTCTGAAAGATATTACAGTGACCTTTATTGAAGACACACGAGATAACCAATATACACTCATGGACAAACCTTAAGGAAGTTGTACCTATCAGCATGTATATCGGGATTCAGACAATAACTCTGAAAGATATTACAGTGACCTTTATTCAAGACATACGAGATAACCAATATACACTCATGGACAAACCTTAAGGAAGTTGTACCTTTCAGCATGTATATCGGGATTCAGACAATAACTCTGAAAGATATTACAGTGACCTTTATTGAAGACATACGAGATAACCAAGTGTTAACAAAAAAAATGGTCACTTTCTCCTTCAAAAAAAAAAAAAAAAAAAAAACAGACTACTGATGAAATTAAAGACTTTCCACTTTATTAAGTTTTGTCCATGAGTGTATAATACAAAATGACTATTAAAAATTGATATATATATGACATAATAAAAATATGATTTTTATTATTCATAAAATAATTGGAATTCTAAACACAGAGTTAATTTTTAAAATCCTTAACAAAAGGAATACAACCCATTATTGTTTTTGTTTTTACTTAGATAATAAAACGAAAATTGAAATTATACCGCGAATTTTCGTTTTACAATCATCAGCCGCGTTATATTGTATACTTAGATAATATCATTTTAAATTGAATGTATGCAAACTGTTTGTCTTAGAAATATAATCAAATAAAAAAATAAATACAATTTTGGAAAAAAAAAAAAGTTATCATTCATTTCAATCCACGACTGCATGAATGAATTGGTAACGTACCTAGAATACGTCTTTTTTTATGACATATATATATATAACATACAATAAGTAGGCAGGAAATATATGATATGGATGCATGGAAATATGCTAAGTGAGAAATAAAAGAAGTATATAAGAAATGTACAATAGGTAGACAAGCATATAGGAAGACTGTCTTCATCAAAATTGTATATTTGGTAAAATTGAAAAGTGCATCACACACACAATAAATATAGTTCAGGTTTATTCACTAAATTACATTGAATATTTGCAAGTTTTACTTCATCAGAGAGAATTTGTGGATTATTATAAAATTGTTAATTTTTCCAAGAATGCAGCATTAGTTTCTCCTTGTTTTATAAATATGAAATTTCCACATATATGTATGTTAATATAAATTTCTTTCATATTGTAACGTTTTATTTTTGCTTTAACTTTTCAAAGAAATGTTTTATTTTAAATCTTTATCTAATTTGTTTGTTTGTTTTAAATAAAGAGGCAAATTTACCATGTTGTTGTTCTTTTGTTTATTCATTGTTCTTTTTTTCCAATGATGATAAGAGTTATTGATCACACATTAAAAATCAATGAAAAACCAATTACAAAATTAATTACAAAATTCAGAAACGTGTCATATCCCTCGGCTTGAAGGATTTATTTTCGCAAAATAAATGGTTTCAATTGTGACACATGAACTTTAACCAAGGAGGAATCATCTTTCAATAATTCACACGTAACACTATATATTATTCTTGTTATTTGAAAAGGACCCTCATACTTTGGGGATGTTTTGACCATACTTGGATCATTACTAGCTATTTTACGAAGGACCAGATCACCAACTTTGAATGACGACTGCGGATGTTTTGCATCGTGTCGTGCTTTCCACTTTTCTCTATGCTTTGCGCTATTTTCTATTGCTTTCTTCCTTACATTTTCTATGGTGAAATGTGGTGATTCAGAAAATTCTGGTATTGCACAATCACCATAAAGTAGGAAATTTGGAGAAAACCCAGTGACATCATGGGGTGTGCTATTATAATCTTTCACAATTTTGGCAAGTAATGATGACCATTTTAGTCATGGATTCTCTTGAAGGTTTGTTCTTAATTTGGTGAGTATAGTGTCATTCATCTTTTCACACAGTCCATTACTCTGCGAATGATATGGCGTCGAATAGGTGTGTTGAACTTGATGCTTATTCAAAAACTTGTTAAATTCTTTTGATGTAAAATTCTTTCCGTTGTCGGTTAAAATACATTTGATTTGGGGAACAGTTCTGTTGATTTTGTCTAAACATTGAATTACTGCTTGAGAAGTGTTGGTGACAGTAGGGAAAGCCCAAACAAATCTTGTTAGGTGGTCAATTATTACTTGAATGTATTTGTGCTTGGTTTCATTTGCTGCAGAGCCTAGCACAATAGTATCCATTGATATTAATTCCAGTGGTTTCAGATCAGAGTTTGGTGCAACATATTCTCCAATAAATGGTTTATGACTGCATTTAGTTATTTGACATATTTTACATGAGCGAACTTAGTCTTTGATGCATCTGATAGCATTCGGCCACCAATAAAATGGTGTTATCAATTTTACTGTCTTGTTACTTGAGGGGTGAGAATGATTATCGTGGTATTCTTTGAGAATTTCTTCTTGGAATGATTCTGGAACAACTGTTTTTAGAACTCCATTATGTTTCACCATAATAAGATCTCGATGAATATGAGAGTTCTTTACAAAACTGAGATCCGCTTTTTGTTGGTGTAGTCGAAGAGTGGGGATTGATATATGAAATGACACTGGTGATCTTGACAATGCATCAACATGCGTTTGCTTTGATCCTGATCTGTGAACTATTTTCATTGACTTGGTTGATAATTCAATTATCCATCGGAGATATTTTGCCTTTGGTTTCTTTACGTTGAAGAGCCATTCCAAAGCCGAATGATCTGTAATGACTTCAAATGTATTGTTCTCAAGATAAACTTCAAAGTATTCAACTGATTGAACTACAGCAAAGCATTCCAACTCAAATTCAGAATAGTTCTGTTGATGTGGTAGAAGTTTCCCTGAATAATAGGAAATTACATGTTCTTGATTATCATTTCCAATTTGAGCTAAAATAGCACCAATTCCCAGTTTAGATGCATCTGTATAAAGCTTACATGCTAATGAAGGATCATATGTAGAAAGAACAGGATCTGTGAATAAATGAGACTTTAGTTCCTGAAATGATTTGTTAACTTCAGTAGTCCATTTGAATAACTTATTTTTTCTTGTGAGGCTTGTTAAAGGATCTGCAATTTCACTAAATTTAGGAATAAATTTCCTGTAGTAACCTGCTAAACCCAAAACTGCCTTACTTGCTTCACTGTTTTAGGTTGAGGGAACTCATTTATTGCCTTTGTTTTTTCAGGGTCAGGTTTAATCTTGTTATGTCCTATGATATGACCTAAATATCTTATTTCTTGTTTTGCAAAGGAGCATTTCTTCAACTTGAGTTTGATATTGTTTTCTTTAAGCTTGTCAAATATTTTCTTCATGAGTTCAATATGATCTTTAAAGGTACTGCTGTAAATTAGAATATCATCTTGATAATTACAAACACCGTTCCAAAGAAGATTTCCAATAATATGCTGAATTATTCGCTGAAAGGTACTTGGAGCATTTTTCAAGCCAAATGTCATAACAAAAAATTCATAATGCCCGTCATGAAAGCAGTTTTCTCAACAGAGTCTGGATGTATTTCAACATGCCAAAAGCCCCATGCTATGTCAAGTGTTGTGAAGTATTTCGCATTATGTAAGCGATCAAACATATCTTGGATGTATGGAAGAGGCTGCTTGTCATCAATTGTAATTGCATTCAGTTTTCGGTAATCTATGCACATCTTTTGTGAACCATCCTTTTTAGAGACCAACACTACGGGGAAGGCCCAAGGTGACTGAGATTCTCTTATTAGTCCCTTTTTACTCAATTCTTCAACTTGTCTTTTTATTTCATCATATTCGGCAAGTGGTCTTCTATATGGTCTACAACTGATGGGTGGATGTTCAATTGTATGGATCTTGTGTTGAACAGCAATCCTTCCGATGTCAGTTTCATGCTGGCTGAACAATGCTTGATTTTCTTTAAGTAATTGATTAAGCTCTTTTTGCTGAACAGTTGGAAGATGCGTTTCAGGAGATATATAAAAACATTCATTTCCTTTAACATACACCGCTTTGTCTTTTGTGTCAATTATTAATCCAATTTTTCCTGCTACATCAAGTCCAATAAGCAATGGATAGCTAAAGTTTTTCACTACATGAAGCTTACACTCGACAAGTTTAGAATGGATTTTCAAAAATACTTCTACTGATCCTAAAGTATATGCAAAACTATCTACTTGTTTAATTTTGATTCTATCGTTTACATTCAATTTTAACTTGTTGTTTTAAAAGCGAACAGCTCATTAATGAAATAGTTGACCCGGTATCAATAAAAGATGAAACTGGAATATTATTAAGTAAAACTTCAACATTAACAAATCTATAAGGAAAATTGGTATTTGCCATGCAAAGTGAATCAGCTATGGTTTGTTTAACATCTGTGGTGATATTAGTTGCTTGGTGTTTAAGCTTGTCTTTATAATTAGGATCATAATCTTTGCAATCACTTATCCAATGTTTAAAATACAATCCTTTTTTCTTACAAATAGGACACCAATATGGGCAATTTTTTGAGATTGTAGGTGTAGTTATATTAAAAACCTTGGTTTTACTTCTCTGTTGTTGCCTTATTTGATTATTGTTTTGTTCAATCTCCATGGCAATCTGCATCCAATGTGATGGATCTTTAGGCTGGGCTGTTACGAGATAATTTTTCCAATCTAATGGTAATCCATCCGTTAACATTTTTAGCTTCTCGACATTATTGAGGCTTGTTTGATTTAATAATCTAATTTTATCTCTAAAATAATCTTCCACGGTTTCTCCTTTTTTAAGTCTTCTTTTTGATGCTGCAACTATAGGGCTTTCAACTTTATATCCAATGCGCTGAATTAATTTGAGTTTAACAGTATCCCATTTTTTAATGGATGCGTTGCTCAATATTTCATCAGCAAACCATTCTAAAGCATCTTTTGATAAATAATAAATTAGATTATTGATTCTATCGACTTCATCTAGTTTACCAGTTTCCAATTCATATAGTTTAAGCCATGATTCAGGCCGAATTGAACCTTTATCACCGCTAATTTTCTCTAATTTGTTTACATTTACTGCCATTGTACTTACTTTTTCTTTCGTCGAAGCCTTTTTTGATTTATATTTTAATCCTTTCGTAGCTGCGCCAAATATTTTATGTAACGTTTTATTTTTGCTTTAACTTTTTAAAGAAATGTTTTATTTTAAATCTTTATCTAATTTGTTTGTTTGTTTTAAATAAAGAGGCAAATTTACCATGTTGTTGTTCTTTTGTTTATTCATTGTTCTTTTTTTCCAATGATGATAAGAGTTATTGATCACACATTAAAAATCAATGAAAAACCAATTACAAAATTAATTACAAAATTCAGAAACGTGTCAATATATATTATTAGGATATATTTATTCCATATATATACAAGTTTTTTTAGAATAAAAAGGCATGTTTTGGATGAAAATGCCATTTATTTTTCTAATATTTCAGTTGGCTGGACGCCAACCTTTATCAAGATATTATAACATATTTAATGTGTGTCAACAACAAACTCAGCGCCATACATGACACACATTAATATGTTATAACACCTTGGTAAAGGTTGGCGTTCTGCCAACTGAAATATTGGTAAAATAAATGGTATTATAATTCAATATATGCCTTTTTATTCAAAGATTTACTTATGAATTGCTCTATTTTCAAATATATACAAGTATATTTTATTTTTTCATGTGTGTCAATATAAACCTTATCTATATATGTTGATATAAATTCATCCATTTGTGATTACATGAATTTCTTACAAAGCAATAAGATATAAAAATATCTATTTTTTTATTTATCATATTTCATATATTTGAATTGATGTTAAAATAGTTTCTTGTGATGTTGATCTAAATTTATTCCACACTCGTATTGACAAATAACCACCTACAAAAATGTACATTCACAGACAAACCTTAAGGAAGTTGTATCTTTCAGCATGTATATCGGGATTCAGACAATAACTCTGAAAGATATTACAGTGACATTTATTGAAGACATACGAGATAACCAAGTGTTAACAAAAAAAAGGTCACTTTCTCCTCCAAAAAAAAAAAAACAGACTACTGACGAAATTAAAGAATTTCCACTTTCTTAAGTTTTGTCCATGAGTGTATAATGACAAAATGACTATTAAAAATTGATATATATATATATATATATATATATATATAACATACAATAAGTAGGCAGGAAATATATGATATGGATGCATGGAAATATGCTAAGTGAGAAATAAAAGAAGTATATAAGAAATGTACAATAGGTAGACAAGCATATAGGAAGACTGTCTTCATCAAAATTGTATATTTGGTAAAATTGAAAAGTGCATCACACACACAATAAATATAGTTCAGGTTTATTCACTAAATTACATTGAATATTTGCAAGTTTTACTTCATCAGAGAGAATTTGTGGATTATTATAAAATTGTTAATTTTTCCAAGAATGCAGCATTAGTTTCTCCTGTTTTTATAAATATGAAATTTCCACATATATGTATGTTAATATAAATTTCTTTCATATATATTATTAGGATATATTTATTCCATATATATACAAGTTTTTAGAATAAAAAGGCATGTTTTGGATAGAAATACCATTTATTTTTCTAATATTTCAGTTGGCTGGACGCCAACCTTTATCAAGATATTATAACATATTTAATGTGTTAAAATTTTACACAAATAAATTTACTGGCAATGCGTTTCTCTTAGATATCATCAAATATTATCTCTACAGACCTTACTGCAATGATATGAGTTATTGAATGAGAGGGCTTGGCTCATCAGTAGTGAACCCTCTCAGCGGTTTCGCTAAATTAATCTCTAGACCGCTCTACTATTGTATTGGAATTGTTTTGTTATATACCCTGCTTTTCTATGGAAGGCAGCTTAGGGGTGTTTAGTGAACTATGGACATAAGCTTATAGGTCTTTAGAGGTACATACATATAATTTCAAGGTATTGCATCGAGCAAAGCTCTTCCGCAAAATATGTTTTCATAACCAATATATTTTAGTAAATTGAATTTGGCAATAAAATTTAATTTACTAATATATATTGGTTATGAAAACATATTTTGCGGAAGAGCTTTGCTCGATGCAATACCTTGAAATTATATGTATGTACCTCTACAGACCTATAAGCTTATGTCCATAGTTCACTAAACACCCCTAAGCTGCCTTCCATAGAAAATGCAGGGTATATAACAAAACCAGTCCAATACAATAGTAGAGCGGTCTAGAGATTAATTTGGCGAAACCGCTGAGAGGGTTCACTACTGATGAGCCAAGCCCTCTCATTCAATAACTCATATCATTGCAGTAAGGTCCTGTAGAGCTAATATTTGATTATATTTAAAAGAAACGCATTGCCAGTAAATTTATTTGTGTAAAGTTTTAACGATAGATGGCAATAAAATTTAATATACAGGTATATATATTTTTTTCATGTGTGTCAATATAAACCTTATCTATATATGTTGATATAAATTCATCCATTTGTGATTACATGAATTTCTTTCAAAGCAATAAGATTTAAAATATATTTTTTCATTTATCATATTTCATATATTTGAATTGATGTTAAAATAGTTTATTGTGATGTTGATCTAAATTTATTCCACACTCGTATTGACAAATACCACCTACAAAAATGTACATTCACAGACAAACCTTAAGGAAGTTGTATCTTTCAGCATGTATATCGGGATTCAGACAATAACTCTGAAAGATATTACAGTGACCCTAATGGAAGACACACGAGATAAGCAAAATACACTCATGGATTCTTCTAAAAAGCATACAACCAGCGATATCAAAGACTTACTACTTCCTTAAGCTTTGTCCATGAGTGTTTGTGTGGCATTTATAGCACCTCTTTAGTTTATTTTGAACTGAAAAACACAGAGCGATGTGTCCGAATATCTCCTATCACCCTGTGTTGACATTAACCTGTCCCATAGGAGTTGTTTACTAAGGTGACCAATCGACCCTTGAGAATGGAATTAACCCTAATATTCCCCAGCGGGACAATCAGGGCTGTTGTGTTGTTTATCTTTTATAAACTACAACTTATATATTTATTATTTAATTATAATTATTTATTTATCACACACATTTAAATTTAGTAAAGATTAATTCTCTATTTACAAAACACAGTCAGTCTATTGTTCTTAATTCCTCTTCTTAAATTCACATCACTTATATATTTCACACTATTCTACATATTCCTCCCTTGTTTAGTTAGTATCTAATCATGTCCTTAAATCTAGAAGGAACATGTATTTGTCTTCCACTTCTAGTGATGACAGTCTTGTTTTCATTCTCATTAGGTGATTCATTTGGGTATAAACAGTCCATATCAGATATAGCAATCTGCTCTTCTGGTACAATATCTTCTAAGGTTGCTTCTTGTTCTGGTAGATACCTTGAAGTACTAGGAAGTTCCATTCTAATTTCTGGAGTCTTAATCAAAGTGGTATTCAAATCAATTCCTTTGTTAAAATCTTGTAAGACATTGGCATGTCTTAAATGCTTTGCATTCCTAATGATAAAGCTACCTGTCTCTGTATTGACTAACTTGAATGAATTTGGAGATATAGTCTCTAGAATGATAAATCTTTGGTTGTCATAATTTGGTGTCAACTTGCTTTTCATTTCAGTGTTTGCAACAAAAACAATATTACCTTTCTTGAAGTCATGAGGCAAGGCCTTATTCTTGCTATCAGCATATTTCTTCATTCTTTCTTTATAGGCTTGATTATGCTCCATCACTTCTTTCAGATCAACACATAGTCTGATTTCTTCAGTACCCTTTTTTGGAACTGCCACAATGTTTGAGATCCATTCAGAAGCTTCATGGACTTCCTCAAAAATGCCATCTTCTATCATTTTGTCTAGCTCTTGATTGATGGCTTCTACCATTTTATATGGAAAATGTCTGCATCTCTGAGCTACAGGAGTAACATTTTCTTTTAGAGTTATTTTTTGACTATAACCCTTCACATTTCCTTGACCTTGAAAAAGGTTCATGTTTTCTTGTATCAAATTATATATATCCTTCGGAATAACTTCCTGTTGAATATTCCTTATTTTTGTTCCACGCTTTATAATTTCTAATTCGAAACTTGCTTTCTTTCCTAAAAGAGGTTCTGCTTTACCTTCAATCACAAAAATCTGTTCCTTTATAGACCTTTCACCCCATGAAACATCTGCAAAGAAATATCCACAACATGGAAGAGGTGAAGTTTGTCCATAGGCATAAAATTTCCTTTCTGTACCATTCAAAGTTGGCATTTGAGATTTAGGAAAAATATTTTTCAAATTTTCAAGTCCTATGAATGTTGTATCACTACCTGTATCAATAGTCATTTTTATTTCCTTTCCATCTATATAGATACTTTCTTTGTTATCAGAGCCTAAAAAGAAAGTGTATTCATCTGAGTCTTCATTATTTTCAGAAATATTTTGAATATTTCTTTTCTTTCCTTCAATATTTTTATATTTATTTTTATTTCTACAAACTCTATTAAGATGACCCATCTTGTTACAAAATGTGCATTTCATATTTCTAGCTCCACATTTATATGGAGGATGTGTAGTTAAGCCACATCTATAGCATTCTTCCAAATTAGGTGCACTTACCTTGGAGGTGCTTCCTTTTTGATGGTACACATTATGAGCTTTTGATCCTTTAACAGTTGATTCATTAGCTGCTTGGAAATTATTTTTATAGTTTACTCTATTTATTGAGGTCATATCTTCATTTGTCAATACTCTAAATTCTTCTTTGGCTGTTTCAAACATTCTTGATATCTCAATTGTTCTTTGAAGATTCAAATTATCTTGTTGCAACAACTTTTCTTTTAATTGCCTATTATAGCATTTTTCTATTATCTGATCTCTGATCATGTCTTCTTCTAAATTTCCAAATTCACAGGATTTGACTAATTCTCTTAGGGCAATGACATATGAATCAATATTTTCATCTGTATTTTGTTTTCTTTGCCTAAATTTAAATCGTTCTGATACAATATTTTTTTGTGGTGTGAAATATTTAGTTAAAGCTTCTTTTGCTTTTTCATACGTATCTTTTTCTTCTGGCAAATTAAAGAAAATTCTTTGGACTTGTGGTCCAAGGCAATGCAAAAGTGTTGCCCTTTTAACGTCATCTTTCTTTGTTGAAACACCGCTTGCTAATTCATAAATTAAATATGAATTCATCCAATGTTTGTACTCGGAATACAAATCTGTAGCATTAAGGTTCAACGGTAATGGAGACGTCAAATTATTTGCCATCTTCTGTTACGCTTATTTAATTATTATTTTCTTTTTTTTTAATCCTCGTCGCCAAATATGTTGTGTTGTTTATCTTTTATAAACTACAACTTATATATTTATTATTTAATTATAATTATTTATTTATCACACACATTTAAATCTAGTAAAGATTAATTCTCTATTTACAAAACACAGTCAGTCTATTGTTCTTAATTCCTCTTCTTAAATTCACATCACTTATATATTTCACACTATTCTACAAGGGCCATGGTACCAAGTCATTCAACACCTAGTGTAGTATATAAACGTAGAGTAGATTCAGTCAGTCAGTAGCATTCCCCTCCACTTCAACCATGTTCCCCCAGGTGAGTCAGCTCCTGTACCTAACTACATCACATAGCACTGATTCAACACTTAGATAATTTCAGGTACATAGCCTCAAAATACAATTGATAGAAATTACCTGCAGGTTTCTGACCTCTGTGCTGTCTGGAGTTTAGGAACTCCATTTATGCTTCCTTCCTGCCCTGAATCTATATAAGACCGATGGTCTTAATAAAGCTGTATGTGTGAAATTACTAACGCCTATAAATACTTTAGAAGTGTACGATAAGTAGATATATTAAAGACTATATCAATCACCCAAAATATAAAGAGTAGAAAAATATTCTCAATAAAATATCTAAGGTGCTGCGGGACCTTCCTCGACAGGTCCAGATAGCTCAAGCGGTCATATAGGAGGAAAGAGAATCTTAGACGGTTATTAAAAGTATTTTAAGAGGATAAAAAATACGTATATACACTCAGTATACTTATGTCGCCGGTCCTCTGTTTTTTAAGGAGACAGAGGCAATTTTGTTCACACTTGATTATCTCGTGTGTCTTCAATAAATGTCACATATATGTATAAAGAATCTTTAAGAGTTATTGTCTGAATTCCGATGTACATGTTAAAAGGTTTAACTTCCTCAAGTTACACGCTCGGTCTTTTTTCCTTTGTTTTAGCAGTGATTGAACATTATAAAGTAAATTTATTGAATTCTAACCGCAGTGAAGGAACATTTTAATGTCGTAATCACGAGCATTCAAGATTGAATAATTAAATTAGTTGTGCAGATTCATAAGTCTAGTTTTATCGACAGCACACACCAAGTAACGTATACGTAACCTAGACTGAGTGTGTATTTCAATAACAAGCTCACTGTCGGGGCTAGATTTTTATTTAAAAATTCTCTAATAAGTTTGACTTGAATATTAACATATAAGATTGTTATTTATAAGACACAACATTTATTTTTAATTGCATCTTTGAGCGTTATGTTGAAGGAGAATGTAGATTCTATTGTATAACATGTTTCAAACCAATAACCTTTTAGTAACGAAATGAAATCCAAATAGAATACTTTAAATAAGAGAAATTAATATCTTACTAGAGAGGCCTCGTTTTTACCTATTATATTTTGACAATTTTTTTTATTGGATTCTATACTTATATTTTCAAATTCTAAATAAGTTATTCAGAAATTTATAAATATTCTTTATATTATTTTGTCAATTTTTTTCTCAGTTTAAAATGTGAGAATGACTTTCTAATGTTTCCACATATTTACTGCAGAACATTTACCTTTATAAATGAATTAGAACTTCTTATATATAAGATGCTTTGATATCAATGCGGAAAGTATTCCCCTATGAAGGGAGAGGGATTTTGAACAATTCTCCAGTACTTATTTTTGTAATTCTCTATTCCGTGTCTTCTGCAGGTAATCGTCCTATTCTTCCTGGCAGCTGTGGCCATCGCCCTGCCCTTCCATCATCATCACGATGATCACCATCATCATCATGTAAGTTTCACATCGACATTAGTTATAACGCTTAACCCAAATTCCATTTAGATTAAGAATTATATTTGCCTATATATAGCGCAAATATAGAAATAATAAACTTTTAGCTGATTAAATAATTTGAAATTCCTATACGAATTACTGAGGCTTCCATTGCTGTGTCAGCACGCCCACCCGTACCACTTCGGCTACCACTCCCCAGACCACGGCGGACACCACTACCGCAAGGAGTCCGGGGACGGCCACGGCGGAGTCCACGGCTCCTACGGCTACGTGGACGCCCACGGCATCAAGCGGCACGTGGACTACGTGGCGGACCACCACGGCTTCCGTGCCCACGTCAAGACCAACGAGCCGGGGACCGCTGACCAGGATCCCGCTGATGTTCACCTAGAACACCACGGTCATCATGGTCATCATCACGGCCACCACCATCACGATCATCATCATCACGGCCATCACCACGGTCATCATCACGGTCACCACGATCATCATCATGGTCATCACCATGGTCATCATTTCTAAACACCAAGGCAAAGTTTTTATTTCTAATTGTTATATAATGGTTTTAAAGGAAGTCAGCTAACCTGATTTATAAACTGTGTTTGTTTATAATTATATTACACTGTAAACTGTTGTTAGCGCAATAAACAAATTATTTTTGTATATTTATGTCATCTTTTATTCTATTAACATCCCTTTCCAGTTTTATCCTAAAATAATTGACACACACCTCGATATATATTTCTTGAGAAGATGATAATTGTAAATTAGAGATATACACTGAGATTTCATTGTTCACTGTTTAGACCACCCACGGTCGCCTTTTTAATGGTGGAAGGGTAGGCTCGAAAATAGATTTTTTCATTGAAAAGGATGACAGAGGTGGCCGAAACATCGAAGAATGAATAAATTGATATATCTCTAATGGCGCTCTGCCTTCTGTAAAGCACATGTGCTCCTGGTCAGGATATGCCATTTTTAATATTGATTTCAACACCTGATCTTTTTATCTTTTTTTTTCTTTCGTTTTTTAATATATATATATATATATATTAGCCAGCCTACAATATTATAAGGTTGTCCCAAAAGTTCGTATTTTTCTTAAAATGTTGTTTTTCTTATTATTTGATGAATAATATTATTACGACGAATACATAATAATTACATAATGCAATTACCTCATACATAATAGAAAGACATTATAAATAATCGGCGAATAATATTGGTATTTCAAATTTTTGCAAGTGTTTACGAAATTTTAGGACAATCTTGTATTCTTAATATTTGGACCCATATGATAAGTTGAAAAATGGCCTGGATCAGTATTTTATTTAAAAAAAGTAGAAAATCGTGAGTCGAAGAATTTCCATATGTATGTATTTAAAAGTAGAGAATTTACTTTGTTTCAATAATGCATCTTACAAATTTCATTGAGCTTATTAGTCAAATGAGAGATTAGTTTTAATCTAAGGAAGAATGTTTTGCAAAAAGACATAGTTTAATTAACTCAAGCTTTCGTACCTTGGAGCCCTTCTACAGGTGTATGGTTAGATATAACACCGCTTCTTAAAGGAATAATTTGAAAATTTTCCTAACATTTTATCTATAGAAGTGAACTAATGTGAATTTTTTGTTTATAGAAAACTAGCGAACCCGGCCACGCGTTGCTGTGGCTAAGTTGTAATATGTTAAATTAATATTATACTAAACTATTCAGTACAGTAAAGTTAATATTAACTTATAAAGATAAAAATGTTTTAGCCGATCTAAAGCCCTACGGGATTGAGAATGGAACGTTACGTTAAAATTTGAAAGTGATTTATATATATATAGATAATATAGCCCTTTATAATCACTGCATTAATAAATGTCAGTGAACTTGTTTATATGTATTGTTTTTGTTTTTGAGATATTCTAATAGAACGTTCTCACAATTTTTGTAAATTATTTATATATGCACAAACACAGAATTTAAAAATATGTCTTAAAATTTGCTATAATTATTGTTATAAATATTATTTTAAAATAATTCGCCAGAAATCGTCCCGGTAGTATACTAAACAACTTCCCAAAGTTTCATGGCAAACATCTAAAATAAAATAATACTTTTAAATACTTTGCTACAATATTAAAAAGAGGGGTGCTTAGGTGTTCAAAATGTAAAATGTGCTCTAAATAGTATTACATAGAGCCTTCATAACAAAAATATTTAAAATAAACCAATTAAAATATAATAATGCTGTAAAAAAAAGACTTTGCTACAATAATATAAAAGAAATGAAAATAAAAAAAGACACCCACGCTGAGCCTCGAACCTAGGTTTGTTATAAATATTATTTAAAAATTGTTTATGTTAATTTTTATTTTAAAAAGCCTACATTTTAATTAAAATAATATTTTTAATAATTTGCTACAATAATATAAAAGAAATGAAAAAAAAACACCCACGCTGAGCCTCGAACCTAGGTTGTGGGGGTACGAAGCTGTGTACCTAACCTATAGGCTAAGCTTGACGTTACAAATGCGCAATGCGAGGCTATTTCAGGCCATACGCCTGCCGCGAGGGGGCGCTGATTGCGAGTGAATTTACGTTTTATTGTAAGTAAAAATGCAACGAAAGGTTATTTCTAAAGAGTAATTAGCCAGAAACCATCCCGTAGTATACTAAACAACTTCTCAAAGTTTCATCACAATCGGTTGAGCGATGTAGAAGATTATCACTTACGGACGGACCAACAAGCATTCATTTTTATATATATAGATATAAAAGTAAATTTATCTCACTTCTTTGAAGAGAGCATTACACATGTTGGAGTATTATGAATAGAAATAGTATTTCTACTGCTAATTATGGATAGGTAAACTGTTAGAATACTTAGTTCTTTCTAAATAATTTTCCATTATGTGTGCTGCATGGAATGAATTTTAATTTTAATATGAAAATATCAGGTTTCCGGGAATAAGTTTATTTTATTATTTTATACAAGGGATTATTTTATTGAAATGAAGCTTGTTAATTCAATTAATTATAATAGAAACTTGATAATAATGAGGAAATATTTGTACTGACTTGATTTTTTGACAGGTGTGAAACTATAGGTTTTTATCGTGAACGTTATTTTATGTAAGTCGTGAGGTTGTGCCCAGAGTAGAACCTCTAAACACAATTTCACGACACACAAGTGTTGGGAGAAATTGTATACTTTTATTGAATATTTTGTGATTTTTTATCACTTAATAATTCGAAGTATGCTGCAATTCATATAGTACAGTATCGATATTATTCTACATTGAATGCCATTAGATTCCTACTTTGGAAAGGGCAACAGTGGATTATTGAAATATCAGATAATAATTTATTTGAGGTTTAATAAGTTTAAATTTCATATTATTCTGTATACAATAAAACCTTTCTATAAAGAACAACACCTAATTTCAGAGCCAAAATCTCCTTTAGAGAGAGGTTTCCTTTTATCGTAGAGTTGGTAAATAGTAAAAGTATGCAATTTTGGCGACGAAAACTGTCTTTTATAGACAAGTGTCTTCTAGCGAGAGTGTCTTAGCATGGAGGTTTCACTTTATATATATTTAATTTTAAAAAGCATCTATATTGCATCAAAATATAATTTATTTTACTAATATTTTAGTTGTCTGAACGCCAACCTTTTTCAAGGTATTTACAAGGTAGAGTCTTCCTTATAAATTGAGAAATAGCTATTTAAAATCGAATGAATTATTTCTCGGCCTCCATCCCGAGGCAATGACAAGGGTGGCTACCATCTACAAGTACCACCTTGGTCTTGAGTTGGGTAAAACCAGCCATCACATCGACCTGCCCACTCTTTGGGAAAGAAATCTAGCGTTCCATCGGTGGCGGAGTCTTTCCCGCAGTGGACATCACCAATGTATATATTTCAGATAAATATTTGAATATATATTTTTAAATATATTTATTTTTTACGTATATATTTATCAATATTTATGTCTTATTCTCATTCTTTTTAAAAATAAATTTTGTATTTAAATCTATATAATCTTATATGTACATTGTAATAAAGTAGTTTCAATCTCAATCTCTTTCTCTCTTATTATACCGCAAGAACATAACTTCACACACAGGCTATATACCTGTAAAATATCAGAGAAAAACAAACCAAGCTACCAGCAACATTTAGTCACACTATCAGGAGGTGATTTTCTCTCATTTTCTTTCAAACTGGCCACAGTACAATTTCACTTTTGCACTATTTTTCATAGGTATCTCAATCCATGTGTTGGAGTTTTTTTTTTCTTCACATATTATTCATTGTTTCAATTATCATGAACTAGGTTGCTCTTGCTGAGCGGTACCTATTAATGTGATTTGAACCAGATGGAGTTTTTTCGGAATGTTCCACATGCTCTTGTCATGACCAACTGGAGAAACGCAAAAACCCTTATATGCGTTTCAAGAATGAAAGAAAAACGAATATGCAAAGTTTCGAACCTGGTCTGGTATATTTTACGTTGTATCACTCCATAAATCTCTCAAATACTAAAATAAAATAATAAATTGAAATTAGTTTCTTTTTTGAAACATGAAAACCTAGGCGTTACACTAGACCAAAATTATTCCTGGATATTATAATGAATTTGCATAAAATAAACAAGAAATGAACAAGAACTAAACAAGAAGCATACAAGAAGTAGACAAGAAGAATAAAAGAGTAGTCACAAAGTATATATAAGAGAATTATACAAATTTGCCAAGATAGATACAATAAATATATATGAAGACAATGCAGCAAACTAGAAGGTACAATAGGTATATAGGAGATGTCTGCTTTTTTGGGTGTATGCATCTCTTATACCTATTGCATAGTTCTGGTCTACTAATATTGGGATATGTAGACAAATAAGCAGAGGAGAAAGATGCAATAAGTACAGAAGATGTCGACATGCAAAGAAGAGGACAAGATATAAGGAATAAGTATAGGAGATATAGACACAAAGAATCAGACAAGAACTATATAATAAGTATAGGAGATAAAGACACAAAGAAGAGGACAAAATCTTTAGAATAAGTATAGGAGATATAGACACAAAGAATCAGACAGGAACTATATAATAAGTATAGGAGATATGGACACAAAGAAGAGGACAAAATCTATAGAATAAGTATAGGAGATATATACACAAAGAAGAGGACAAAATCTATAGAATAAGTATAGGAGATATAGACACAAAGAATCAGACAAGAACTATATAATAAGTATAGGAGATATAGACACAAAGAAGAAGACAAGGACAATGCCATAAATATAGGAGATATAGACACAAAGAAAAGACAAGGACAATGCCATAAATATAGGAGATATAGACAAAGAAGCAGACAAGAATTATATAATAAGTATAGGAAATAAAGACACAAAAAGAATACAAGGACAAAATAAACAATAGTCAAAGAATATGTAGACAAAAGAAGTAGACAACAAATAAACAATAGCTATAGAAGATGTAGACAAAAGAAGTAGACAACAAATAAACAATAAGTATAGGAGATGTAGACAACAAATAAACAATAGCTATAGAAGATGTAGACAAAAGAAGTAGACAACAAATAAACAATAAGTATAAGAGATGTAGACAACAAATAAACAATAGCTATAGGAGATGTAAACAAAAAGAAGTAGACAACAAATAAACAATAGCTATAGGAGATGTAGACAACAAATAAAAAATAAGTATAGGAGATGTAGACAACAAATAAACAATAGCTATAGGAGATGTAGACAAAAAATAAACAATAGCTATAGGAGATGTAGACAAAAAGAAGTAGCCAACAAATAAACAATAGCTATAGGAGATGTAGACTAAGAGAAGTAGAAAACAAATAAACAATAGCTATAGGAGATGTAGACAAAGAGAAGTAGACAATAAATAAACAATAGCTATAGGAGATGTAAACAAAAAGAAGTAGACAACAAATAAACAATAGCTATAGGAGATGTAGACAACAAATAAAAAATAAGTATAGGAGATGTAGACAACAAATAAACAATAGCTATAGGAGATGTAGACAACATATAAACAATAGCTATAGGAGATGTAGACAAAGAGAAGTAGACAACAAATAAGCAATAGCTATACAATGTGAAAAAATAGTACAAATGTAATATTGTACTGGGATAAGGTGCATATGTTAAGAAAAAGGCATCTCCTTATCGTGCAACTGAAAGTTGCTGATGGCTTGCGCCATCTATCGGAATAAATATCAACTATTCTCGTTGATTTTTAATTATTCCAGAATTGGTCAAATACCCATTCTTGATTAATCAAGAAAAGCTAACCACGGACGCGTTTCGGGCTGTTGGCCCTCATCAGCGTGGTGCAAGCTGTACCTCAACGACCAAAAAATTGGTCATTAAGGCATCCTGAAAAATCATGAAACGGGTAGTTAAGGCCAGAATTGCGTGAGGACGCTACACAATGTGAAAAAATCGTACAATTGTAATATTGTACTGGGATAAGGTGCATATGTTAAGAAAAAGGCATCTCCTTATCGTGCAACTGAAAGTTGCTGATGGCTTGCGCCATCTATCGGAATAAATATCAACTATTCTCGTTGATTTTTAATTATTCCAGAATAGGAAGGAGATGTAGACAAAGAGAAGTAGACAATAAATAAACAATAGCTATAGGAGATGTAAACAAAAGAAGTAGACAACAAATAAACAATAGCTATAGGAGATGTAGACAACAAATAAAAAATAAGTATAGGAGATGTAGACAACAAATAAAAAATAGCTATAGGAGATGTAGACAACAAATAAACAATAGCTATAGGAGATGTAGACAAAGAGAAGTGGACAACAAATAAACAATAGCTATAGGAGATGTAGACAAAGAGAAGTAGACAACAAATAAACAATAGCTATAGGAGATGTAGACAAAGAGAAGTAGACAACAAATAAACAATAGCTATAGGAGATGTAGACAAAGAGAAGTAGACAATAAATAAACAATAGCTATAGGAGATGTAGACAAAGAGAAGTAGACAACAAATAAACAATAGCTATAGGAGATGTAGACAAAGAGAAGTAGACAACAAATAAACAATAGCTATAGGAGAAGTAGACAAAGAGAAGTAGACAACAAATAAAAAATAGCTATAGGAGATGTAGACAAAGAGAAGTAGACAACAAATAAACAATAGCTATAGGAGATGTAGACAAAGAGAAGTAGACAACAAATAAACAATAGCTATAGGAGATGTAGACAAAGAGAAGTAGACAACAAATAAATAATAGCTATAGGAGATGTAGACAGAGAGAAGTAGACAACAAATAAACAATAGCTATAGGAGATGTAGACAAAGAGAAGTAGACAATAAATGAACAATAGCTATAGGAGATGTGGACAAAAGAAGTAGACATTAAATAAACAATAGCTATAGGAGATGTAAACCCTCAAAGAAGTAGACAATAACTCAGCAATAAGTATTGGAGATGTAGACTATAAGAAGTCGAAAAGAAGTAAACAAATTAAAACATTGAATAAATACTTAAGAAGTATTTTCTGTATACTCCTGTAGATAACTGTAAATCGTGTGAATACGTATATTGGATAAATAAGAAATATTTGTCGCAGAGAGCTCTTCATATTATTGGTCAATCTGTGTGCTTTCTAGTGAATTCATTAAATTTATGCAAAGCAGGTTTTATTATATTACCATTTGTTGTTGACTTATATAAAACAATTAAATTATTTTATGTGGATTGATATAAATTTGTTGCAAATTTCGATCAAACCTTTTAACTTATGTAATGGGAATATCACATGTGCATGTAGGGTTCTTCTATATATATGTGAATTGATGTAAATTTCTTCCATATGTATTAGCGCAAACCTCTTCCATGTATATTGACCCAGCATATCTCAGATCTATGTGAAGTTAACATTTCCATTATTTTTTTAACGTGAACTTCCCCATGTGTTGACATTAACCTGTTCACAGACTAAGGTGACCAATCGACCCTTGAGAATGGAATTAACCCTAATATTCCCCAGCGGGACAATCAGGGCCATGGTACCAAGTCATTGAACACCTAGTGTAGTATATAAACTTGGATTGTTGTCAATCTGACAGTAGCATTCTCCACTTCAACCATGTTCCACCAGGTAGGTCAGCTCCTGTACCTAACTACACTCATGGACAAAACTTAAGGAAGTTTTACCTTTTACCATATATACCGGGATTCAGACAATGACTGAAAGATATTACAGTGACCTTTTTGAAGACACACGAGATAAGTGTGAACAAAATTGCCTCTGTCTCCTTCAAAAGAAAAAGGCGACATCAAAGGCTTTCCAAATTCTTAATTTTTGTCCACGAGTGTACAACTACAGCACATAGCACTGATTCAGCAAACTCAGATAATTTCACGTCCAGAACCTTGAAGAATAATTGATGATAAATTTTATTAATATCCCGAGAAATACTTTCCAAATATGAAAATAGCGCCTACGTATTTCGAATATAAGCAGTTAGGACTGTTTTGAAAGTGATCAATATCTATACAGTGATTTGTTTAAAATGAGAACAGATAGACAATTTAGAAAAAAATGTTTTGATAATAAAGTTTTTTTTACTCTTACAGATGGTTTTAAAGAGAATATAAAGAAAATATGCATTATTCACAAATTTAAAAACATATTCTTCAGTTTTATTTTGAATATCTTCAATTATTTTGCTAATTCAGCTGAGAAAATGTTAAGAACAATTTTCTCACACTAAGTGCAAGGTAAAGAATCCGATATAGCTTGATTTAGTATTCCTATGATACGTATGTCTTACCCGCTTTTTGCCAGGAATGCGAAGTCCTAAGTTGTGAGGGATTTTAATCAATTATTCCTAACCTTTCATATTGAACTTAAACTAATCCATTCGATGTGTTCTGCAGGTGATCGTCCTCTTCTTGTTGGCAGCTGTGGCTCTCGCCCTGCCCTTCCATCATCATCACGATGATCACCATCATCTTCACGTAAGTGGCTCTTAGGTGAACTTGATTTTGACTTTATAGCATCTAGTTCAGAAGAATATCTAAAGATAATCCTCAAACTTATAAATATTTATTGCTATGCTCTCTGTATATGATATAATATGCTAAAATATTTTCTATTGCTGTGTCAGCACGCCCACCCATACCACTTCGGCTACCACTCCCCCGACCACGGCGGACACCACTACCGCAAGGAGTCCGGGGACGGCCACGGCGGAGTCCACGGCTCCTACGGCTACGTGGACGCCCACGGCATTAAGCGGCACGTGGACTACGTGGCGGACCACCACGGCTTCCGTGCCCACGTCAAGACCAACGAGCCGGGGACCGCTGACCAGGATCCCGCTGCTGTTCACCTAGAACACCACGGTCATCATGGTCATCATCACGGCCACCACCTCGATCATCATCACGGTCATCATGGTCATCATCACGGCCACCACGGTCATCATCATTTCTAAACTCGGTCATTCCAAATGTATATCTTGTTTACTAACGGAATTCAGTTTATTTGATTCCACAAACATCTGTTCTTGTCTTTGGGCAACTAACATTGTATTATTGTTGGCAATAAACTTGTGCTTAGAAATCTATATATTCAATGTTTTTTAATATATATTTTTATTTTACTCTCTTTATTACTCAATAACATTAACGTCTTCCTCGATGTATATATAATAGGGAAATTCTAAATGCAAAAAAGGATTTTTTTATTTATATCAATTTGTAGAATTTTATTGAGTCAAGTTTGGCTGTTTATATAACCTTCATGGCACACAATTCCATCTATAGAAGTAAACTACCAAGTAAAGCTTTTGCTTAGCTTAAAATAAAAATTGAAGTTATAAATACTGTTTTTATTATATACACTTACATTTTTGAGTGTCATAATAATTTTGATATCTTTTTCTGATAACATATCCTGTTCCACACATTAAAATTTTTCTGAATATTTTATTTACCATGTTTCGTACAATGGTATTTTGTATGATAAAATTACGATCTGAAAATGATGGCGAAATCGAAAACTAAAGAAGAAGTTAGTTCACTCTTGCATTGTGTCGTGAAGTTGTGTTCGAAGGTTCTAGTTAAGCGTACTTTTTAACAGCGGTAAACACTTTATTATCTTGCATATGTATAGTGTATGCAAATTACGTGTTTACTTATAGTAAATACATTGTATACATGTACAGTTATAAAACAAAAACGGCATAACCTGACCGCAAGATAAATAAAGAAAATTAGCTAACTAAATATGGAACAAGTAATATCTACGTTTAGTTTAATTTTGTTCCACTAGATGGCGCTCTGCCATCTAAAATACTCATGTGAGTGGACAGGATATATATTTATGTTTTTAATATCAACACATGACCTTGTTTCTATTTTATTTTCTTATTATATACATATATATAGGATATATAGGTGCAGAACTTTTGCTACCTGGAATAGCTTATGTAGCATGAATGTTATTGCAGGAGTTGAATGCAATCGAAAGGACTCTATAATTTCACACAGAGTTTACACTGGTAGATTTCAGTCAGCAGAAGAAAGAGATGTATCTACCATGTATCTATATGTTAGATTTTGAGGTAATATTGTCATCAAAAATGATAATAAACATGAAAAATAAGAAGCACATATATATATAAGCAATAATACAATAAAGTAGGCATTTTTTAATTTAAAACTCAATAAAATAAACCCTCTACTGTCCTTACTGAGATAGAAATATATATATTGGAAGGGTTTGGTTCATCAGCGGTGGACATACCCAGCAGTTTCGTTAATTCAATCCACCAGACCGCTTTTAGAGCTATAACACTGTATTATTCTATATTTCCATCGAAGTAATGAGAAAGGTGGTTTAATTTTTTCGGTTTTAAAATAAAATATATAGTTCTATATGATTTATTGCGCAAAAAGAGCATATACTCTGAAATATCACACTCTCTCTTCTGTAATTATTTTTTAAGAATAAAAAATCCTAACAAGGACACGCTTCGTGCTGTTGGACCTCTTCAGCGTTGTGTAGCTCTCTTATACCATTAGTTTATATATCATACTAGACGGGTGACCCGGGCTTCGCCCCGGGATTGACCCGTGTGCATATCTACCTGAGTGATATATATTTAGATACGATTTTTTTATAATTGTTTGTTATATTAGCATTATCTATTTGTTTGCATTAGCATAATTTAATCGTTGATAGAGGGCGCTGTTCGTGAGCTAAGTAGAATAATTTGAATATATAGTTTTAATAATTGATTTATATATTTTTAAAAATAGCCTATCGTCTTCCCCGTATTTTTTTACCTATTTATGGAAATTTTGGTTTGAATTAGTGAACTACTGCGAATTTGTATACCGGACATACAAACAAACAAACTTACAAACATTGATTTATATATATATAGATGTAGGCATTGAAGCACGAATCTTTTTTTTACACATAAAATATAAACTTCTGCTGTTTTTACTGTGATGAAAAATATTCGTAGGGCTTGGCTCAACAGTAGAAGTTTGTTTTATTTTTAAAATAAACATATATGCTGTATTGTTTTTCTTTCCTATTAATAGATAGCGCGTTATTGCTTCATATTACATTATTCAATATTTATTTCGATCGATAGTGTAAGCCAGTTGTACATCAGGAAATATCGATTTCATGATTTTACACCCTGATATCTGAGATATTCTTTCTCGATTTAAATTAATTTTTTCTAGACTATGACTACCTTTACTTTCACTATACAAGTCCTAAGTTCTCATGATAAGGCACAATTTAGATTATAGATTATAAACACAAGGTAACAAGACCAAATCCAAACAAATAAATTGTGTGTGACCTTTCAGCGTTGTTACCATCATCATATTTAGTACTTTTGTCTGATGGTGGTAACAACGCTGTTACCGAAACGTTACACACTATATATCTATTTGGACTTGATATCATTACCTTGCGTTCCTAATTTATAAAACAATGAATATCCAAATTGTTGCTTATTTATGTTTAGAGTAAGATATAAAACTGGGTCTATTGCTAATTATGGTTAGCAGTGGGAATCTTTCATAACGCAAACTTACTTTAACAAAAAAGGTCAATTTTACAAAAATTATATAACATACCGTTGAAAGATGAGCCTCTTCTGTATATTGAAATGAATCTATATAAAATATAAACTTAAAGGAAATGTTCATGTAGTTGTGTTCCATACGACCTTGATATATGACATTTTGACGTGATGTAGAATTAGGTCTTGAATGAGCAACTGTCTCAACTCAAACACTGGCAGATGAATCCGGTAACAGCAGTTAGCATGATTCACTCTCTGTCTTGGAAATAAAAAAATATTGTGATAATAATTTGAATATATATTATACTGAATTTCTATTTTTACACCTAACTGTAAAAATCATCGTGAAGCTTTTTAAAAGCAAAAAATTGGTTGGGAACACATTCACTCTAGGTAGAACCCGAGTGAAATTATATAATTCACCTGATAAAAAGTAAAAACGTTAGTTTTTTTTTAAATATTTTAAATGAATATTGATTGATATTGAAGGATGCATTGAAGGTATCAAGATGATGCCCTCTTACTAAATTTTCAGACTAACTGAAGTATCAAAGCTGAATGTATCCTATCAAAATCTATTGGATCATTGTATCATTGGATCCTGTAAAGGATCATAGAGGTCCATATTATTATTATCGCCAATTGGAATCTGTGACAATGAATCGAAGGTTTATAATAAGCCTGATTGAGGATGCATTCCAGTCTTTGGAATGATTTTCCCGAATAAAATAAAATTAAAATCGCCTTCTATCTTCAAGAACGTTATGTTGGATAGATAAGAAGAATAACCCAATACATTAATAAAGCGGTTGGGAAGCTTAAACAATCTGACTGACTTGAACAGAGCCAACACTGAGCAATACTCCTGTACCTTACTTCAACTGGCTTGTTTTTTTACTGTCCTACCAACGGTATAAAGAGGAAGACCAACAGTCCAATATACTTAAACAAGGTAAAATCCTCTGGAGTAACTTGGTAAAGAAAACAATCAATACAAAGAGGATGAGTTTCTTTTTATGAACATGTGTTCGAGCTTTCGGGCATAATGTCGCCCTTCAACAGGAATAAAACTACAAATAGAATCAAGATACTTCTATATATATACAGGTGATTAGCATAAACAAGAAAAATATTATTTTTAGAGAGATAAAATTTAAGTTTTATGTATGATATACAAAACAGGAATCATGAGGGGCGTGGAGCCCGTAAGCTTGCAGCCCGTGCATTTCAATAAAAATTTCTCTCTTCGTTTTATAGCTATTTACAATACAAAACAGGTAATAGGAGAAATGTAATTATGTTAATATATGGTTTAATCTATTAGTAAAGAATCTATAGGTTGTTGTGTGAACAACTTATGTAAATATTTCATTATAAAGTTCCGAAATATCAATGTGCCTATTGATGCTATTATATTTCAGAGATAGCAGCGCCTCTACAACCAATCTTTTATATTTATGCTGAATGTTAGAAAAATGCGAACGGGGTTCTATTGTATTAAAAGTATGTCCTGTGTTTGAAATGTGCTGGGCTATGAGGGATCTAGGGTCATTATTTCTGATATTTCGGATATGTTCATCAATTCTGTCTTTTATGTGTCTACCAGTTTCACCTATGTATAGGCTAGAGCAATTATTACATTTTAATGAGTAGACTGCATTATTGAAGTGTATGGGTTTTAGGGGGAAACTGTTTTTGGTGATAGGGTTTCTAAGTAATGTGCCTGGATTAGGAGTATTGGAGTAGAAGGTGCGGATACCAAAGTTTTTTAGATAATTGGATATGTTGAGGCTCTGAGGGGAAAAAGGAATAGTGCAAATAGATTTATAACTATGATTAACGGCTGTTTGTAAAGGGTTATGAAAGTGTCTCAAAATAAAGTTTTTTGGGTAGCCCAATGATAATAAATGTGATAATATGGTATTTGTTTCCTGCTGTTTTGATATTTCTGTGGTACAATGAGTGAATATGCGTTTAGTTAATGTTTTGACTGTATTAATTTTATGGCTAAGTGGGCAATACGAAGAAAAATGTATGTATGATGGAAAAAAATGACGGTTTGTAATAAACACTTGTGGTGTATCTATTATCTATTTTAGTGATAAGTATATCTAAGAAAGCTAAAGTATTATTGGTCTCTATTTCAACTGTAAAACGCATATCTTGGTATAGATTGTTTAATGTGCAATAGTCAAAACCAGTTCACTTGATAACATTTTCTCCACATTAAACAATCTATACCAAGATATACGTTTTACAGTTGAAATAGAGACCAATAATACTTTAGCTTTCTTAGATATACTTATCACAAAAATAGATAATAGATACACCACAAGTGTTTATTACAAACCGTCATTTTTTCCATCATACATACATTTTTCTTCGTACTGCCCACTTAGCCATAAAATTAATACAGTCAAAACATTAACTAAACGCATATTCACTCATTGTACCACAGAAATATCAAAACAGCAGGAAACAAATACCATATTATCACATTTATTATCTTTGGGCTACTCAAAAAACTTTATTTTAAGACACTTTCATAACCCTTTACAAACAGCCGTTAATCATAGTTATAAATCTATTTGCACTATTCCTTTTTCCCCTCAGAGCCTCAACATATCCAATTATCTAAAAAACTTTGGTATCCGCACTTTCTACTCCAATACTCCTAATTCAGACACATTACTTAGAAACCCTATCACCAAAAACAGTTTCCCCCTAAAACCCATACACTTCAATAATGCAGTCTACTCATTAAAATGTAATAATTGCTCTAGCCTATACATAGGTGAAACTGGTAGACACATAAAAGACAGAATTGATGAACATATCCGAAATATCAGAAATAATGACCCTAGATCCCTCATAGCCCAGCACATTTCAAACACAGGACATACTTTTAATACAATAGAACCTCGTTCGCATTTTTCTAACATTCAGCATAAATATAAAAGATTGGTTGTAAAGGCGCTGCTATCTCTGAAATATAATAGCATCAATAGGCACATTGATATTTCGGAACTTTATAATGAAATATTTACATAAGTTGTTCACACAACAACCTATAGATTCTTTACTAATAGATTAAACCATATATTAACATAATTACATTTCTCCTATTACCTGTTTTGTATTGTAAATAGCTATAAAACGAAGAGAGAAATTTTTATTGAAATGCACGGGCTGCAAGCTTACGGGCTCCACGCCCCTCATGATTCCTGTTTTGTATATCATACATAAAACTTAAATTTTATCTCTCTAAAAATAATATTTTTCTTGTCTATGCTAATCACCTGTATATATATAGAAGTATCTTGATTCTATTTGTAGTTTTATTCCTGTTGAATCATAAAAAGAAACTCATCTTCTTTGTCTTGATTGTTTTCTTTACCAAGTCCAATATACTAACAATCCATCAACCATATCTCCCACAGTTATCTACAGTGTAGGACAGTTGGAGGAACACCCTTTATACCAACTACATCTCTACATAGTTGTAGAAATGAAAATAGTTTGCTATATTTTGCATAGTTTGAATAAGAAAAATATAAATCCATGACAGCAAGGTAATATTTAAGACTAAACGAACTAAAGATAATACTGTAAACCAAATATATGCCTGATAAACTAAATTTGGAATATATTTACGGTAGGTTCATCCACTGGTAGATCAGAATATTCTGCTTAGACATTTAGGTATTTACCAGGTTAGTGTGAATTCATGTAAATTTCTATCATGTAAGTTGAAGTGAATCTCTTCCGTGTGTATATTAACATGTTGATGTAAATAAGAAATGGAAACATCAAAGCACGAATGTTTATTTTACACATAAAACAAATTCTACTGTCCTTACTGCGATGAAACATCGAGGTATCTCTAGTGCGTTGATGTGGAATTCCTTCATGTGTTTTCTTAAAAGTTTCAAAGTTACTTTTCTACAAAAATATTACTTAACTGACGAATTATTAACTATTTTTCTCCTTATTGTAATAGATGATTACATTCTTTCAGTCACCTTAGTTTGATATTAAAACACGCTATTAGCTTTATATCTATAACCTTCAATTGAAACTACTTCTGCAGATCACAATGTACAGTAAGCGCCGCATATGTAGCTTCGATTATTTGCTCGAAAATAAACATTGATGTTAAAACTAAAGCATGTTGAATATATTTTTTAAAGGGCTTTATTGAGAATATATAAATTATCTTAGAAAAAATTATATTTGTATTTTAAAAGGGCTAGATTTCGAGACAAAGGCTCTTTAACAAGCTTATTTACATATAATAACAATCTTAGCCTAATGAATTTACATTTTAAAAACTTGGTTTAACGATTCTTGTTTTACTTATCGAGGGATTGGTTCGTTGAAACATTTTTTGGCTCGAAATCTAACCTTATATATGCAAATAAAATGTACTTTTAAAAGTTATTGATTCTTTAGAGAAGCATATTCACACACAACACACCTTGTATATATATATATTACATAAAGTGGATGGAGGATGATATATATGTACGTAAAGAGATGCTTATTTAGGAACATATATAAATATTATGATTCATTAGCGCGACATCTTTTGTGATAATTGAAATTTTATAGACGCGGTAGATTCTTTTGAAAATTAAACAATTTCCACTGTCCTTACAGCAAGGGCAGTATAGATTATTTAATTTTCAAAAGAATCATACGCGTTTATAATAATATCGAATATTTTTATATAAATATACACCTATCCCCCGATTTACACGGTAGATACGTTCCTGAGAAAAACGTGTAAATCGGAGGATAGGTGTACACAGAAATAAAAATAAAATGCATTGACAGGTTAAAATATGTAGTCAGCACATAAATTCGGGAGATTCCTCGTGAGATGTGTACACAGCGCATGTGTTCAATCACAGTAGCATTTAATATAGTGCGATCAAAAAAAACTTATTTGGAAAACCGTGTAAAAGCGAAAATGTGTAAAACAAGTACCGTGTAAATCGAGGGATAGGTGTACTTTATAATAAAGACATAATATATTAGAAAGTTAATTCTATAATGTTACACAGTACAATTTACCACTTTTCTACTATATTTTCTCTAATGTATGTTGGTATAAACTTTCCCCGTGTATTCGACGTTGTCCATTATACGTTGACATTAAAGTGTCCCACAGGCGACCAATCGACCTCTGAGAGCAGAATTAACCCTAATATTCTTCAGTGAAATTTCGTGGAACAATCAGGGCCATGGTACCAAGTCATTTATTCACCAGTCCTAGTGTTGTATATAACTGGTGTCAGTTCACAGTAGCATTCACACCTACGACCATGTTCTCTAAGGTAAGTTCTCTCAGCCCACTACCGTTTAATGTTCCTTCCAATGATGCACTAGACGAGCAGTAAAATGAAAACTCTAGAAAATGTGCAGAGAGTGGAAATCTACATTGACTTTAACAGGTCGGATTTTCTAAGCCTTCAGTTGGAAGGGAAGATATTTCATATTTATTAAATTTATCGAGTATTTTATATACTATTTCTAAAGCGTTTAAATAAATTTGGATAAAGGATTTTATTTTTAAAATACTTTCAAAATCGCAGGGTACAAACTCCAACAAAACAATCAGGTAGTTGAAAAAGGATACCTAAAACAAGCACTACTAATTTCTTCTTTCAGCTGGGATCGTGGGGATATTCAAATGACATTGTTTGTCGTATCAGTTATTTTACACTAGCCGAATGACCCGGGCAACGCCCGTGTTTTACCTGATTAAATGTTTTGATTCAAATACTATTTGTTACAATTATAAATTGTGGTCATGTGGCCTAGTGGTCATGGCATCTGCCCGGTAAGCGGAAGGTCGTGGGTTCGATTCCCATCCCTTGACACTTTTTTTATTTTATCCATTCTGACCAAATTCTATCCGTGAACTTCACACAGTGAACTTCACACAGACAGAATAAGGCAATTATATAAGTAGATTCTCCGCTCACAACCTTATCTGGTCTCTTTTAATTTTAAAATGTTTCCATTCATTATTGCGACAACTATGCAACATAGAGAATCGATGGAAGGTTGATGTAAACCGTCCATTTCCACTGCTACAACCCGGGATCGAATCCTGTATTGAGCACTTTTTACAAAATAAAAATTGCTCCAATTGTATGTTTTCTTTTATGTATCATTTATTTCATGAAACTATTAAAAATTATAAACTATGCATTCGTTAATGTTTCTTTTTAAAAGCAAACTATTCCTAACATGTCCTTACTGCAATGATAAAATATTCGGAGGGCCTGGCTCATTTGTGGTGAATCCTCGCAGTAGTTTCGGCATTTTGATTTTCCAGATAGATCTATTATTGTATTTGTCAGTTTGCTGAATAGCCCGGGCACTGAAGGGAAATTCTTGATGAGGATATTTAATGAAGAAGCCATGAACAAAAGATTCGAAGACAGCAGCAATATATTAAATATTTGAAATATTGCATCGTTCAATGCTACCAGCTAATAAATCACAACTAACTAACCGTTTTGGCATCAATCAATTCCATGTTATATGCAAACCTTCCGTCATATAAATATACACATTCTATTCACATTCATGGACAAAACTCAAGTAATTTGTACCTCTCAGCATGTATATCGGGATTCAGACAATAACTCTGAAATATATTACATTAACCTTTATTGGAGACACACGAGATAAACAAGTGTGAACAAAATTACCCCTGTCTCCTTAAAAAACGACGATGATATTAAAGACTTCCCATATTCTTAAGTTTTGTTAAATGAGTGTAGTTAGGAGAAATTTTAGCAAAATTGTGTGAGCTGTTTAGACACCAAGCTGTTACCAACAAACATGTAAACAATCGGCTAATAACTTAAATTAAGAAGAGAAAAAATATTCAAGCATACACTTATTAAGATAATCTATTTAGTGTAGTGAGGCATTTCAGCATATCTCGTTGATATTAAATCATGCTGGAATTGTATTGTCTAGTCGTTTTTAGAATATTGGCCTGTAATATTTATATACTCACAACCGTTTTCGTTATACCATAAAAATACACTGATAGACAAAATTAAAAAGGTACAAAGTCTTTGATATAGCCGGTCGTCTATTTTTTTAAGGAGACATAGGAAATTTTCCTTATACTTGGTTATATCATGTTTCTTCAATAAAAGTCACTATGTATCAAATATCTTGCAGGGTTATTGTTTGAAACCCGGTATTCATGCTAGAAGGTACAACTTCTTTATGTTTTGTCCATGAGTGTATATTGTAAAGAGAACTTAGTAGTTTTTTGTAAATGTCTAGATTGTCTGTGAGTATTGGAGGCAGTTTAGTTGGTAAGGTTCCACAGATTTTTGAAAAGAGAGGTCTTCGGTATAGAGGATGAAAAGTGAAGGATTGACAGCATCTCCTGGATCATTCCCACAATTTAATCGACAGAAAATCGCGTTTAGAACCTAATTCCATATATAGTTGACACATATATTATCTTTGTCTTTTAATTTGCATAAGTATCGATTGAATAAAGGGAGGAATTGTTTTAAAAAGTCAACAAAAATATTGACTTGGAATGAATGATAAATAAATAGAGAAATATTTCTTTGACTTGATCTAAACGCTTCTTCTCCGTGTGTTCTGCAGGTGATCGTCCTCTACATCCTGGCAGCTGTGGCCCTCGCCCTGCCCTTCCATCATCATCATGATGATCACCATCATCATCATGTAAGTTTCACTTGCTACTTAGGGAACCGTGATAACCACACACATTCGTTTTTCAACGCTAAATCTATATAGCATTTCTGTGTTTGCATATAACAGAAGGTAATTTTAAATCAGCCATAAACATTTTGGGATGATAATTGAGAGAGATAGCAACAAAAATGTTTTTTGTTGTTTTTTTGTTTTTAAATAACTACTAAACTTCTATTGCTGTATCAGCACGCCCACCCGTACCACTTCGGCTACCACTCCCCCGACCACGGCGGACACCACTACCGCAAGGAGTCCGGGGACGGCCACGGCGGAGTCCACGGCTCCTACGGCTACGTTGACGCCCACGGCATCAAGCGGCACGTGGACTACGTGGCGGACCACCACGGCTTCCGTGCCCACGTCAAGACCAACGAGCCGGGGACCGCTGACCAGGATCCCGCTGCTGTTCACCTAGAACACCACGGGCATCATGGTCATCATCACGGTCACCACCACCATGATCACCACCATGATCACCACCATGGTCATCATCATGGTCACCACGATCATCACGGTCATCATCTTGGCCACCACCACGGTCATCACGGCCATCATTTCTAAAAAAAAAAAGTATTGAATTCAATATATTTAACAGCCTTTATCCTGGTCGATAAAAGAAATCTGACTGTTCAACAATCCCTCGCTTATAGCCATGCAGAATTATTGTTGCCAATAAAACATATATTATTAGTTTCAAACAATGATACATATGCTTATTTCAAATCTCATCACTCCACACTATTTCTAATACATTTTATACGAATGTTGAGATAATCATTTAACGATTCCAAAATTTTTGTATGTTAGATATTAGGGCTATATATATATCAATCAACAAAGAGCAGTAAATCAAATATTGGATGTTAAACACCACTCTACCTCTACATAACAATCATTTTATAGTGAAAAAGCACTGGAACAATTTCTATATAGAAACATAAAGTTGCGTGAGAATGGCATTTGAGAAATAAAAGTAGAACCTCTCCCTTTAAATATGCATTAAAATTGCATATAGTCTCATGGATGAAGCTTAAGGTAGGGAAAAGTATTTCAGGTCGCAGGTTGCGATTTTTAAAAGTAGACAAAGGTAATTTTGTTCCCACTTGGTTATTTCATATGTCTTCAATAAAAAGCTCATTGTGAATCAAATATCTTTCAGAGTTATTGTCTAAATCCTGATATATATGCTAAAAGGTACAACGTCATTAAGTTTTGTCCCCCGAGTGTATAGATGATGATATAGTACCTATTAATTATATACACGCTAAAACAGATACATTCACACATACAAAGTACTCTAAAAGGACATATTTATAAAAATAATCTCTTTATATACTGCCATAAAATGCCATATTTTCAGCGTTATTTTCAGTCTGTATCTATTTAGAAATATGTGAAGCAACTCTATAAGAAATAGCAAGTTCGCCACCAGTCCTTGACCCAAACTACTCACGTTTTTCTAACATCCGCAAATATCTAATTGGGCGAGAGAATAAAAAGTGAAGGTGTGAATAAAACTACTAGAGTGTTAGTCCGTTTCATATGTGACGTGCTTAGAATATTTAAAGAAATAATTAAAACTTAAAATATTCATTACAATTATAACCCTTTATGTATAGCTAGTTTAATTTACTATCATTGGACTTGTTGCAATTATCCTTAAAGAATTAAATCAAAAATAACTCGTCGTAATAAAATCGAACTACACTCATGGACAAAATTTTAAAATTTTAAAAGAAAATCATTCTAAAGAAGTGTGCACAGACAACTATACAGTGAGTAAAGATAAAAGACCACAACTCAGGGAAGTGTATATATCCTACAGTACGAGAGGCTGGTACTGAAAGTTACAAATTCCCTAAACGGTCCAGAAACGTCAGATTAGCCTTAATATTTTGAAGGAATTCGATGTGACGGAAAAAATTGGCGCCCTTTCGCCACGCGAAAATTGGAACTGAGGTGTTATACAATCGGTCGGGTGGGTATATAGGCACTGCTGGTGGTTCCAGGGCACTACACCAGTCCACTACTGTAGGAATACAGCCATGTCCTCCCTGGTAAGTCAACGGCTAGCTACCTTCTTGGTTTGTTTATTGGTATATTGCCTTGTTTTTTCAATCTATAAGGTTATCCCAAAAGTTCGTGAACACTTGCAAAAATTGAATTTGGATATATATTGTGTAGATATATATTTGGAATTTTTCCAGGTGTTTACGAACTTTGAGACAACCTTATATACACAGCAAAGTTGAGTAGATTCTTTCGACGAATGTCGTGGTCTAGTTGGATGAGGAAGCGAATATTATAAATAGAACGCGGCTGATTCCGCATACATCTTTTCTGTGATACGCTAACCTTGAGGTATGCACGGTGGAATCTGTGGCCACTAGATATGCGTTAGACCTGGGGACTGTTGTTGGGTTCTGTGCTGCCTAGAGTATAGGAGCTCTATCTATGTTTCCTTTCTGTGGTGAATCTGTATAAGACCGGTGGTCTTTATAAAGCTGTGTGTGTGAATAGATTCATAGTTTCATCTAACCTCCAGGGTACCGAGAATTGAATCTCATACAGAAAATGTAAAGCTAAAAACCTATATAATGAAATATTTGTTTTGTCATATTTATAAATCACCGATAAGTTTTCATTTGTTGGTGATAATTTTAAGATTAATTTTACGAACAATATTCGAGATAAATTATTTTATAAAGAGATTCCTCAAGCATTTATATATTTTTTATGAATATTTTAAGATAAATTTCCACCAATTACTATAAGAAAACCTTATAATAACTAATTTTAAGAAATATATTTTCATATTTATTTTTTTAAAGATTAATATTCGCTTTCTAGTTTCGTAGCTGTGCGCTGCAATGAGGACCTTATTAATACAATGAAAGAGTTCATAAAATAGCGTCATCTATTGATGGCGTTTGGAAGTATTTTATCATTAATTATTTTTGGAATATACTTTTCCTACATATATATAGAGAGTAATAATAATGAAGTAATAAAATACTTATTGATGAGCCTAGCTCATCAGTGTTGAACGTTCCTGTTTGACAGTTTAATCACTAAACTTGATTATTATTTTATACAACATCTTTTATATTATAGAACATGTCCTATTAAAAGGGTTATTGGTAGGGTTATCAGAAAGAGTATAAACATAAAAATATTTTGAATATATTATTACACAGTTGAATAGGGTCTATAGGTTAGGGCTACAAGTTATTTTGAAAACTTGGTTAGTTGAAATACTATAAATTGTGGCTATTGGAATGATTAATTTTATAGAGTGACAGCGAGTGATGTAAGTTGTGATCATATCTTCTTTCACCTAGACTAAGTTGGAGCAATAGAATTAAAACATTCTTGTATTGCATATGTATAATGTAGCTGCCATTTTATGGATATGTGGTGGTGATGGTTGCGTGATGTGTTGGTGTGGCTTGTGGAAAGGCCGCTGATAAAATTATAACTAAAATTAATTTATTTAGAGCCAGAAATATATAAAGAGAAAAGAAGTAACGGCCGTTGGGATCAAGCCTTCTTGTTGTTATGACGCCAGTGGCCAGCAAAAGCCTCGGATGGCGTCCCGCGCGCATGCGTAGTCAGGCCGCCACACTACTGCCCGTATGTGTAGTGAAGCTTTGTACCAGTTCGCGCTCGCTGAAGCAAAGTGTGGTCGCCACAGATATGTAAATATATACCTCAGTGAGCCCTTGTAATTCTTGTAATATGTATACTAAGAATCTAAAAATTATAAATGTACTTCATATATATATATATAAAGTATTTACTTCTTGTATATATGAATTCCATTAAGACATATTCCACATATATGATAAAATATTTAACTGTTCCTTCTAAAATCAAGGATCCGAAAATGTTTTATTACACAGATTGTGTGTGGCAGACAAGCCTTGCTTTGTGCCTGATGATGGCGGTGGTTGCCCTTGGTTACCATGGAGGTGATCATCATCACGAGGAACATCATCATGTAAGATTCCTAAGTTTTAAACTCCCAACACTTACATAAAAGATTTTCATTTATTCAAACATATAGTTGTTATATAATAATCTCAATAAATTTCAATATAGATAGTATATTTCAAGTATTAAATTTAGTATGTCGAGTATATACCATTGAATATTCGTAAAGTTTAATTCCTAATGCCATGAAAAAAAAAAAGAGATGAAAATGAGTACAATTTTTATTTCTTTAATTGAAAGTAAGCATCTAGATTCAATAGATCTAGTTGGCAGTTTTTACTCTAGGAATATTTTTCACTATAATTGATTAAAGCGCTTTTATCAATTCTAATATGTATATACTTATTTCTGAATAAATATAGTCAGGAATGACTAGAAGAATACACCAAAATACAAAATTTGAAAGATGACATTTATAATACCAGTATTGGTAAAAATTGGAAGACAAGACTGTAGTGGAATACCATAATAAAATTCTTATCATGGAAAATTAAGATTATACTTTAAGCGCTATTTTTTAAACATATAATCAAAATCTTTTTCCACAGCCCCCTTATACTGTTATGATTAAAATTGAAAGAGTTGAAGTAATGGCTCATCAGTGGTGAACCCTCCAATAGTTCAGCAGTTCTGATTACAACAGTATAAGTGTTGTAGAAAAAAATATTTTGATTATATATGTTATAAGAAATGGATCGCAAAATATATTTCTAATTTAAAGTGAAAGAGGGTAATAAGTTGATGATAATTCTATTATCTTGGCATCTAAAGAGAGGTATCTCTCCCTTCAATTAGGCATCAGGACAATGGGAACTTGACCCAAGCGACTTCCATCTTTTTCTAGCACTCAAGTTTCACCTTGGAGGCAAGCACTTTGCGAATGATGACGAAGTGCAGGCGGAGGCGAACCACTGGCTACGAAGACAGGACTCGGCTTGGTGCAACAGTGGTATCAAAAAATTGCTACAACATTACCAAAAATGTTTGGACAGAAATGGTGATTATGTAGAGAAGTAGTCTATGAGTTGTATATTGAAAATAAAATAACTGCATAATTGTAAATAATGTTGTTTATTTGTTAAAAATAGGGAAACTTATTTATTGTATGGCCCTCGTAGTAACAAAACTTTACTAGTGATGATGGAGAATAATAGATCCACCCGAAACATAATGTTGTATTCTTATCGTGTTATTTATCCTATTCCATGTATCAGGAGGAATTTTGTTGAAAGGAAATATTAGTTTTTGAAAAGAAAAGAACATAAAATAGAGACAAAGATTTTAACGCTATCTCTCCCCATTGATCCCTCCAGTAACATTCTTTAAAAACTTCCTCGAACCAGTTCCTGATGTCTAACTCCATTCTATCACGTGCAGCTTAAAGGAAATTTGGTCAATAGCTGTTTATATTCAACTGGAGTTTTAAATAAGTTTTCTCTTAGTATTAATTTCTCTTTATCTAAAAAATTCTTTCCTGCTACAATTGTATTCAAAATTTATCTCACATTTTTACTTTTTAATCAATTACTATAATCATTTTTATCAATACTATTTTTCAACACATCTATCTTTAAATTTCATTTTTGAGAAAATTTCATCGAGAGAAAGAGGAAAGAGCTTTCTTTCGAAGAATTTTTCTTTCAAATAATACGATAAAGGTGTTTATTATTTTTTGACATCCATGATGTGATATTCCTTATATTCCTTTCTTATTATTATGTAGCCAATGCTTATACTGGATGTCGAGTCTAGCGATTAAGCAGTGTCTATCTTTAATGATGGGTTAATTGATCTGCATGTGTGTTCCACAGAAAGCCCATCCCTACCACTTCGAGTACAAGGCTGAGAATGTTGGCCACAAGGGCCACCACGGCGGCTCCCATTACCGCCATGAGTCCGGGGACGGCCACGGCAAGGTCCACGGCTCCTACGGCTACGTGGACGAGCACGGCAACAAGAGGCACGTGGACTACGTCGCCGACGAGCACGGCTTCCGCGCCAAGGTGAAGACCAACGAGCCCGGCACGTCTAACCAGCACCCTGCCGCTGTCCATGTCGAGCATGAGGGTGGTCACCATGGATACCAGGGCGAGGGTGGTCATCATGGCTACCATGGCGAGGGTGGTCACCATGGTTATCATGGCGAGGGTGGTCACCATGGATACCACGGGGAGGATATGCATGGCTATCATCACTAAACATCCATGAGGATATATAAGGAACTTGGGTACTATGGACTTTCAATGATATGTGGCTAATTTATTTAGGAAAATCAGATTTTTACATTTTAAAACAATTTCTTAAGTAATTATGTACTCTCTATGTTAATATCAAAAATTTACTTTATTAAAATCTTTATGAAAATGGGATTAAAAAACCTTTCTATTTAAATTAGGAAATTTTCATAATAAATGTCGGGTTAATTTATTGCTCACCTTCGATAATGATTTCTTCTAGTAATACAATCTAAGGTTTGTTTAAAGGTTGCTAGAGAGTAATGCTATAATTTCAATAAAATAATATTTTAATCAATTTTATTTTTCTTTAAATAAATGTAAATAGGGGCTTGGAATTTGATAACCTTATTTTTGAAACCACTTAGGATTCAAATTTTACCAAAGAAATTCGATTTCAAAAATAATTTTTTGATAAAAATGAGGTTTTGGGATCAACTTTAACTTTTAAAGTTTTATATTTTCAGATATGACAGAGCCTTTATAAGTACAAAGGTGGTGGGCCTTTTTTCTTGTCCCATTTTTCTTCTATTTTTCTGGTCTCTTCAATTTCTATCAGAGTGATAAGGCATTATTGGTTATAAGCATTATTTATAAATAAATATTTAATATATTATGTAAATTTATATATTTATGTTTGTAATATATTCTTGAAATGTATATTTATATTTGTAATATATACTCAAATTGTATATTTTTATATTTATTTATAGAAATGTGATATAATAAAATTATAATTTCATTGTAAAATATTTTTGTTTCTTTGAACAAATTCATCATAACATTTGCTAAGATGTAAAATGAACTATTCATTATATAGCAAGAGTTATATATAAAAGTCATATCATATCAGGGAACAGGCTAAATCAATGTTTAGTTGATTTCTGTTCCACCAGATGGCGTTCTGCCTTCTGTAAACCCCATGTGCTGCTGGTCAGAAAATGCTATTTTTATTTTTAATACATAAAGGTGTTCTTTACCTCAGTTTATTTAGAGATAAAATGATTTTGTTCAAAACATGAAAGACTTAAAGGAGAGAAATAACGCTTAAAATTGGCTCAAAATAAATCATTTATTCACTTACTGTTTATAGGTCAATGTAGAAATTTCTCGAAAATTTGATTTTAAAATACTTCAAAGGGGAAAAAAGGCAATATTAATATGCTTAAATGTAAATACACTCATGGACAAAACTTAAGAAAGTTGTACCATTTAGCATGTATATCAGGATTCAGACAATAACTCTGAAAGATATTACTGTGACCTTTATTGAAGACACACAAGATAACCAAGTGTGAACAACCTTTGTCTCCTTCAAAAAAAAAAAAAAGGTCGACTGGCGATATAAAAATATTGAAATTCCTGAAGTTCTGTCCATGATAATATTTTGTCATTGGAGGATATTGATCTTTAAAAAATAGAACTATACCTTCACGTCAAAATATATACAAAAAATGACCAATCTATTAAATAATTTCTGTAATCTATAATATTTGAATCGATCACAATGCCAGAAAACCAACTTGGAAATTTCCAAACAACCAACTAGAGACCATGATGGGTCAGACGATGATGCTTGTCTGTCCAACACTTGCTTAGATTTCACCTTAGAGATCCACAATAGATTAATTAAATCTTCTTCACCTTCCAAAATATGATTTTTTTCTGTAATTGCTACAGATATAATAATATGCTGAGTGCTTACACATTCCAGTAGATACCCGGGTTGATATTGCAATTAATCATGTGAGATAAATGAAATGGTATAGTTGAGTGAGAACAATGGATGGTGTTAAAGCTATAAAGACATATACCAGTCCTGGCTAAGTAATAGGAAACGTTTGTTTATCCCACTATATATGCTGGAAATCTGGCGAAAAAGAACACTGTTCTGTCAAAAAATAATAGATAAAAGAAGCTTGAACTTTAAAGTTTCTTTCAATTGTTTGATGTAAAATTACTTGAAAATTGCTCCTTCAAGAGCAACAATTATTAAATAAAGATAAAAGGAATTTCTTAATCGGTTATTGTGCCACTAGACGAATGTCCCGGGCAACGCCCGGGTTTTACCCGAGTGCGTATATATTTTAAAAACGTTTTAATTCAAATACTATTCGTTACAATTATAAATTGGCGCCATGGATGTCACTCTTTTGAAACGTCCCGTTCCAAACTTTGTGTTTTTAAAATGTTTGAATTAAAATACTATTCGCTACAATTATAAATTGGCGCCGTGGATGTCTCTCTTGTGAAACGTCCCGCCCCAAACTGTGTGTGTCTTGAAAATATAAAAATAAAAATGTGAATTTTCATAAAGATTTCATCATGTCGATTTTTTTTTGCATTTCACCTACTAAATCGATAGAGGTAATTACATTTGCAACATGAACTTAGGTATATTGACTAAATATAAAACTGCATAGTAATAAAGATCATTTTTTAAAGGCACCATATCGTTTTTTTTTTTTCAATAAAATCGAAACAAAAATTGCCTTAAAAAAAGAAACATTCGCGGTGATTTTGTCTTGCATTCGTTTATACAATTATTATATATATTGGCATCATATATTAACTTTATGAACGGAAAAATATGTCCAGGGTAGCCTAGTGGTCATGGCATCTGCCCAGTAAGCGGAAGGTCGTGGGTTAGATTCCCATCCCTTGACACTTTTTTTATTTTATCCATTCTGACCAAAATCTATCCGCGAACTTCACACAGTGAACTTCACACAGACAGAATAAGGCAATTATATAAGTAGATGATGATGATTATGTTAGCATAATGAATTAGTCAGTATTCCCATGGTCTCCAGCGAAGAGGTGTGAATAATAATGTGAAAATATACATAATTATAAAGATAGAAGCTTCTATAGAAATGAATAAAATAAGCCGAAATAGCTCAGTTGGGAGAGCGTTAGACTGAAGATCTAAAGGTCTCTGGTTCGATCACGGGTTTCGGCATCTTTTTTTAATATTTTAATTTTTTAAAACGATGACAGAATTGATGACTCTGACCAAAATCTATCCGTGAACTTCAGACAGTGAACTTCACACAGACAGAATAAGGCAATTATATAAGTAGATTTGTCGGAATAAATATGGCGAAAGACATTAGCAAGTTTTAGTTTCAAGATCAAGAGATGCCTTTTTCTTGATTTTTCCGCCTGATTCCAGTACTATTTCACTTATTTACTATTTTACCAATATTCTTTAATATTTACCAAATATATAAGGGGAAAAGCGGTTTTCGATTGATGACCTAAGATCGGGCTTGCCATCCACAGCTGTGTCAATTAGAAATGTTGCTCTGTTTTAAAAATTAATTTAAAATAATCTTCGAATAACCATGAAATGCCAGCCGAATGTAGAATAATAAGCTCTATTGGTTTGAATTCTATTTTCACAAATATTTAAAGTCTATAAAATATATCCTCGTATGATGCCACATTCATCAACAGAGAGGTAAATGAAGGCCAAAATTGAATGATGTGAATGCATTTAGGATAAATAAGAATCTGAATTATACAATCTCACTCAATTCGTCAAGAAAGTAGGAAATATGATTCAGAAAAAAGTCGACAATTACTTATTTATCGCTTTGGCATATTTACCTCCTTCATCAAAGTTTTTCCAAGTATTAAACGCATGTTGTCCTTTGACGTGAAATTTAAAATTTTTAAAATTTGATAAGAAAATTTCTAGTTATTTCTATCTTTCATCAAGAAGCATTCTCAGCCATCCAAAATTCCTTGTATTCCATCCTAGCATAAATTTTACAATATTTACAAAGGTCATCCTTTTCTCCTCATAAACAAATCTCAAAAAAGTTGTATCTGCTAAAGCATGTATATCGGGATTCAGACATTAGTTCTAGAAGATATTTGATACACAGTGACCTTTATTGAACACATATGACATAACCAAGTGTGTACAAAATTGTCTTTGTCGCCTTAAAAAACAAAAATAAGTCCAATAGCATCAAAGAATTACCACTTCCTTAAGTTTTGTCCATGATATTAGGTAAAATTTGCCCAAACACACTTAAACTACCGCAGAGTTTCATATCATTTACAATAATTTATACTATTACTAACCAAGATCTCTTCATGGGGACTCTTCTCTTTATATTTCTCCAAATGTTTATTTGAATGCTTTTTATATTAGAAATACAAAGGTTTTAAGCTTTATATTAGCGATGCGTATTTTTATAACTTACAATGATGATATTGCCTCTAGCCTACAATGTGTAAATAAAGTTTTACAAACATACACGTTAGAAGAGGAAATAAAAATATTCAGTGTCATTTTTGAAATTGATATAAGAATATTATAAAATATTCATTTATCTTTATTATATTCTAAAAAATCAACAAATATTCAAGTATTTTCTTTAGCTAATTCTTTTTATGTGACTACACTCTCTCTCTAACACTGACTTCCACCTTGCAATCATTGGAACGAAGGAACTGGATGATTAGAAAGCTGGAATGTCTCCACTCGTTACAAATCTAAACGAAATCTTAAAGACTTACTCCGCCATCAAATAACAAATTCACAAAATTTGAACATAAACCTAATTTAATTCATAAAATATCTTGCCGTTTTGGTCAAGCACCATAACATTCATTTTTCGCTGCTAGTTTCTCATTCAATAATATACAATCGTATCCCAGAATTGCAAAAACAGATAGAATATACACATATAGACAAAACTGAGGGAAGTTGTACTTTCAGCATGTATATCGGGATTCAGACAATAACTCTGAGAGATAATACAGTGACCTCTATTGGAAAAACACACGAGATAACCAAGTGTGAACAAAATTTCCCCTGTCTTCTTTTTAAAAAATAGAAGACATGCGACATCAAAATATGAAACTGCCTTGAATTTTGTTTGAGTTTATGAAAAAATCCATTCTCTTTCTCTTTTAATATAAAAAAATACTTAACTGGTCATCATCAATAGACACCCATATTATCAGAAATATTGATATTAATATATAAATTATTTTTACATTCAAAATCCAATAATCAAAACACCTAAATAGGTTAAAAAAAGAATCTAAATAAGCATAAACGCAGCTTAAGAAAATAATCACTACTATATTTTACATCCTTATTACGCGCATATATGAAATGTGTATTCATATTTTCAAAACTTGATATTGGCATGAACTCAGTTCCTAAAAATATTATCCCACCGCAATAGAAGGCGCAAAATATCCTGTGGAAGGGTTTTTTTTAACCATGTAGACCCTCGTTATCTAATGAGCTATAGAGGTTCACAGTTCACAAGAAACCTCCTGAAGGAAATCATTGGAATTTGCAAAGCAAAACACTGCTTCACTACCAGCTACCACCAGCACACAAATGAATTAACAGAACGTTTAAACAGAACACTAATCAACATGTTGAGCATGTACAGAAAACGTGAACTAGGTTAAACTGGGATGAAAAACTGCTGTTCCCATGCATACAATTCGACATTGAAATAAACAACTAGATTCTCGCTATTCTTTCTTCTATATGTTAGAGATCCAATGTCTCTTCTAAACAACAACACATAAAATATTCTATAATCTCCAATAACGTTAATACTCAGTGTAATAATAAAACATTAATATATTTTAATAATTTAATAGAAACATATCCCTGGAGACTTATATACACATATTACTATTGAAACAAGTGATTATTTCATTGGCCTATTAACTCAAGTTAAGCAACGAATCTATCATCAAATTGAAAGAAATGTATACACGGAATTCTGATATTTATACTTTGATATATGTTAATATCGATTTTTATAAGTGAGATACCAAAAATATTCACTGAAGAAAACTTACAAAGGAAACTAACCATGAAGGTGTAGAGGAATTCAGTGTGATGGAAAAAATTGGCGCACTTTCGCCACGCTAAAATTGAAACTGAGAGGTTATACAATCGGTCCATGGACGGGTGGGTATATAAGAACTACGGAGCGTGCCAGGACACTCCACTGCCGTCCTGGACCGTAGGAATACAGCCATGTCCTCTCTGGTAAGTTCATAGCTAGCTACCTCCTTGGTTAGATCGGTGGTTTCCTGCCTTGTTTCGTCAGCCAACACAAGAAAATTGAATTTATTTCAATTACAATAGGAAAACTCGTCGGATATCATTGCAGAGAAGAGATAAAAGATAATACAGCGTAGAGTTTATTTATTAAAAAAATATATTAACACAAAGCAATAACGCGCCATCTATACATATAAAATAAAAGGATTTAAAAGCGAGAATGTTTTTTTTATACATAAACGAACTTCTACTGTCCTTACTGCGATGAAAAAATATATTGGGAGGGCTTGGCTCATCAGTGGTGAACCCTCCCAGCGGTTTCGCCAATTTAATCCACCAGACCGCTTCTCAGAGCTCTAATACTGTATTGGATCATTCTGCTTTTATATGCTACACTGAAGGATGGAATCTTAGAAATGGTTTTCGAGTAAACTATGGACATAAGCTTATAGGACAGTAGAATTACATTCAAATATTTGCTCATATGTTATATGTTATATTATTTGCTATATGTTTAGCAAACTTTTGGACAATAACATCGTTTAACAGACTGTAAGTTTATCAATATATCAATTGTTATTTGTTTAGCAAAATCCCTAAAATATTGTTCAGTTGAATATATTTTTAAATTTTAAACTAAAAGTAAAATACAATAAATATTGATATTAGGGAAACACTATTGTTAAATAATCTGAATATTCCATAAAATGTGCCACCTCATCCAGATTAATTCTAAAAGAAAATGAAGAATTGTATCAGTCTGATATATGTTTAATCGCAAATATGTATGCTGTCTGGGCAAATTCAATCTATAATACAATATTTCACTGTTCTTTCTGAAAAACAGATTGTGTGGCAGACGAGCCTTGCTTTGTGCCTGATGATGGCGGTAGTTGCCCTTGGTTACCACGGAGATGATCATCATCACGAGAAGCATCACCATGTAAGATTTATAAAATATTTACTTCTTCGACATGTTTTTGGATGTTCTTCCCCCTTTTCAACATTTGTTTGTTATAAAGGTTAATCAACTAATAATATAATTTAAAAAATAAACATAATTTGATAATCAAAAAATTCCTGAAGCAAGAAAAAATAACTTTATATGAAAAGGAGTGTAAATATATATTTAACAAATACAGAAAGTGGCTTCTATAAATAGAGTTTGTTGGTTATTTTTACTCTTTTTTTTTTACTTTTAAAATTTTAAAAAATTTATCAATGATAGTGCCTTCTTTATTGTTTGAAACAATTAAAATAAATGCGTCGCGAATATATTTCAAAGAATGACTTGATCCATTGTTCCATAGCGTATTTTGTCATTTGATTAAATCTCTATCACACTCCTCTTTTCATAGCCAATTCAAAGCTCCTACTAGATGGGCACTCTAGCGTTTATATTTTGTTTGTTTTTTAACTTTGGTTAAGAGATTTGACAAAGCCCTAATATCTTGGATATGAAAAATATTTATTTATAAATTTAAAATTTTGAAATGTTTGAATAGTTTTTCAATACCAATTTGAGGGACATTAGTCATAAAAACTTCACCTTGGTTCATCAGGAAATTTAGGATCTATTTTTGTTTGATAGGACGCAGCCCACACCGGGCTGGGAAAGGCTAAAAGCCTGAAATCTTATATAATTTATTTCTTGATTTAACAGAAAAATATTTAAGAAAATGTTATGATATTATAAATATTCAATGAGTTTGTGTTAATTTTTTTTTCTAAGAGAGAGCCCCCAAGATAGTTCTGACATTTTTTTTTTATTTTATATCTTTATAAACATGAAAAAATACATTTTGTATCAATTTTATATGACTTTAATAGAAACTGACTAATTCCTAAAAATTGAGAGTAATATTTATAGGGTTCACGCAAAACTAAAACCTCTCTGAAAACATTCTATTCCTAAAAATATATGTCCAATATTCTCTTGTTATTACATTTCAATTCTTAATAAACTTGACCCCTTTGAAGCACTGAATCTACCTTTAACGACTACATCTTAACATATATTTGGTGATTGCATACAAGTTAAGTGGACATGACATGTATGCACACATGTGTTCCACAGAAGGCCCATCCCTACCACTTCGGGTACAAGGCTGACAATGTCGGCCACAAGGGCCACCACGGCGGCTCCCACTACCGCCATGAGTCCGGGGACGGCCACGGCAAGGTCCACGGTTCCTACGGCTATGTGGACGAGCACGGCAACAAGAGGCACGTGGACTACGTCGCCGACAAGCACGGCTTCCGCGCCAACGTGAAGACCAACGAGCCTGGCACGTCTAACCAGCACCCTGCCGCTGTCCACGTCGAGCATGAGGGTGGTCACCATGGATACCAGGGCGAGGGTGGTCAACATGGTTACCACGGTGATGATGGTCATCATGGTTACCAGGGGGAAGGTGGTCACCATGGCTACCATGGGGAGGACATGCACGGCTATCATCACTAAATATCAACGATGATATATAAGGGACCTGGTTTTTGGACTTCCAATGATATGTGGCTAATATATTCAAGAAAATCAAATTTTTACTTTTCACAACATTTTCTTTCAGCACATACTCTTTGTTATTTATGTACTCTCTTTATATTATACTTAAAAACTATTTTAAACTTCATAAAAATGGGACAAAAACATTTCTATTCAAATCTGAGGAATGCTAAATGATTTGTTCATTTATTTTTTCTTTATACCTTCGATATTAATTCATGTGATAATACATTCTAAGGATTGTTTGAAGTGGTTCTAGGGGATTCTATGAGAGATATAAATAAAATGATATATTTTGATATTAATATTTTTGGTTTTATTTAAATAAATGTATATAGGCTTCAAAATTTTGAAAAGATTATTTCAGAAACCATTTAGGATTTAAATTTTACCAAAGAAATTCGATTTCAAAAATAATTTATATTGATAAAAATGAGAGAGAGGTTTTGAGATCAACTTTAACTTTTGAATTTTTATATTTTCAGATATGACAGAGCCTTTATAAGTACAAAGGTGGTGGGCCTTTTTTCTTGTCCCATTTTTCTTCTATTTTTCTGGTCTCTTCATTTTCTATCAGGGTGATATAGCATTATTTGTTATAAGCTTTATTTATGAATAAATATTTAATATATTATGTAAATTGATATATTTATGTTTGTAATATATACTTGAAATGTGTATATTTCTATATTTATATTTGTAATATATACTCGAATTGTATATTTTATATTTATTTATAAAGATGTGATATAATAAAATTATAATTTCATTGTGAAAAATTTGTTTCTTTGACTGAATTCATTATAATATTTGCTAAGATGTGAAATGAACTAATCAAAATAGTTTTTATATCGAAAAGTCATATCATATCAGGGAACAGGCTAAATCAATGTTTAGTTGATTTCTGTTCCACCAGATGGCGTTCTGCCTTCTGTAAACCCCATGTGCTGCTGGTCAGAAAATGCTATTTTTATTTTTAATACATAAAGGTGTTCTTTACCTCAGTTTATTTAGAGATAAAATGATTTTGTTCAAAACATGAAAGACTTAAAGGAGAGAAATAACGCTTAAAATTGGCTCAAAATAAATCATTTATTCACTTACTGTTTATAGGTCAATGTAGAAATTTCTCGAAAATTTGATTTTAAAATACTTCAAAGGGAAAAAAGGCAATATTAATATGCTTAAATGTAAATACACTCATGGACAAAACTTAAGAAAGTTGTACCATTTAGCATGTATATCAGGATTCAGACAATAACTCTGAAAGATATTACTGTGACCTTTATTGAAGACACACAAGATAACCAAGTGTGAACAACCTTTGTCTCCTTCAAAAAAAAAAAAAGGTCGACTGGCGATATAAAAATATTGAAATTCCTGAAGTTCTGTCCATGATAATATTTTGTCATTGGAGGATATTGATCTTTAAAAAATATAACTATACCTTCACGTCAAAATATATACAAAAAAAATGACCAATCTATTAAATCAATTCTGTAATCTATAATATTTGAATCGATCACAATGCCAGAAAACCAACTTGGAAATTTCCAAACAACCAACTAGAGACCATGATGGGTCAGACGATGATGCTTGTCTGTCCAACACTAGCTTAGATTTCACCTTAGATATCCACAATATATTAATTAAATCTTCTTCACCTTCCAAAATATGATTTTTTTCTGTAATTGCTACAGATATAATAATATGCTGAGTGCTTGCACATTCCAGTAGATACCCGGGTTGATATTGCAATTAATCATGTGAGATAAATGAAATGGTATAGTTGAGTGAGAACAATGGATGGTGTTAAAGCTATAAAGACATATACCAGTCCTGGCTAAGTAATAGGAAACGTTTGTTTATCCGACTATATATGCTGGAAATCTGGCGAAAAAGAACACTGTTCTGTCAAAAAATAATAGATAAAAGAAGCTTGAACTTTAAAGTTTCTTTCAATTGTTTGATGTAAAATTACTTGAAAATTGCTCCTTCAAGAGCAACAATTATTAAATAAAGAATAAAGGAATTTCTTAATCGGTTATTGTGCCATTTGTCGGAATAAATATGGCGAAATACATTAGCAAGTTTTAGTTTCAAGATCAAGAGATGCCTTTTTCTTGATTTATCCGCCTGATTCCAGTACAATTTCACTTATTTACAATTTTACAAATATTTAAATAATTTACAGAATATATAAGGGGAAAAGCAGTTTTCGATTGATGACCTAAGATCGGGCCTGCCATCCACAGCTGTGTCAATCAAAAATGTTGCTCTGTTTTAAAAATTAATTAAAAATAATCTTCGAATAACCATGAAAAGCCAGCCGAATGTAGAAGAATAAGATCCTCTGGTGTGAATTCTATTTTAACAAATATTTAAAGTCTATAAAATATATCCTCGTATGGTGCCTTATTCATTAACAGAGAGGTAAATGAAGGCTAAAATTGAATGATGCAAATACATTTAGGATAAATAAGAATCAGAATTATACCATCTCACTCAATTCATGAAGAAAGTAGGATATATGATACAAAAAAATGACGACTTGTTTGACAACTGTATCTCCTTCATCAAAGTTTGTCAGAGTATTGGAAAACGCATGTTGCCCTCATTCATCTCCTCGTAAATTGTAAATTAAAGAATACCACTTTGACGTGAGAGAGAGAGAGAGAGAAATTTAAAAACAATTTAATTTCATATATATATTATAAAATATATATTTACTTCAGTCTTTCATCAGGAAGCAATCTCAGCCTATAAAATTCCTTGTAATCCATCCTAGCAAAATTTTTACAATATATACTGAGGCAATACTTTTATAACTTAAACTACATTCATGGACAAACCTAAGAAAGTTATACCTGCTAAAGCATGTATATCGATATTCAGACAATAACTCTGAAAGATATTACAGTGACTTTTATTGAACACATATGAGGTAACCAAGTGTGTACAAAATTGTCTGTCTCCTTAAAATTAAATAAATAGAGAAGTTCGGCGGCATCGAAGAATTACCACTTCCATAGGGTTTGTCCATGATTGTAGGTAAAAATAAGCCCAACCAAACTTAAACTATGTGTCTTTACCGCAGAGTTTCTTATCATTTACAATAATTTATACTATTACAAATCAAGGATCTCTTCATGTGGACTTTACATTTTTCCACTATTTATCTGAATGATTTTTATATTCAGAATTAAGAAAATTGCTATATACTTCATTTTTAAAAATCTAAAAATCTTACCCAATAAGTTTATTCATTAGAAATATAGCTTTCGCTCTTCAACGGGCGAAGTTACAACTGATAGTGAGCACAAGGGTCGATATTTGCTAAATGATGGCTGTTTATATTTGTTTTGGAGTATGATAGTATTATCCCCCCCCAAGACCTGTTAACTGCCTCTAAATGGCGTGTGGTGACCCTGGACGAAACAGGTGAAGTATATCTGGAGTTCTGAACTCCTTATGGGATAACCCAAGGCATGAAGGCTGTCCCACAAACGCATCTAAATACTCCAATGAATTCTGCTCTCCACCACCACAGTATTATTCTGGGATGTCTTTTCTTCTGTTGATACTGTTCTTATTTTTGTATATGAGGGATTCGAGGATTTCTGACTTGGACGGTATATTACAGTAGTGACATGTAGGGCATTCTAAATTAAATGTATGGCTTTTATTCGTGATATCCTTCTTATATTGGTAATAAAAAAGTTTCAAGACATATATTACGGATTTTTATTTTTATAAGATACGATGATGATATTGACTCTAGCCTACAATGTATAAATGATGCCAAGTTTTTCAAAAATAAAATATATGTTCAGTGTAATTTTTGACATTGATAAGAGAAGATTAGATGTTAAATTTATCTATATTATATTCTAAAAAAATAAACTTCAGTTATCTTTTTTAAAGATAATTATTTTATGTTACTACACTATCTCTCTAACACTGACTTCCATTTTACAGCCATTGACACGAAAGAACTGAATGATTAGATAGCTAGAATGTCTCCACTCGATACAAATCAAAACGGAATCTAGAATACTTGCTCCGCCACTAAAGAACAAATTCACAAAATTTGAACATAAAAACTAATTTAACTCATAAAATATCTTGCCGTTTTGATCAACAATCATAACATTCATTTCGCTGCTAGAAGACTATTCAATAAATTACAATCATATCCCAGATTGTAAAAAAATAAAAGATTCACACTTATAGACAAACCTAAAGTAAGTTGTACCTTTCAGCGTGTATATTGGGATTCCGAAAATAACAGGAAGATATTTGACACACAGTGACCTTTATTGAAGACATTCGAGATAACCAAATATGAACAAAATTGTCTCTGTCTTCTTTCTAAAAAAAATAGACGATAGGTGACAAATATTATTGAACTTCCTTAATATATGTCAGAATTTATGAAAATATCCCTTCTAAATACTCATTACAAATCTTTACTGGTTTCTCATAATCAAGAGACAATAATATTATTATCAGAAATATTGATATTAATTTATAAATTATTTTATATTTAAAATTTCCTCAATCAAAACACATAAAAAGGTTAAAAGATAGAGATTTAAATAAGCATAAACACAGTTTTAAAAAATCCTCAATACTGTATTTTACATCCTTATTGCGCGCATGGAATGTGTATACCTATTTTATCAATTTGATAACGGCAGGCACACTCAGATTCTAAAATATTATGCCACCGCAATAGAAGTGGCAAAATGTCTTGTGGAAAGATTTTTTAAAACCATGATAGACCCTCCTTATCTAATCAGCTATAGAGGTTTACAGTTGACAATAAACCTCCTGAAGGAAATCATGAGAATTTTCAAAGCAGAACACTGATTTACTACCAGATACCACCCGCAAACAAATGGATCAACAGAACGTTTAAACAGAATGCTAATCAACATGTTGAGCATGTACGCAAACGTGAGCCAGATAAATTGGGATGAAAAACTGCCGTTCATTACCCATGCATACAATTCGACATTGAAAGAAATAACTGGATTATCGCTATTCTTTCTTCTATATATATATATTATTTATTATTATTATAAAAATATATATATACATGAATGTATGTGTGTGTGTGTCTGTCCTTTATGCCTGACCAAACCACTCTTTGGAACTTTGGGAAGTTATTTTGTATAGTACTGGGAAGGTTTCTAGCAAATAAAATTTTTGAAATAACCTTTCGCCTAAAAATAATCAAGATAAATATTCTAATTTATCTGTTATAATTCAACAATCTGCTCTAAATATCATCATGATTACGATGATTTTGTAATGTAGAAAATTAGGAAAGACAAAATTCAGGATGACACGACAATTTATTTGAAACAAGAATAATGATACATTTACAAGGCAAGATACTATTCCTTTAACTTCCAATTACCGAGGGAACCAATTAATATTGATTTTATTCAACTTATCGAGTATTTTTTCAAGGGACCGGGAAAAAATGTTCACTTTATCGAGAGATTCAAATTTACGAGTTTCAAATTATCAAAATATATCTATTATTTTTTTATTAGTTTATATAGAATTGTTTCAACAAATGTTCGTTAGACAAACCTTTACTCGGGTAAAACCCGGGAGAAGCCGGGTACATCCGCTAGTTATAAATAAAAAAGAGATTTTATGTTTGATTTTTGATTATCTTGATTATGCTATGGTAATGCAGTCGTGGTTACAATCTTGAAACTACAATAATAAATAATATAGTTTTGATCAGAAATTGCTTCTAGAGTTATATAGAATTATTACTTGATGCTGATTATTTTGAGAATATAGATATTGTTGAGCAGTCATAGCAATAATCAAATAAAATTATCTATCAAAAATAGCTTTATTTGAGCTAAAGGAATATAAAAAACATAGTTTGGTAAAAGTACTGCCTGGCCTGAAGCGTAAGATTAAAAAAAATGGAAAACTTATTCACATAATGTACAAAAAGATTGAGCCGGCCATCGGGAAACAAAAAGAATGAGTTTTTATAGGGGAAGCTTGACCTCTGGCGGTCGATTTAGCAGAGTATTTGAATAAATGAAATATAATTAAATGGAGTAAATTGATATTAAATGAAATGAAATGAAATTAAATGAAATAATAATTTAATATAATTTTTATATATATGAGAGATCCAGTGTCTCTTTTAAGCAAAATATCATGAATATATCAATAATCTCCAATAGGGTTAATACGTAGAAATAATATACATTAATATATTTGAATAATTTAAAAGAAACTTATCCTGGAATCTTATATTTACATATTGCTATTGAAACAAGGGATTATTTCATTAACCTATAAACTCAAGTTAAGCAACAAACCTATCGCCAAATAAAGAAACTTGTTACCGGAATCTTGATATTTACACCTCAATATATGTATATATGGATTTTTATGTGGAATAGCAAAATAATTCACTAAAGAAAACTCACAAAGGAAACTAACCATGAAAGTGTAGAGGAATTCAATGTGATGGAAAAAATTGGCGCACTTTCGCCACACTAAAATTGATACTGAGTGTTATACAATCGGTCCATGGACGGGTGGGTATATAAGAACTATGGAGCGTGCCAGGACACTCCACTCCATCCCTGGACCGTAGGAATACAGTCATGTCCTCCCTGGTAAGTCTACGGCTAGCTACCTCCATGGTTAGATAGATGGTTTCCAACCTTGCTTACATCAGCCATACATAGCTAAGTTGAAATGAGTTCAATTAGAACATGCTGAATCGCCAGATATCATTGCTAACAAGAGGTAAAAGATAATATGTCAACGAGTTTCTTTTTTAAAACTTTATAAGTTTGGCGAATTTATTTGAACAGTCACGTCTACCGACATGCAGTAAGTTTAGCAATATATCAATTGTTATATTTTTAGCAATAGTCCCTAAAATATTGTTCAATTGAATAGATTTTTAAATTTTAAACTAAAAGTAAAATACAATAAATATTGAAATCAAGAAACATGTTATTAAATTACAATATAACGCGGCTGATGATTGTAAAACGAAAATTAAAATTATACCGCGAATGTTTCTTTTAAAAATTATATATGTATATACCGTGTTTTTTAATTCTTTACATTTAAATTTCTTTAAAAAAAAGTTCTTAATTCAATTTAGTATGGTTTATGAAATGTTATTAAATATTTCGAATATTTTATAAAATATGACATCTCATCCAGGTTAATTTAAAAATAAAATGAAGAATTGTATCAGTCTGAAATATGTTTAAAAGCAAATATGAATGCTTTCAAGGCAAATTCAAATTATAATACAATATTTTACTGTTCTTTTCTGAAATACAGATTGTGTGGCAGACTAGCCTTGCTTTGTGCCTGATGATGGCGGTGGTTGCCCTTGGTTACCACGGAGATGATCATCATCACGAGGAACATCATCACGTAAGATTTATAAAATATTTACTTCACAGACATGTTTTCAATGTGCCCTAACATTTTTTGTTATGAAAAAATAATTAGAAAATATGATTTTCGGAAAATTAACATATTTGAATGGCTAAAATAAATCCTAATGCCAGGAAAAATGGCATTAGATAAAAAGGAGTGTAAATAAATATTTAACATATGTATAAAGTGTCTTCTATTAATAGCTTGTTGGTAATTTTACTTTCCTAAATTTTGTAAATTTATAAATGATAGTGCTTTCTTTATTTATTCAAACCTTCAAAAGAAATGTGTAGCAAATATATTTCAGTGCATTATTTGAACCCCCCCCCCCAGTGATCCATACCGCATTTTCTCATTAGAATAAATCTCTATTACGCTATTCTTTTCATAGCCAATTCAAAGCTCCTACTAGATGGACACTCTAGCGTTTATATTTTGTTTGATATTTGACTTTTGGTTAAGAGATTTGACAAAGCCCTAATATCTTGGATATGAAAAATATTTATTTATAAATTTTAAATTTTGAAATGTTTGTGAATAGTTTTTCAATACCATATTGATAAACATTGGCTGTAAATTGATTTAACAGAATAATATTTAAGAAAATGTTATGATATTATAAATATTCAATGAGTTTGTGTCAATTTTTTTTCTAAGTGAGAGCCCAAGACATTTTCGACATATATTTTTATTAAATTTTATTCCTTTAAAAACACGAAAAAATACATTTTTTTTAAAATTATATAAGACATTAATAGAAACTTAATAATTACTAAAAAGTGACAGTAACATTTATAGGGTTCACGCAAAACTAAAACCTCTCTGAAAATATTCTATTCCTTAATAAATATCCAATATTCTCTTGTTATTACATTTCAATTCTTAATGAACTTGACCCCTTTGAAGCCCTGAATCTACCTTTAACGACTACATCTTATTATATATTTGGTAAGTGCATACAAGTTAAGTGGACATGACATGTATGCAAACATGTGTTCCACAGAAGGCCCATCCCTATGAATTTGGATACAAGGCTGAGAATGTCGGCCACAAGGGCCACCACGGCGGCTCCCACTACCGCCATGAGTCCGGGGACGGCCACGGCAAGGTCCACGGTTCCTACGGCTACGTGGACGAGCACGGCAACAAGAGGCACGTGGACTACGTCGCCGACGAGCACGGCTTCCGCGCCAACGTGAAGACCAACGAGCCCGGCACGTCTAACCAGCACCCTGCCGCTGTCCACGTCGAGCATGAGGGTGGTCACCATGGATACCAGGGCGAGGGTGGTCACCATGGATACCAGGGCGAGGGTGGTCACCATGGTTACCACGGTGATGATGGTCACCATGGTTACCAGGGGGAAGGTGGTCACCATGGCTACCATGGGGAGGACATGCACGACTATCATCACTAAATATCAATGATGATATATAGGGGACTTGGTTACTATGGACTTCCAATTATATGTGGCTAATTTTTTTAAGAAAATCAAATTTTTACTTTTCTTATTATCATTTTCTTTCAGAACAATCTCTTAGTTATTTATGTACTCTTTTCATGTTAATCTTAAAAACTATTTTAAACTTTATAAAAATGGGATAATAACATTTCTATTCGAATCTGAGGAATGCTAAATGACTTGTTCATTTCTTTATTTCTTTATACCTTCGATATTGATTCATGTAATGATACATTCTAAGAATTGTTTAAAGGTGGTTCTGGGGGATGCTATGATTTTAATGAAATGATGTATTTTGATATCATTCAATTTATTTTTTTCTTTAAATAAAGGTAAATAGGCTTCAAATTTTTAAAATATGATTTTAGAAACCATTTAGGATTCAATTTTTACTAAAGAAATTCAATTTCAAAAACATTTCATTGATAAAAATGAGGTTTGGAGATTATTTCAACTTTAAAATTTCATATTTTCAGATATGGCAGAGCTTCTAGAAGTACAAAGGTTCAGGACCTTTTTCTTGTCCAATTTTTCTTCTATTTTTCTGGTCTCTTCATTTTCTATTAAGGTGATATAGCATTATTTATTAAGTATTGTATAAATTAAATTTGTATATTTATATATTTATGTTTGTAATATATACTTGAAAATATATATTCATATTTGTAATATATTCTTGAATTGTATATTTATGTAAATATATATGTGATATAATAAAATTATAAATTTATTGAAAATATTTTTTCATTGACCATTCATTATATTATTTGCTAAGGGATAAAATGAAGTACTCATTATATGACAAGTTTTTATATATAACAGTGTTCTTTTATTTAGTTTATTTAGAGATAAAATGATTTTGTCGAAAACATGAAAGACTTAAAAGGAGAGAAAAATCGTTTCAAATTGCTTTGAAACTTTCTGTATTTTTCAAAAATGTTATTTGTTGAAAATAAATCATTTATCACTTACAATGTATAGATCAATGTGTGTGTGTAGATTTTTCTCAAAATTCTAATTTTAAAAATCTTCAAAGAGAATAAAATAAGCAATAAAAATATGCTTAGATGTAAATACAGTCATAGACAAACCTCAAGAAAGTTTTACCTTTTAGTATGTTTATCAGAATTCTGACAATAACTCTGAAAAATATTACAGTGACCTTTATTGAAGACACACGAGATAACCAAGTGTGAACAACCTCCGAATCCTTCTAAAAAAATAATTATAAAAAGTCGACCCGCTATATTTAAAAAAAGAAAAGCAAACTATATGTCATAATCATGATCATTTATACAATCTATAATATTTGGATAGGTCACAATGGCAAAACACCAACACTGGGAAATTCAAATAAACTATCAGGAGATCATGGTTTCAGACAAAAGAGGTTGTTTGTTCAACACTTGTTTAATTTCATAAAGAGAACCACTATAGATTTGTTAAATCTTCCTTTCATTCCAAAACACGATTTTTCTGTACTCGTAACCGGTATAACAATTTGCTAAGCGCTATCATATTCCAGTAGATATATTCCTGTCGAAAAGCAATTATTCATGAGATTTCAATGTAATGGTAGAGGTCTGCAAGAAAAATGGATGATGCTAAAGCTATAAAGACGTGTACCAGACTTGTCCCGGGGATTGGAAAGACTTGTTTTAGTTTGACAATATATGCTGGAAGTCTACCAAAAAAAACACTGTTCTCTGTAAATAAAAGCTTCTTTCTCTCATAAAAAGCAATGCTTTATCTGAAATCACAAAAATATATTCCCAATCGTAAATAAAACTTAAGGAATTCGGAAGTCTTCTATGTTGAAGGTCGTCTGTTTTTTAATAAGACAGAGGAAATTTTGTTCACACTTGGTTATCTCGTGTGTCTTCAATAAAAGTCTGAATATCTGTCCGAGTTATTGTCTGAATCCCAATATATATCCTAAAAGATAAAACTTCCTTAAGTTTTGTCCATGAGTGTATATATTCGTTTAGGCATTCAAACATGAACAAGGGTATTTCTGAGTATTTTTTATACTAAAATTAAAATATAAATGATACATTTTGATCTTCTATTATAAATAATGTTGCATGTTATACATCCCTTCCACGATCTAGGTATCTATTGCCTACCTGCATGATGGCGAATGGGAAAAAACATTAAATCAGCCTTCGTGAACTCCATTGAGATTGAAGAACATGCTTTCTGAACATAGATTTCCTAAGATTTAAAAAAAGCCAAAAATTTAATGATTCTTTTAATTTTTTGATGGAAATAGTTCAGAAATTGCTCTTTCAAGAGCAGAAATATTCAAATTAAGAAAAAGGAATTTTTTGATCGTGCAGCTGAAGGTTGCTGATGTCTTGCGTCATCTCTGTAATAAATTTTTCGAAAGCCATCAGAAAATTCTATTTTCAAGAACAATAGATGTCCTTTTCTTGAATAATCCACCTGATTCCTGTACAAATTTACTTTTTAGCATTAATATTTTCAAAATATTTAAATAATTTAGAAAATATGTAAGGGGAAAAGGTGGTTTTCGTTTGATGATTCAAGATCAGGACTGCCATTCACAGCTGTATTGAACAAAAATGTTGCCTGGTTTTAAAAAAGTATTCAAATGAATCTTCGAATAACCACGAACAGTCAGTCGAATGTGGAAGAATAAGATACTTTGGTGTAAATTCTATTTGCACAAATATTTCTAGTCTATGAAATATATTCTCGTATGAGGCCGCATTCATCAACAGAGAGGTAAATGAAGGCCAAAATTAAATGATGCAAATGCATTTAGGATTTATAAGGAGCAGAATTATACCATCCCACTCAATTCGTGAAAGAAGTAGGAAATATGATTCAGAAACAAAACGACTTGTTTGGCGCTTTGACAAGTGTATATCCTTCATCAAATTTGTTAAAGTACTGGAAAACGCATGTTGTCATTTATCTCTTTGGAAATTGAAAATTAAAGAATTTCATTTTTTACGTGAAATTTAAAATCATTTTATATTTTGATAAATAATATCTATTTACTTCTATCTTTCATCAGGATGTGTGTGTGCAATCTCAGCCATTCAAAATTCCTTGTTATACAACTTAGCATTATTTTTACAATATTTACAGAGGTCATCCAGATATTACTTAAACTACACTCATGGACAGGATTTAAGAAGGTTGTAACTCCTAAAGCGTGTATATCGAAATTCAGACAATAATTATAAAATATATTAGTCACCTTTATTGAAGACACGAGATAACCAAGTTTGAACAAAATTGTCTCTGTCTCCTTAAAATAAAAAGGTCCAGTGGTATCAAAGAATTTCCACCTTCTCAAGTTTTGTCCATGATTGTAGATAAAATAAGCACAACCACACTTAAAGTATGTGTCTTTACCGCAGAGTGTCTTCTCGTTTACAATAATTAATACTAGTACAAATCAAGAATCTCTTCATGGGAACTCCTATTTTTATATTTGTCCAATATTTATTTGAATGATATTTATATTGGTAATACAAAAGCCTTAATTTTTTTACGATTTCAAATTTTTGTAAGATACGATGATGTGTAAAAAGTGCTAAGGTTTCACAAATTCACTTTTGAAGAGAAAATATATATTCAGTTTTTTTTTTACATTGATATAAGAAATTAGAGGAAGAATTTCTCTTTAATATAATCTAAAAGATCGACAAACTTTCAGGTATCTTTCTTAAACCTAATTATTTTGATGTGACTACTACCTATTTGCCCCTCTGACTTCCACTTTACAGTCATTGACACGAAAGAATTGGATGATTAGAGAGCTAAAATATCTTTGCTCTATACAAATAAATACGAAATCTTAAAGACTTACTCCGCCACTAAAGAACAAATTCACAAAATTTGAACATAAAAACTAATTTATGTCATAAAATATCTTGCCGTTTTAGTCAAGCACCATAACATTCCTTTCGCTGCTAGTCGATTAATCAATAATAAACAATCAGATCTCAGACTAGCAAAAAAACAGAAATGATATACACGTATAGACAAAATTGAGAGAAATTGTACCTTTCAGCATTTATATTGGGATTCAGACAAAATAATTCTGAAAGATATTAGATACACAGTGATCCTTATTAAATACACATGAGATAACCAAATGCGTATAAAATTGCCTCTGTCTCCTTCAATGAAAAGTTAGAAGACAGGAGACAAAAAAATGAAACTTCTTTTAATTTTGTCTGCGTTTATGAAAATTTCTCTTTTCTAAATATCAGATATAATTCCCAACTGGTCATCATCAATAGACACTGATATTATTATCAGAAATATATTTTCATTCACAAATTATTTTGTATTTAAAATCTCCTTAGTCGAAAACCTTCAATAGGTTAAGAGAAAGGCATCTAATTAAGCATAAACACAGTTTAAGAAAATCATCAATATTATATTTTACATCTTTTTCCGCGCATGGAATGTGTATTAATAATTTTAAAATTCGATAACGGCAAGCACCCAGCTTCTAAAAGTTTTATATTTTTATAAATCACTTTATAATATCAAGTATGGTTATAATACGTGGTAATACAAGATTGTCCCAAAATTTCGTAAACATATTATGACTGTGATTTATATTTTGCAAGTGGTTACGAACCTTTGGGACTTCCTTGGTGAAATTATAAGATAATTTTTATAGAAGAATAATTTAATCTCTCATGTTCTATATCAAGGGTGGCCAATCAAAAGGTGGACCAAATTTCAGAATTTCAAGGTTGTCCCAAAAGTTCATAAACACTTGAAAATATAAATCCTGATCATAATAAGTTGTTGAACCTTTAGGACAACCTTGTAACAAACACTGATATATTTCAATAATTTAAAAGAAATTTATCCCTGGAAGCGCCATATTTTCGCCTTGCCCTTGCCACAAGGGATTATTTTATTGACCTATAACTCAAGTTAAGCAATGAACCTATCGCAGAATAAAAGAAACGTGTTCCCGGAATCCTGATATTTACACCTTGATATATGTGTATATGAATTTTTAAGTGGAATAACAGAATAATTAACTAAAGAAAACTCACAAAGGAAACTAACCATGAAAGTGTAGAGGAATTTAATGTGATGGAAAAAATTGGCGCACTTTCGCCACGCTAAAATTGAAATTGAGAGGTTATACAATCGGTCCATGGACGGGTGGGTATATAAGAACTATGGACCGTGCCAGGACACTTCACTCCAGTCGTAGGAATACAGTCATGTCCTCCCTGGTAAGTCTAAGGCTAGCTATCACCCTGGTTGGTTCAGTGGTTTTCTTATTTGTTTTGTCAGCCATACATATCTAAGTTGAAATGAATTCAATTAGAATATGCGAAATCGCCGGATATCATTGCTGAGAAGAGATAAAAGGTAATACGGCGACGAGTTTATTTATTAAATAAATATAAGTTTAGAAAACCTTCGGACAATAACGTATTTTAACAGACTGTAAGTTTGGCAATATAGCAATTGTTATTTGTTTATCAATAGTCCTTAAAATATTGTTCAGTTGAATAGATTTTTAAATTTTAAACTAAAAGTAAAATACAATAAATTTTGAAATCAAGAAAATACTATTGTTAAATAATCTGAATATTTTATGAAATGGGATACCACATACAGATGAAATGCTCAGAGAAAATGAAGAATTGTATCAGTCTGAAATATGTTTAATCGCAAATATAAATGCTGTCTGAGCAAATTCAATCTATAATACAATATTTTACTGTTATTCCTAAAATACAGATTGTGTGGCAGACGAGCGTTGCTTTGTGCCTGATGATGGCGGTGGTTGTCCTTGGTTACCATGGAGATGATCATCATCATGAGGAGCATCATCACGTAAGATTTATCAAATCTTTACTTCACAGACATGTTTTTAATGTCCACTAACATTCTTTTGCTATAAAAATTTAATAATTTTTTTATTCGAAAAATAAACATATTTAGATGGTCAAAAAATTCCTAATGCCAGGAAAAATGACATTAGATAAAAAGGAGTGTAAATATTTATTTAAAAGATGTAGAAAAAGTATTTTATTAATATAGCTTGTTGGTAATTTTTACCTTCTTGAAATTTTGAAATTTTATCAATGATAACGTCTTCTTTATTGATTGAAACTTCCAAAAAATGCGTCGCAAATATATTTCAATAAATTATTTGTTCCGTTGATACATAGCGCATTTTGTCATTTGATTAAATCTCTATTACTTTTCTTTAGCCAATTCAATAGTCCTACGAAATAGACACTCTAGTGTTTATACGTTGATTAGATACTTGCTAGTGTCTAAGAGATTTGATAGAGCCCTAATATCTTTGATATAAAAATATCTATATAGATTTTCAAATATTTGAATATTTTTCAATGCCATTTTGAAGAACATTGACCTTAAAATTTGTACCTCGATTTATCATGAAAATTAGGAACTATTTTTGATCTCTAAGAAACAACCCACACCATTCTGAGGAGGGATAAAAGCCTGAAATCTAATATAGTTTATTTCTTGATATAACAGAATATTCATAAAACATTATGAAATTCTATGAGTTTGGTTAATTGAGAAAAATTCGAAAAGCCCAAGACATTTTAAACATTTTTTCTTAACTCTTATGCCTTTACTAGACGAATGACCCGGGCAACGCCCGGGTTTACCCGATTAAATGTTTTATTCAAACACTATTCGTTACAATTATAAATTGGCGCCGTGGATGTCACTCTTGTGAAACGTCCCGCTCCAAACTTTACAGTCAGATTAGTTACGATATAAATCGTCAAATCGAGCGAGCGTCTATAAATATTTCGATTTAGATCAAGTATTCTAATTATTAAGCGAACACTATTATTAATAAAATTTTGAGAAGATTTCGATTTTAAACGTATTTATAACCTTGATAGAGGGCGCTGTTCGTGAGCTAAGTAGAATAATTTGAATATATAGTTTTAATATTTAATTTATATATAATTTAAAATAGCCTATCGTTTTCCTCGTATTTTTTTACCTATGTATGGAAATTTTGGTTTGAATTAGTGAACTACTGCGAATTTGTATACCGGACATACAAACCAACAAACAAACAAACAAACATACAAACATTCATTTTTATATATATAGAAGATATAATATAAATGAGTTTTAAAAATTGTTTTAAAAAAATGCATCGGCCTGGAATCGAACCCGGGCCGCCCGCGTGGCAGGCGAGCATTCTACCACTGAGCCACCGATACGTATACAAAATGGCCATATTTGGGTATTCATTCCATTCCGGATTACTCCGCGTAAAAAAAAAGTTCTTCAAATGAAAAAAATGAATAGCCAAAAATACTAAGCAAATTGTATCCAAAAATTTTCCACAGGTTTATAAAAAGCAACATGCAAAATTTGGTACCAATTGGTTCAGTAGTTTTTGAGTTTATCGCGAAACAGACAGACAGACAGAAATTGACTTTTATATATATAGAGATTAGTGTTTAGGTATTTGATTTAATTCATATAGTTGATATAATAGTATATATTTATATTATATTTTTTATAAATTAGTTTTAAAATTTGTAAAAAAAAAAAAAAATGCATCGGCCGGGAATCGAACCCGGGCCGCCCGCGTGGCAAGCGAGCATTCTACCACTAAGCCACCGATGCTTTAAAAAAAATGGCCATATTTAGGTATTCATTCCATTCCGAATTAGTCTGCGTAAAAAAAATAGTTCTTCAAATTAAAAAAAGAAATAGCCAAAAATAATAAGCAAAATGTAGCCAAAATTTTTCCTCAGGTTTATAAAAAGCGACATGCAAAATTTGGAACCAATTGGTTCAGTAGTTTTTGAGTTTATCGCGAAACAGACAGTCAGACAGGAATTGACTTTTATATATATAGAGACAAACATAAAAATATATTTTGTATTAATTTTATTTGACATTCATAGAGACTCACTAATTCGTAAAAATGACAGTAAGATTTATAGGGTTAATGAAAACTAAAACCTATCTGAAAATAGTCTATTCCTAAAAATATCCAATTCTCTTATTATTACATTTAAATATGTAATGAACTTGAGCCCTTTGAAGCAAGGAATTTACCTTTGATGGCTACATCTTAAGATATATATTTGGTGATTGCACACAAGTTAAGTGGACATGACATGTACTAACATGTGCTTCAGAAGGCCCCTCATCCCTACCACTTCGAGTACAAGGCTGACAATGTCGGCCACAAGGGCCACCACGGCGGCTCCCACTACCGCCATGAGTCCGGGGACGGCCACGGCAAGGTCCACGGTTCCTATGGCTACGTGGACGAGCACGGCAACAAGAGGCACGTGGACTACGTCGCCGACGAGCACGGCTTCCGCGCCAACGTGAAGACCAACGAGCCTGGCACGTCCAACCAGCACCCTGCCGCTGTCCACGTCGAGCATGAGGGTGGTCACCATGGATACCAGGGCGAGGGTGGTCACCATGGTTACCACGGTGATGATGGTCACCATGGTTACCAGGGGGAAGGTGGTCACCATGGCTACCATGGGGAGGACATGCATGGCTATCATCACTAAATATCTATGATGATATATAAGGGACTTGGTTTTTGGACTTCCAATGATATGTGGCTAATTTATTCAAGAAAATGGAATTTTCACTTTTCACAACATGTTTCTTTAGCACATCCTCTTAATTATTTATGTACTCTCTTTATGTTAATCTTAAAAATAATTTAAAACTCATAAAAATGGGATAAAAACATTTCTATTCAATTCTGAGGAATGCTAAATGATTTGTTCATTTCTTTTTTCTTTATACCTTCGATATTGATTCATGTAATGATATATTCTAAGGATTGTTTGAAAGTGGTTTTAGGGGATGCTATGATATAAATGAAATGATATATTTTGATATCATTCAATTTTTTTAATAAATGTAAATAGGCTTCAAAAATTTTAAAATATTATTTTAGAAACCATTCAGGATTCAAATTTTAACAAATAAATTCAAATTCAAAAACATTTCATTGATAAAAATGAGGTTTGGGAATTATTTCAACTTTTAAAATTTCATATTTTCAGATATGACAGAGCCTCTAGAAGTACAAAAGTGGACGGCTTTTTTCTTGTCCAATTTTTCTTTTATTTTCTGGTCTCGTCATTTTCTATTAAGGTGATATAGCATTATTTATTAAGTATTGTATTAAAATATAATTTGTATGTTTATATATTTATGTTTGTAACATATGATTGAATTGTATATTTATGTAAATATATATGTGATATAATAAAATTATAATTTTATTGAAAATAATTTTTCCTTGGCCATTCATCATAATATTGCTAAGGGGTAAAATGAAATACTCATTATATGACAAGTTTTTATATATAACAGAGATAAAATGATTTTGTCGAAAACATGAAAGACTTAAAAGGAGAGAAAAATTGCTTTAAATTGCTTTGGAACTTCTGTATTTTTCAAAAATGTTATAGGTCGAAATATAAATCATTTAAAATTTCATTTTAAAACACTTCAAAGAGAATAAAATAAACAATAAAAATATGCTTAGATGTAAGTACAGTCAAGGACAAAACTTATGGAAGTCGTACCTTTTAGCATGTATACCAGAACAATAACTTTGAAGATATTACAGTACCCTTTATTGAAGATACACGAAATAAACAAATGTGACAAGCCTCTGACTCTTAAAAAAAAATAATAAAGTCAACCAGTTATATTAAAATTCCTGAGTTCAGTCAATTAGTGTATTTTGTCTTGAGGATATATATCTTAAGAAAAGAAAAATATACTTCAAAGTAGTACAAAAATAACCAATATCATGATCATTTATACAATCTTTAATATTTGGATAGGTCACAATGGGAAAACACCTTTATTGGGAAATAGAAATCAACTATCAAGAGACCATGGTTTCAGACGAAGTGTTTGTCTGTTCAACACTTATTTGATTTCATAAAGAGAACCACAATATATTTGTTAAATCTTCATTTTCTTCCAAACACGATTTTTCTGTAAGCGCTACCGGTATAACAATGTGCTTAGCGCTAACATATTCCAGAAGATATACGGTTCGATAAAGCAATTAATCATGAGAGGTCAATGTAATGGTAGAGTTCTGCGAGAACAATGAATCATGATAAAGCTAAAAAGACGTGTACCAGACCTGTCCCGGGGATTGGAATGACTTTTTTAGTTTGACAATAAATGCTGGGTCTGCCAAAAAAGACCATTGTTCTGACAATAAAAACTTCTTTTAGCTTCTTTTAGATCTTAAGAAAAAAAATTATATATCCAAGTAATACAAAAAATAATCAATATTATGATAATTTATGTAATCTATAATATTTGGATAGGTCACAGTGGCAAAACACCAAAATTGGGAAATTCAAATCAAATATCAAGAGACCATGGTTTAGACGATAAAGGTTGTCTATTCAACACTTGTTTGATTTCATAAAGAGAACCCAATAGATTTGTTAAATCTTCATTTCCATCTAAAACACGATGTTTCTGTAATCGCTACCGGTATAGCAATGTGCTGATCGATATCATATTTCAATACATCAACGGGTTGATAAAGCAATTAATCATCAGAAACCAATGTAATGGTAGAGGTCTGCGAGAACAATGGATAATGCTAAAGCTATAAAGACGTGTATCAGACCTGTCCTGGGGATTGGAAAGGCTTGTTTTAGTTTGACAATATATGCTGGAAGTCTACCAAAAATAAAACACTGTCCTCTTTTAATAAAAGCTTCTTTCTCTCATAAAAAGCAATGCCTTTATCTGAAATCACAAAAATATATTCACAATCGTAAATAAAACTTAAGGAATTGGGAAGTCTTCTATGTAGAAGGTCGTCTGTTTTTTAATAAGACAGAGGAAATTTTGTTCACACTTGGTTATCTCGTGTGTCTTCAATAAAAGTCACTGAATATCTGTCAGAGTTATTGTCTGAATCCCAATATATAAGCTAAAAGATACAACTTCTTCAAGTTTTGTCCATGAGTGTATATATTCGTTTAAGCATGCACACACGAACAAGGGTATTTCTGAGTATTTATATACTAAAATTAAAATATAAATGATACATTCTGAACTTCTATTATAAATAACGTTACATTTTATATATCCCTTCCACGATCTAAGTATCGCCCACCTGCAAGATGGCGAGAGAGAGAGAGAGTTAGACAAACCAAATTAAATCAGCCTTCGTGAACTCCATTGAGATTGAAGAACATGCTTTCTGAACATAGATTTCCTAAAATTAAAAAAAGCCTAAATTTTAATGATTCTTTCAATTTTTTTTGATGGAAATAGTTCGGAAATTGCTCTTTCAAGAGCAACAATATTTAAATAAAGAAAAAGGTATTTCTTGATCGTGCAGCTAAAGGTTGCTGATGTCTTGCGTCATCGCCATAATAAATTTGCCGAAGTCCATCAGCAAATTCTAGTTATAAGATCAAGAGATGCTATTTTCTTGAAATATAATCCACCTGATTCCTGTATAACTTTACTTTTTATTGTTAATATTTTTTAAAAATTTAAATAATTTACAAAATATGTAAATGGGAAAAGGCGGGTTTCGTTTGATGATTTAAGATCAGGACTGCCATTCACAGCTGTATTGAACAAAAATGTTGCCTGGTTTTAAAAATTAATTCAAACGAATCTTCAAATAACCAGGAACAGTCAGCCGAATGTGTAAGATCCTTTGGTGTAAATACTATTTGCACAAATATTTCAAGCCTATCAAATATATTCTCATATGAGGCCGCATTCATCAACAGAGAGGTAAATGGAGGCCAAAACTAAATGATGCAAATACGTGTTGGATAAATAAGAATCAGAATTATACCATCTCACTCAATTCGTGAACGAAGTAGGAAATATGATTCAGAAACAAGTCGACAATTACTCGAAATTACCCTTTGACAAATGTACCTCCTTCATCAAAGTTTGTCAAAGTATTGGAAAACGCATGTTACCCTTATTCATCTGCTTGAAATTTGAAAATTAAAGAATTTCACTTTGGCGTAAAATTTAAAAACCTTTTAATTCAATATAGAATATCTATTTATATCTCTCTTTTATCAGGAAGAGAGCATTCTCAGCCTTTCAAAATTCATGTAATCCATCCTAGCATAATTTTTACAATATTTACAGATGCCATCTTCATATTATTACATATACACTCATGGACAAAATATAAGGAAATTGTACCTTTTAGCATGTATATCGGAATTCTGACAATAACTCTGAAAGTTATTACAATGACCTTTATTGAAGACATATGAGATAACCAATGTGTAAACAAATATCTGTCTCATTGAAATAAAGAATTCTGGCAACATCAAAGAATTTTCACTTCCTTAAGTGTTGCTCATAATCGTAGATAGAAATAAACCCACCCACACTTAAACTATATGTCATTACAACAGTTTCTTCTCATTTACAATAATTTATACTATTACTAATCCAGGAGCTCTTCATGGGGACTCTTCTTTTTAAAAATTCCAATATTTATTTGAACGCTTTTTTATTAAAAAATACAAAAGCTTTAAGCTTTTAATTATGGATTCGTATTTTTATAACATACGATGATGATATTGGCTCTACCTACAATGTGTAAATAATACCAAGTTTTTAAAAGTAAGTTAGAAGATAAAATAAAAATATTTAGAATCATTTTTCACATTGATATAAGAATATTAGATGCTAAATTGATCTTTATTATAATCTAAAATATCAACAAACATATCAGGTATTTTTCTTAAACCTAATTCTTTTTATGTGACTACACTATCTCTCTAACACTGGCTTCCAATTTACAGCCAATGACACGGAAGAACTGAAGGATTGGATAGCTAAAATGTTTCCACTTGATACAAATTAAAACGATATTGTAACGTAGTATTTTTTAATTTTATTATTTTTTATTTAAAAGAGTGGTCATTTTTTATGTTTTATATCTTGCGACTCTGTAAATTTCCCTCGTGGCTTATCTTTTGTTTACTTTTGATAGTTGGTCCTTCCCTGAAATAAATTTTGTTTCCTCCTGAAGTTTTTATCTTCCCTAATTTTCCACGTGGCAATATCTTAAAGATTTATTTCACCATCAAAGAACAAATTCACAAAATTTGAATTGAAAACTAATTTAAATCATAAAATATTTTGCCGTTTGGGTCAAGCACCATAACATTCCTTTCGCTGCTAGTCTATCATTCAATAATATGTAATCATATCCCAGACTGAAAAAAAAAACAATAAAGATCTAAACTTGTAGACTAAAATAAAGGAAGTTTAACCTTTCGGCATGTATATCGGAATTCGGACAAAATAACTCTGAATTATATTTCAGTGACCATTATTGAAGACACACTAGATAATCAAGTGTGAAAAAATTGACTCTATCCTATTCTTAAAAAAAAAAAGAAGAAAAGACGACAAAAGACATAGAAATATTAAACTTCCTTAATTTTTTTCTAGGTGTATGAAAATACTCTTCTCTCTAAATATCAAAAACAATTTTTAACTGTTCATCAATAGACACCTGTATTATTATTTAAAATATTGATATTATTTTATAAATTAATTTGTGATTGATTCACCTAAAAAGGTTAAAAGAAAGGCATCTAAATAAGCATAAACAGTTTAATAAAATAATCAATACTATATTTTTCTTATTGCGCGTTTTGAAGGTGTATTCATATTTTTAAATCTTCATATAATGGCTGGCACTCAGCTTCTAAAAGTACTATATTCAAAATAAATCATTTTATAATCTCAAATATGGATAATTCTTGGCAACAATATACACTGATATATTTCAATAATTTTATAGAAACCTATCCCCAGAAGCGCCATATTTTAAACTTGATATTGAAACAAGCGATTATTTAATTGACCTATAAACTCAAGTTAAGAAATAAACCTATCGAAGCAAAATATTCACTAAAGAAAACTCACAAAGGAAACTAACCATGAAAGTGTAGAGGAATTCAATGTGATGGAAAAAATTGGCGCACTTTCGCCACACTAAAATTGATACTGAGAGGTTATACAATCGGTCCATGGACGGGTGGGTATATAAGAACTACGGAGCCTGCCCGGATACTCCACTACAGTCCTGGACCGTAGGAATACAGTCATGTCCTCCCTGGTAAGTCTACGGCTAGCTACCTCCATAGTTAGAGAGATGATTGCCAACCCTGCTTACATCAGCCATACATAGCTAAGTTGAAATGAGTTCAATTAGAACATGCGAAATCGCCAGATATCATTGCTATGAAGTAGTAAAAGATAATATGTCAACGAGTTTCTTTTTTAAAACTTTATAAGTTTGGCGAATTTATTTGAACAGTCACGTCTTCCGACAGGCAGTAAGTTTAGCAATATAGCAATTGTTATATGTTTATCAATATTCCCTAAAATACTACTCAGTTAAATTGTTTTTGAAATTTTAAACTAAAATTAATATGCAACAAATATTGAAATTGTGGAATCATTATTGTTATATAATTTGAATATTTTTTAAAATTTGACACCACATACAGATGAATTGCTCAAAGAAAATGAAGAATTGTATCAGTCTAGACTTTGTTTAAAAGCAAATATGAATGCTGTCAAGGCAAATTCAATCTTTAATACAATTTTTACTATTTTTTCTGAAATACAGATTGTGTGGCAGACGAGCCTTGCTTTGTGCCTGATGATGGCGGTGGTCGCCCTTGGTTACCACGGAGATGATCATCATCACGAGGAACATCATCACGTAAGATTTATAAAATATTTACTTCACAGACATGTTTTTAATGTCCCCTAACATTTTTTGTTATGAAAAATAATTAATAAAAAAATTATTTGAAAAAATAAGTATATTTTGATGGTCAAAATAATCCCTAATGCTAGGAAAAAACTTTAGATGAAACAGAATGCAAATATATATTTGATAGATGTAGTAAGTGTCTTCTATTAATAGAGCTTGTTTGTAATTTTTACTTTCCTAAATTATGTATATTTATCAATGTAAGTGCCTCATTTATTTATTGGAACATTCAAAAGAAATGCGTCGCGAATATATTTCAGTGAATGATCTGTTCTATTGATCCATAGCGCATTTTGTCATTGATTATATCTCTATTGCGTTATTTAATTAGCCAATTCAATTTTCTCCTACTAAATGGAGACTCTAGTCTTTATACACTGATTAGATACTTGACCTTTGGCTAAGATATTTGATAGAGCTTAATATCTTTGATATAAAAATATCTATATAAATTTTGAAATGTTTGACTAATATTTCAATGCCATTTTGAAGAATATTGACCTTAAAGTTTGTACCTTGATTTATCAGGAAATTTAGGAACTCTTTTTAATAGATAAGATAAAGCCCACACCAGGCTGGGAAGAGCTAAAAGCCTGAAATCCTATATATTTAATTTCATTATTTAGAAGAATAATATTTAAGACAATATTATGATATATATATCAAATGAGTTTTAAAAACAATAATAAGCATTAAGAGGAGCGTCTCACAAGACGCTCCTCTTAATGCTTATTATTGTTTTTAATGATCGTGATTTTAAGAGTTTAATTTCTACAATCAAATGAGTTTGTGTAATTCTCTCTCTTAGAGAAAAGCCCAAGACATTTCAAATAATTATATTTATGAATGTTTATACTTTTACAAACATAAAAAATTAATCTTGTTTTAATTTTATAAACCTTAATAGAGACTCAATAATTCCTGAAATTGATAGTAACATTTATAGGGTTCACGAAAAACAAAAACTATCTAAAAATACTCTTTTTATAAAAATATCTAATTCTATTATTATTACATTTAAATAATTAATGAACTTGACCCCTTTGAAGCACTAAATCTACCTTTAATGGCTACATCTAAGATATTTTTGGTGATTGCATACAAGTTAAGTGAGCATGACATATACTAACATGTGATCCACAGAAGGCCCATCCCTACGAATTCGAGTACAAGGCTGAGAATGTCGGCCACAAGGACCACCACGGCGGCTCCCACTACCGCCATGAGTCCGGGGACGGCCACGGCAAGGTCCACGGCTCCTACGGCTACGTGGACGAGCACGGCAACAAGAGACACGTGGACTATGTCGCCGACGAGTACGGCTTCCGCGCCAACGTGAAGACCAACGAGCCCGGCACGTCTAACCAGCACCCTGCCTCTGTCCACGTCGAGCATGAGGGTGGTCACCATGGATACCAGGGCGAGGGCGGTCACCATGGTTACCAGGTCGAGGGACATCATGGCTATCATGGCGATGATGGTCATCATGGTTACCATGGCGAGGGTATCCACGGTTATCATCATTAAACCTCATCCTCACTAATGATATGTAGGCTCCCTATTATAGTGGACCTTTGATGTCATATGGCTAATTGGAAAAACTATTAATTTATTGATCTGTATAAAAATAAATCTGAAAATCTCCATGCACAAAAATAGAATATGAAATATCATATATCTATTTAATTCAAAGGAAGATTACTTTCTAAATAAAGAATTTATATATTTGATCTTCAATTTATTTAAAATTTTGCAAAATAACAGAACCTCTCGATGTATGATGTTTAAGCATTAGTTTTCTTGTCAATTATTTCTTTTTAATTTCTGGTCTACTCAATATCTTTATAAGAGTGTAATATATTTGTTGAGGATTATTTCTATCAAACTATATGTAATATATATTTTGTAAATATATGCATTTGAGTATTCTTTATATATTTATTTTTTCTTCTGGTTTCTATGTATATATGTATTTATATCTGAAGATTTTTCTTCATATATTTTTACCTCTTGTACCTATGTATATATGTGATTTAATAAAAAATATTCAATAGATGAAATTGTTTTCTCTATTTTCCACATTTAATAATCATATTTATTCAGATAAAATAAAATAAATATATATTTTCATCAGAAGTATGTCTTATAAATAACTGACATGAAGAACAATTCATTTCATTTATAATAACTTCTACATATCTGATATTCCTCTTTTTCATTTCTTTTTATTACTAAATAAAATAAATTTTCTCCAAATCTTGAAAAACTGATAATAAAAAGAAATAACGCCTGTATGATATAGGAAATAAGCTTTTACAAATTCTGAATGAAGACATGTATTATTAAGTAGTATAGACGAATAAAGAGGTTTTAAAATTTGAAGTCAAACATATTTTAATGGTAATAGAAATATGCGTTAGAAATTTATTAGAACAAGATTTTATTGAGTATATTGTGGTATGGAGGAAATTTGCCACTTCTCCATTTAAAATCTACACAGAAATCCAGTCACATATTTTGTCTGCCTTCAGAATATAGTAGAATGAAGTTGATCATGAAGTCCCAGACCTGAAAATTCCCGAATCGATCTTGAAACAATGGGTCCATGCTATGGATCTATTCATTCCAGTGTGTGCTTTAACTCTAGAAGATAAAATAAGATTCATGAACCCTTATGATCTACGAAAGAAATTCTTTGTTGTAAATCAGTATAGGCTATACAATGTTCTAAGTCGCCTCTTCTATCATATTAAACGTCCAAACTAGACATTATCAATAATAGTTTGGGCATTTAATTTGACAGGAAAGGCTACCTTTGCTTTTATAGATCCATTTTCTCCTGGCAAAATTTCTATCAATTTTCTAAGCGTAAAAACACCCCAGGTTTGTCCGAGATGACAAATAAATTGATCAAATGAGGTTAAAGAAATTGGAGAGTTCTAAAAAAAAACAGGTATATAAAAGTTTTCAAAGTTGGCGAAGGATTGTTTTGTTGTATTTTATAGGCTAGGATATGCTTCCAGATAACAAACCTTTCAATAAAGCGCCTTCATTCATTATATAAATGACATTTGTAAATTAATCATGAGGAAATCGTGGATAGAGTATTAATATTCAACCACCTTCTATAATCTAGGCCATCTCATACCTCTCCATGATATCGATTGGTTCAAGCATTGTGGAAGTACTCTTACTAAATTCCATGAAGCTTGAGACACCTCATTTTTTAAACCATTATTTTCTGAGTTCAAAAAGGTCCTCAAATCTTAAGATAATTTTAAGAATTTGTCTCTTTATAACAAAAATATTTACTAGGTTCTGAAAACAAATGATGGCATAATTTTTCGAAACTGACCGTGAACCTACCTTTTTTCTATAAAATCAAAAACATTTTTTTCTTATTGATTCAGAAAGCTGTATGTTTTCAAATGATTCCAGAATAAAATGATTTTGTTGACATTCAATGTCAAGTTTCAGAAGTTTTCATCCTCATTGTGACAATTTTGATCACACTTATAAAAAACAATCGTTTATTTTCCGCAGAGTAAAGCTGATGTTTGGAATTATTTGGATCCATCTGATTTTATTCACAAATTATCATTTGACTAAGCAACAATTTGGTCCCCATGAACATTTATAAAGACCGAGCTGGAAAATCATGTTGGCCTAGTGCCTTAGTGATTGAATCCACATATTGAACAAACTAACAAAATAATGATACCTCGGCCAGTAAACCTGATACTGGCGGAAGTATCTTTATTTTCAAGAAATATGAATGCCGGCAAAACAACCTCTATCTTAACGATAATAAAATATTGTATAAATATATAAACATATTTCATATTTGATATAAAATCTCTTCTATTCATCAAGTTTTAAAATTAAACACTTGGTCGGCGTGCGAAAATTAAAAAAATTGTGTCTTCGATTTTTATATATTCGATTTACTTATTTATATATTATGATTTTTCCTTGTGGCATATATATATTTTTAAATGATATATTAAATTTAAGGAATAAATCAATTTAGTGTAATTCATATACAAACAAACATATATAAACAAAGTCCCGAAAATTGAGAACGGATATTTTCCTATAATATTTATTCTTTTTACAAGAAGGTTATTATTGTTTAATCAAAATGATCTACCAGATGATACTAGCAGCTAAACATATGATTCTAATAGCTATCCAATGTTGGTTTACATATGCAGCAGGAAATATTCTGGTTTTCCAATATGGGTAGCTTGACAAAGAACTGTAGGGTATATTTTGAATTAGAGATGTTTTATTATTTGGACATTGTTCTCTTCATTGTCAATGGACACCCACAGAGCAATTATCTGAGATATTGACTTTTCATTATATGGCGATAATTAGGCGGTTTAATATTTCACAAATTATTTTCAATCCATGACTTTGAATAGGAATGCGATTAATATATATTCAAGCATAGTCAAACCTTAAATATTTTTTCCAGAGTTATTTTCTAAATCCTGATAAACATGCCAAAAGGTACAACTTCCATAAGTTTTGTTCATGAATTTACATATAAAAGCGATGCCCCTCGACAATGAAGAATATTCAACTATCACAAAATGAGATTGCCACTCTATTCATAGTGTACCCGACATATAGGCGCTATTATATCTCACCCTAAACCAATGGCCCTTATAGTTTTCAATGATTTAAAAGAAATCTTTATATCATATAATTTTGAACTCTGTAAGATAAATTGAAAATTTTAAAATTCTAATATATTACAGAATTCAAAATGTCTTGATATCATATAGAATCTATATTTACTTCTATCTTTCATGAGGAGAATCTCTTAGCCCTTTAAAAAAACCTTGACACTCATCCCATACTATATTTATATTTGAAAATATATTGGATTTCAAAAAACCCAACAAACACACATAATAATTTCTTAAAACTAATTATTTTGGTACGGTAAAACAAATCAAATTTCAGAAAATAAACTCTTAAAATGTTCATATATACTTGTGGTTTTATCCCTATATATATAAAAGTCAGTGTATGTATGTATGTTTGTATGTGTATTTGTTCCTATGTCGGTTATAAACGTCCAAAATACGTAACTAATCTGACTGTAATTTTTACTATATAGAGTAGAATCTAGAAAAACCTATAGTGAAAATCTCAGGTCTCTATCCCGAATATTCTTCGAGTTATTTGCAAATTGCGTTGCAAATTTGTTTTTTCGCTCGCAAGCAGCGCCTCTAGCGATGAAGATGGGAGGTAATATCAGCTGACCTAATGTACATGTAAAACGTGTTTTAAAAGGACATAGAGAAAAATCTGGAAGATACATTTATCGGATTTTTAGCCAAGAAAATTTGAAATTGACATGTTCTGGACAAAAATAGTTGGTTTTTTTAGTAAGTAAATGATGATTACAATATTACTGTATCATATTTGATTAGCATATACAAAATTAAATCGGGATAAATTCCAAAAAGCAAAGACCAGCGTGGAAGCCAGTTCACTCTTAGTATGCAGGAACAAATTTCTAACAGAAAAACATTCATTCGAGAAGAAGACACAAAGCCAGATCATCTCTCTATAAAAATATCGCTTCTCAGTCACAAAGTTTGGAGCGGGATGTTTCACAAGAGTGAAATCAAGACTCCAATTTATAATTGTAACAAATAGTGTTTGAATAAAAACATTTAATAGTGTAAAACTCGGGCGTTGCCCAGGTCATTCAGCTAGTAATAAATAAAAATATATAATATATACTTGTAGTAATTCTTTTACTACAATGTCTTGACATTTAATCACAAAACGGCTTCATTATCCAAACAAGAAAACTAATATAATTTTTATAGTTGGAGAATCTTAGGAAGAAGAAACCTGAAAAATAATTTAAGAATGTGTAAACAAAAATATTTACAGCCTACCATTCTATTACTCCCAACTTACCAGACTAACACTCTCACCTCAGAATGACAAAAAAGTTCCAACATACCAGAATATCTATTCTAAACACCAAATACGATTCTTGGAAAACTTATGATTAGACAATAGACACCGATATAATTAAGAGAATTATAATTATGAAAAATATATTTTCATATTTAGTATGCCCACGAAAAAAAGGTAAATATATTTAATATCAACAAAAAATATATTTTTTTCTTCTCAACACTTTCATATTTCAAAAGACTTGATGATAGAAAGCGTTCCATATTTTTATAATATGCTTATATGATAGTTTTACAATGATATGTATGAGTAGATTTGTCAGCGGAATAGCAAGTATGTAATCACTAAAAGAATCTCTTATCGAAAACTAAACAAAATATTTTTAAGGAATTCAATGTGATGGAAAAAATTGGCGCACTTTCGCTACGCTAAAATTGAAACTGAGAGGTTATACAATCGATCCATGGACGAGTGGGTATATAAGAACCTAGGATCGTGCAAGGAAACACCACTCCAGTCCTAGACCGAAAGAATACAGCCATGTCCTCCCTGGTAAGTCCACGGCTAGCTTCCACCTTGGTTGGTTCAGTGGTTTCCCACGTTTGTTTGTCAGCCAACACAGCTAAGTTGATTTTAATTCAATATCAACAGGAGGAACCGTCCAATATCATTTCTAAGAAGATATGAAGGTAACAGAATGTGACGAGTTTTTTTAATTGAAAAGATATAAGATTGACGAAAGCTTCCGGAAAAATATCGTCCTTATTGAGGCTGTAATACAAATACAATATTTCCTATTTGTATCTATATTACAACCTGTTAAAGGACATATTGTTCGAAAGCTCGCCAAGAATATATCTCTTTAATAAAGATACTCGTCGACATTTACTTTTATCTCTTCTTATATTCGATATCTGATACTACCTCATCTATATATATATTTAACAATTGTGAATTACAATATGTTGATCGTATATTTGTTTAAGTAACTTAGCGCACACACACACACAATATTTGAAACATGTGAGAGATTTTTAATATTGCCTTATAAATATATAACTAGGGTTGAAAAGGGTAAGATCTGAAGGCGTCCAATTGATCAAATGTTCAAAATTCGATACAGTAATTATATTATTATAATTTTTATAGTCTATAGAGAGCGAAGCATTAAAAGAAATTTTATATTTTCTGTTAAGTTTGAATTACATTTTAAATATTTATTTATTATATCAAGCATTATTTTAGTACTAATATTTGTATATATTTTACAATTAAAGCGCGCAAAAACTGTTGTTTATTGCTCAACACAATCAACAACAATGATCTGAGAACAATGTTGTGCTAAATTATTATCATAGAATTGTATTATTCGTTTAAACGTGTTGTCATTTTGACATTTTCACTGAATGTGGGTCTGGGTCCTCATTAGTAATCTAACCTAGTGTTAAAGGTAGTTGAACCTTTCTAACGCTTTACATTAGATAGTTTGAAAAAAAAATATGCGGTTTAAATATTAATTTTTGCATATTATATAAATACCAACATATATATCAATAACTCTTATCATTTTATTTTTAATAAAGCATGCATGTTTCATATATATATATGAGCCTTTGTTCAATAATAGTCTCTAAAATATTGCTCATTGCAATCTTTATTGAGATTTTAAACTAAATAAAAATGCACTAAATATTGGAATTAAGGGAAGACTACTGTTATATCATTTGAATATTTCATAAAATGTGACACATTATCCAGATGAATGCTCAAAGAAAATAAAGAATTGTATCAGACTAAAACGTGTTTAATAGCAGATATGAATGCTGTCTGAGCAAATTAAATCTATAATTCAATATTTTACTGTTCTTTCTGAAATACAGATTGTGTGGCAGACTAGCCTTGCTTTGTGCCTGATATTGACGGTGGTTGCCCTTGGTTACCATGGAGATGATCATCATCACGAGGAACATGATCATGTAAGATATTTGAATCTTTTACTTCACATACATATTTCGATGTCCTCAAATATTTGTTTGTTTCGTGTTCCAGAAGGCCCCTCATCCCTACCACTTCGAGTACAAGGCTGAGAATGTCGGCCACAAGGGCCACCACGGCGGCTCCCACTACCGCCATGAGTCCGGGGACGGCCACGGCAAGGTCCACGGCTCCTACGGCTACGTGGACGAGCACGGCAACAAGAGGCACGTGGACTATGTAGCCGACGAGCACGGCTTCCACGCAAACGTGAAGACCAACGAGCCTGGTACATCTAACCAGCACCCTGCCTCTGTCCACGTCGAGCATGAGGGTGGTCACCATGGATACCAGGGCGAGGGTGGTCACCATGGTTACCAGGGCAACGATGGTCATCATGGCGAAAATCTCCACAGTTATCATCACTAAAATCATCATTAATAGTGATATTGAGGCTATTTATTATAAAGGACTATTGATGTCATATATGGCTAATTAAAAAATTATTAATTTATTTTTCAATGTATAAATAAATCTACAAATCCATTTACAAAATATAATATAAAATATCATTATTTGTACTTTGAATTATTTCACATTTTTCAATTCAACTGAATCTCTCGATGTACAGTCTTAGAGCAATAATTTTATTGTCCATAATTTATTTTATTTTAAAGCCTCATTTTCATATATGTGTGTATAATATATTAATATATTTGTTGAGAATTAAATCTCTCAAACTATGTAATATATATTTTGTAAATTTATGTATCTATATTTGAAAATATTTATATACCTTTTGGTTTCTATGTATAGGTGATATAATAAAATTATTTAAAAGATTAAATTGTTCTTTCTTTTTACACCCTATCATAATTATTTAGGTAAAATTAAAAATATGTATTATATATTTTCAGTTGAGTTTGTTTTATGAATACCTGACATGAAGAACTATTTATTATATTTATAATAATTTTCAAAAATCTGATATTCCTCTCCTTCGCTTGCTTTTATTACTAGATAAAAGAAAATTTCCCCATATATTTAAAAACTGAAAATAAAACAAATAACGCCTATATGTTGAAGGAAATATGCTTCTACAAATTCTAAATAGAGACATGTATTATTAACTAATATAGACAAATGAAAAGATATCAAAATTTGATATCTAACATATTTTAATGGAAATAGAAATATGCATTAGAAATTTATTAGAAGAATACTCTGGATATATTGTGGTATGGAGAAACAACTCCACTTCTCCAATCAAAATCTACTCAGAAATCCTGTCAGATTTTTGTGTGCCTTTAGAATATAGTAGAATGAAGTGTTGATTATGAAGTCCCAGGCTCTGGAAATTCCCGAGTCGATCTGGAAACAATGGGTCAAAGTTCCAGTGTGTGCTTTGATTTCAGAAGATCAATAAAAAATTCATGAACCCTTCTGACTTACTAAAGAAATTCTTTGTTGTAGTTGCTATAAGTTATACAATGTTCTTAGTAACGGTCGCCCTTTCCCGGTCAAATTAAACGCCCGAACTATACGCCATATTTAATAGTTTGGACTATAGGTATCTCATACCTCTCCATGTCATCGATTAGTTCAAACATTGTGGAAGTACGTTTACTAAACGCCACGAAGTTTGATAGACCTCTTTTTCTCACAATTACTTTCTGAGTTCAAAATGTTCCTCAGATCTTAAGATTATATTTAAGAATTAGTATCTTTAAAACAATAATATTTACTTGGTTCTGAAAAAAAATGATGGCATCATTTTGCGAAACTGGCCATGTTCTTAACATCTCTCTATTAAATATAAAACATTCAATTCTGATTGACCCAAAAGGCTGTATTTTTCAAATGATTTCGGTATAAAATGTTGACATTCAATGTCATGTTTCAGAAATTTTGATTATCATTGTGACAATGTTTAATTACACTTGAAGAAAAAAGTAGTTTTTCTTTTGCAGAATAAAGGTGATGTTCCAAATTATTTGGTTCTATCTGACTGTTTTCAAAAATTATCATTTGAGTAAGCGACAATTTGGTCTCAATAAACATTTATAGCGGCCAAGCTGGAAAATCATGTTGGACGAGTGTCTTAGTGATTAAATCCACATATTAAACAAATTAATAAAATATTGAATAAATTTATAAACATATTTCATATTTAAAATAAAATCTCTTCTTTTCGTCAAGTTTTAAAATTGAACACTTGGTCGGCGTGCGAAAATGAAAAATTTAGTGTCTTCGATTTTTATATTCGATTAACTTATTTATATATTATGATTTTTCCTTGTGGCATATATATTTTTATTTGATATATTGAATTTAAGGAATATATATCAATATAGTGTAATTTATATTTTTTGTGTTTATTACTGATGACCAGCACTCTAAACAGAGTCCCAAGTATTGAAAAAGGATATTTTAGCATAATATTCATTTTTGTTTATTATTATTTGATCAATATGATCTATCAGCTGATACTAGTAGCTAAACATATGATTCTAATAGCTAACCAATGATGGTTTACACATGCAGCAGGGAATCTTCTGGTTTTCCAATATGGGTAGCTTGACAAAGAACTGCGGGTATATTTGGATTTAGAGATGTTTTATTATTTGGACATTGTTTTTGTCATTGTCAATTACATACATAGATTAATTATCTGAGATATTGACTTTTTATTATATGGCGATAATTAGGCGCTTTAATATTTCACCAATTATTTCCAATCCATGGCTTTGAATAAGAATGCAATTAATATAGATTCAAGCATAGTCAAAACTTTAAAAAGTTTCATATTTTGGTCACGCCGGTCGTCTATTGTTTTGAAGGAAACCAGAACAATTTTATTCAAACATAGTTATCTCGTGTGTCTTCAATAAGGGTCACTGTGTATAAAATTTCTTTCTGATTTATTGTCTAAATCCCGCTATAGATGCCAAAAGGAACAACTTCCATATGTTTTTTTCATCAGTGTATATAGAAAAGAAATGCCCCTCGACAATGAAAATTATTCAAATAACACAAACTGAGATTGCCACTCTGTTCATAGTGTACCCAACGTATAGGCGCTATTATATCTTACCCTAAGCAAATGGCCCTTATATCTTACAATGATTTAAAAGAAATATTTATATCATATAATTTTAAACAGTAGGATAAATTAAAATTTCAAAAATCTAATAGATACCAGAAATCAAAATGTCTTGATTTAATAGAGAATATATATTTACTTATATGTTTCATGAGGAAGATCTCTTAGCCCTTTAAAATTCCTTGACACAACCATCACAAACTATATTCATATTTAAAAATATATTAGATTTCAAAAAACGCAACAAACACAAATAATATTTTTATAAACCGAATAATTTTGGTCTCGTAAAACATTCCAATTTCAGAAAATAAACTCTTAAAATTTTCATATATACTTGAGGTTTTATAATATATAAAAATATATAATATATACTTGCAGTAACTTTTTTTAACAAAGCATACAATCATCCCATAAATTTCATCATCAACTACTCTTTCAAAACAGAATTTAAAATAGAAAAAGTTGAATCGAAACAATAAAAAATCTACCTTCCACATTACAGCGAATGGAATCAAAAGAACTGGATGAATATTAGAGCGCTACAAATATCTTCAGAATGTCATCATTAACTTAACGCTTTCTATAGCTGTAAAAATAGGCGCTAAAATATATTTATAATTTTAAACAACATTTTCAACCAATTTATATAAAAAATGTCTTGACCCACTCATTTGAATAGAAAACGGCTTCATTATCTGAATAAGAATACTAATATAATTTTTATATTTCCGAAAACCTTAGGAAAGAGAAACCTGAAAAATAATTTAAAAATGTGTAGGCCATATTTACAGATTACCATTCTATTACTCCCAACTTACCAGACTAACACTCTCACCTCAGAATTACTAAAATGTTCCAGCATACCAGAATATCTATTCTAAACACCAAATACAATTTTTAGAAAACTTATTATTAGAAAAATAGACACCAATATAATTAAGAGAATTGTTATTATGAAAAATATATATTCATATTCAGAAATCCTCAAGAAAAAAAGGTGAATATATTTAATATCAACGAAACTATATTTTTCTTCTCAACACGTTCATATTTCAAAACACCTGATGATAGCAAGGGTCAATATTTTTTTTGATATGCTTATATGATAGTTTTACAATGATATGTATGAGTAGATTTGTCAGCGGGATAGGAAGTGTGTAATCACTAAAAGAATCTCATATCGGAAACTAAACAAAATATTTTGAAGGAATTCAGTGTGGTGGAAAAAATTGGCGCACTTTCGCCACGCTGAAATTGAAACTGAGAGGTTATACAATCGGTCCATGGATGGGTGGGTATATAATAACCTAGGGTCGTTCAAGGAAACACCACTCCAGTTCTAGACCGAAGGAATACAGCCATGTCCTCCCTGGTATGTCTACAGCTAGCTGTCTCCTTGGTTGGTTCAGTGGTTTCCTACCTTATTTTGTCAGCCAACACAGCTAACTTAATTTCAATTCAATATCAACAGGAGGAACCATCCAATATCATTTCTAAGAGATTTGAAGGCTAACGGCGTGTGACGAGGTTTTTTTAATTAAAAAGATATAAGATTGACGAGAGCTTTCAGAAAATATCTTCCTTATTGAAGCTGTAATACAAATATATTATTTCATATTTCTATCTGCATTACAACCTATTCAAGGACATTATTGTTTGAGCTCGTCAAGCTTATATCTCTCTAAAAAAAAAACTGGCCGACATTTGCTTTCATTTCTTCTTTGAAATGATGTCCGTTGCAACTTTATCTAGATAACGATTGTGAATTACACAAATAATTGATAGTATATTTGTTTAAAAAAACTCAGAGCAACATTTGAAACATGTGGAACAATTTAAAATTAACCTTTAGCTATATAACTATATTTCTGTAGACTTCGAATAGATAAAATATGTAAAATCGATACGGTAAGTATATTCATATAATTCTTATAGTGCAAAGAGAGCGAGGCATTTAATAGAATTGTATATTTTCTGTTAAGCTCAAATTACATTTTAAATTTTTTAAAATTATATTTCTGTCACTTTTCAGCATTACTTTATATAAATTTTACAACTCTACCGCGCACACAGTTGCATGTAGCTCAACACAATCAAAATTTGGTTTGAGGAAAATGTTAAGAGAAATTATTATTATAGAATTGTATTAAGCATTTGTCCTTGTAGGTATTTAGGATTTTTAATTAAATGTGGGTCTGGGTCCTCATTAGTAAACTAACCTAGTGTTTTCAGTAGTTAAACCTTTCGAACACTCTATCATTGCATTAAATAGTTAGGAAAATTAAATATGAGGTTTCAATATTGATTATTGCATTTTATCTGAACTTTAATTTTTCATCTATATACATATAATAAGTATAACGGATATATGAGCCCTTGATTCAAAACCTTTCTAATACTCGAGGTGATTTGTTCAATAATGGTCTCTAAAATATTTCTCAGTGCAATCGTTATTAAGAATTCTAACTAAATTAAACGCAGTAAATATTGGTATTAAGGAAAAACTACTGTTTTATAAATTAAATATTTCATAAAATGTGACTTATTATTTAGATAAAATGCTCAAAGAAAATGAAAAATTATATCAGACTAAAACGTGTTTAATAGCAGATATGAATGCTGTCTGAGCAAATCAAATCTATAATTCAATATTTTACTGTTCTTTCTGAAATACAGATTGTGTGGCAGACGAGCCTTGCTTTGTGCCTGATGATGGCGGTGGTTGCCCTTGGTTACCACGGAGGTGAGCATCATCACGAGAAACATGATCATGTAAGATATTTGAATCTTTTACTTTAAATACATATTTTGATGTGTCCTCAAATATTTGTTTGTTTTTGGTGTTCCAGAAGGCTCCCCATCCCTACCACTTCGAGTACAAGGCTGAGAATGTCGACCACAAGGGCCACCACGGCGGCTCCCACTACCGCCATGAGTCCGGGGACGGCCACGGCAAGGTCCACGGCTCCTACGGCTACGTGGACGAGCACGGCAACAAGAGGCACGTGGACTACGTCGCCGACGAACACGGCTTCCGCGCCAACGTGAAGACCAACGAGCCTGGCACGTCTAACCAGCACCCTGCCGCTGTCCACGTCGAGCATGAGGGTGGTCACCATGGATACCAGGGCGATGGTGGTCACCATGATTACCACGGCGAGGATCACCACAGTTATCATCACTAACTATCATCATCATGAATGATATAGAGGCTCCATATTATAATGGACCATTGATGTAATATGGCTAATTAAAAGAACTATTAATTCATTATTTAGTATAAAATCGGTCTACTAATTCATGCACGAAATTAATATAAAATATTATATATATATTTAATTAAGAGGAAAATTACCTTCAAAAAAAATTTCGAGTTTACTCTCGATGTACAGTGTTAGGGCATTAATTGTCAATTATTATTTTTATTTTCAATCCTCCTCAATTTCCATATAAGAGTGTGTAATATATTAATATATTTGTTGCGAATTATTTCTGTCAAACAATTTGATATATAATATGTAAATTCATGTATTATATTTGTAGTTTTCTCGTTATATTTTTTATCTTTTACTTCATATGTATAAATGTGATATAATAAAAAATATTTGATAGTTGAAATTGTTTTCTTTATTTCCTTTACATCTATAATTATTATTATTCAGGTAAAATAGAATTAATATATATTTTCATCAGAGTATGTCTTATAAATAACTGACATGAAGAACTATTCATTCCATTTTATAACAACTTTTAAATATCTGATATTCCTCTCCTTTATTTGTTTTTATTACTAAATAAAAGAAATTTTCTCCAAATCTTGAAAAACTGATAATAAAAAGAAATAACGCCTGTATGATATAGGAGATAAGCTTTTATAAATTCTGAATGAAGATATGTATTATTAAGTAATATAGACAAATGAAGAGTTTTAAAATTTGAAATCATACATATTTTAATGGAAATATAAATATTGGTTAAAAATTAATTAGATTTTATCGAGTAGATATTGTGGTATGGAGGAAAACTCCACTTCTCCAGTTAATTTCTACAGAGTAATCCTGTCAGATTTTTGTTTGCCTTTAGAATAGAGTAGAATGAAGTTAGTAATGAAGTCTCAGGCTTTGGAAATCCCCGAGTCCATCTTGAAACAATGGGTCAAGGCTATGGATCTATTCATTCCAGTGTGTGCTTTAATTTCAGAAGATCAAAAGAAGATTCATGAACCCTTTTGATCTACCGAAGAAATTATTTGTTTTAGTTAATATAAGTTATACAATGTTCTTAGCAAAGGTCGCCTCTTCCCCGTCAAATTAAAAGTCCAAACTAGACCCTATCTCTTATAGTCTGGACTTTTAATTTGACGGGAAAGGCGACCTTTGCTTTTATAGATTAAATTTATCCTAGAAAATTTTCAATCAATGTTCTAAGTATTAACCCATCCCAGCATTGTTAGAAATAACAAAGATATTCATCAGAAGAGATTGATGATGTGACAAAATCTAAAAGAAATACAGATATATTCCAGTCCTGAAAGAAGGTAAGTGGTTGTTTTGTTGGATTTTATAAGTTAGAATTCTGATGACACATAACTATCTTAGAACAATTTAACGCCTTGTCAAATGCCTTATTTATTTCTCCTGACGAAGACAAGATATTTTTGTTGGAACGTTAAGAAAATAAAACTCTATCTGTCCGAAGTGTCTATTTTTCACAGAAAACTTCATCCTGTCAAAGAAAAATATATTTATTTCTTATATAAATTACATTTGTATATTCATTTTGAGGGAATCGTGGATAGAGCGTCAATATTCAACCATCGTCCATTATCTAGCTATCGTCTACCTAAATGACATCGATTGGTTCAAGCATTGTGGAAGTACTCTTACTAAACGCCATGGAATTTGATATACTTTTTTTTTTAACAATTATTTTCTGAGTTCGAAAAAGGCCCAACACGTGAAATATACAAGTGTATTCACTTGTACTATATACTTGTATGTTCAAGCATAGTCAACACTTAAGAAAGTTTCATATTTTGGTCACGCCGGTCGTCTATTGTTTTGAAGGAAACAAGAGCAATTTTAGTCAAAAATGGTTATCTCGTGTGTCTTCAATAAGGGTCACTGTGTATAAAATTTATTTCGGATTTATTATCTAAATCCCGATATACATGCAAAAAGGAACAACTTCCATAAATTTTTTTCATGAGTGTATATAGAAAAGAAATGCCCCCTCGACAATGAAAATTATTTAAATAACACAAACTGAGATTTCCACTCTGTTCATAGTGTACCCGACATATAGGCGCTATTATATCTTACCCTAAACCAATCGCCCTTATATCTTTCAATGATTTAAAATAAATCTTTATATCATATAATTTTAAACTCTGTAAAATAAATTAAATATTTTAAAAATATAATATGTATCAGAATTTAAAATGTCTTGATTTCATATAGAATCTATATTTATTTCTATTTTTCATGAGGAAGATCTCTTAGCCCTTTAAAATTCCTTGACAACCATCACAAACTATATTCATATTTAAAAATATATTAGATTTCAAAAAACGCAACAAACACAAATAATATTTTTTTAAACCGAATAATTTTGGTCTCGTAAGACATTCCAATTTCAGAAAATAAATTCTTAAAATTTTCATATATACTTGAGGTTTTTTTAATATATAAAAATATATAATATATACTTGCAGTAATTTCTTTTAACAAAGCATACAATCATCCCATACATTTCATCATCAACTACTCTTTCAAAACAGAATTTGATATATAAAAAGTTGAAATCGAAACAATAAAAAATCTACCTTCTACATTACAGCCAATGGAATCAAAACAACTGAATGAATATTAGAGTGCCACAAATACCTTCAGAATGTCATCGATAAATTAGCGCTCTCTATAGCTGAAAAAAGGCGTTAAAATATGTTTTTTAATTTTAAACAATATCTTCTACCAATCTATATTAATAAAATGCAAATTTCATAAGAGGACATCACTAAAAACTTTCGTTACAATGCATCAATTTCGACCAAATTTTCAACATTTATGTAAAACGAGATGGAGCAGGTTTTGCTTAACGTCAAAATATTTTCCCCTAACATTAACATGCGTAACTTCGCTGTTATCGATTAAATACAAAAAATCAACAGAGTTAATTTTATTTATATATAAATACAAAATTAAATTTCAACAGAGTTAATATTTTTACATACTAGCTAATATTCTCAATCTAAAAATCCATATTAATAAAATGCAAATTTCATAAGAGGACATCACTAAAAACTTTCGTTACAATGCATCAATTTCGACCAAATTTTCAACATTTATGTAAAACGAGATGGAGCAGGTTTTGCTTAACATCAAAATATTTTTCCCTAACATTAACATGCGTAACTTCGCTGTTATCGATTAAATACAAAAAAATCAACAGAGTTAATTTTATTTATATATAAATACAAAATTAAATTTCAACAGAGTTAATATTTTTACATACTAGCTAATAATCTCAATCTGAAAATATAATATAAAAAGCCAACAATGAAGAGTGAATGTAAGATAAAAAGCCAACAATGAAGAGTAAATGTAATATAAAAAGCCAACAATGAAGAATGAATGTAAGATAAAAAGCCAACAATGAAGAGTGAATGTAATATAAAAAGCCAACAATTAAGAATGAATGTAAGATAAAAAGCCAACAATGAAGAGTGAATGTAAGATAAAAAGCCAACAATGAATAGTAAATGTAATATAAAAAGCCAACAATGAAGAATGAATGTAAGATAAAAAGCCAACAAAGAAGAGTAAATCTACTTATATAATTGCCTTATTCTGTCTGTGTGAAGTTCACTGTGTGAAGTTCACAGATAGATTTTGGTCAGAATATAATATAAAAAGCCAACAATGAAGAGTAAATATGATATAAAAAGCCAACAATGAAGAATGAATGTAAGATAAAAAGCCAACAATAAAGAGTAAATGTAATATAAAAAGCCAACAATGAAGAGTAAATATAATATAAAAAGCCAACAATGAAGAATAAAGGCAATGTGACACGGGAAAAATGTTCACTAGATAAAACTATGATTTTCTAATGTAGAAAATAAGGAAAGACAAAATTCAGGATGACACGGCACACAGGGACCGGGAAAAAATGTTCACTTTATCGAGAGATTCAAATTTACGAGTTTCAAATTATCAAAATATATCTTTTTTTTTTAAATAAGTTTTTAGAGAATTGTTTTAACAAATGTTCGCTAGACAAACCTTTACTCGGGTAAAACCCCGGGCGAAGCCGAGTACGTTTTATAAGTTTATAGAGAATTGTTTTAACAAATGTTCGTTAGACAAACATTCACTCGGGTAAAACCCGGGCGAAGCCGGGCACATCCGCTAGTATATATATATAAATGTCTTGACATTTAATCACAAAACGGCTTCATTATCCAAACAAGAAAACTAATATAATTTTTATAGTTGGAGAATCTTAGGAAGAAGAAACCTGAAAAATAATTTAAGAACGTGTAAACAAATATTTACAGCTTACAATTCTATTACTCTCAATTTACCAGACTGACACTCTCACCTCAGAATGACAAATAAAAAGTTCCAGCATACCAGAATATTTATTCTAAACACCAAATACGATTCTTGGAAAACTTATGATTAGACAATAGACACCAATATAATTAAGAGAATTATAATTATGAAAAATATATTTTCATATTCAGACGTACCCACGAAAAAAGGTAAATATATTTACTATCAACAAAACTATATTTTTCTACTCAACACGTTCATATTTAAACGACCTGATGATAGCTAGCGTCAATATTTTTATGATATGTTTATTTGATAGTTTTACAATGATATGTATGAGTAAATTTGTGAGCGGGATATCAAGCGTGTAATCTCTAAAATAATATCTCTTATCAGAACCTAAACAATATATTTTGAAGGAATTCAATGTGATAAAAAAATTGGCGCACTTTCGCCACGCTAAAATTGAAACTGAGAGGTTATACAATCGGTCCATGGACGGGTGGGTATATAAGAACCTAGGGTCGTGCAAGGAAACACCACTCCAGTTCTAGACCGAAGGAATACAGCCATGTCCTCCCTGGTAAGTGTCCCTCTACCTTCCACCTTGGTTGGTTCAGTAGTTTCCAACCTTGTTTCGTCAGTCAACATGGCTAAGTTGATTTTAATTCAATTACAACAGGAGTAACCGTTGCATATCATTGCTGAGAAGATATAAAAACTAACAGCGTGTGACGAGTTTCCTTATTAAAAAGATATAAGCTTGGCGAGTGTTTTGAGAAGATAACGTTCTCCATCAGGCTGTAATATAAATACAATATCTCATATTTCTATCTGTATTACAGCCTGTTGAAGGACATATCGTCCGAAAAATCTCGCCATGCTTATATTTCTTTAATAAAAATACTCGTCGCCATTCGCTTTTATCTCTTTTCTGAAATGATATCCTAATAAATATTGTCCATATACAAGAACTTGTATATATTGAACGATTGTGAATTAGAAAATGTTTATAGTTTATTTGTTTAATTAATTTAGCACAACATTCAAAACATGTGTGACATTTTTTAATATCGCCCGATAAAAATATAATTATGGCTTGAAAAAGGGAAAGATCTGAATGCTTCTAATACATCAAATTAGTAAAATCGATACGGTATGTATATTCATACAATTTTTATTGTGCGTAGAAAGGAATGTATTTATTGAAATTATAGATTATCTGTTTATCTTAAATTACTCTTTTTATTATTTTTTTTAAATAAATTTTAGCATTATTCAGCACTATTTTATATATATTTTGCAACTATACCACGCACACATATTGTGGGTATCTCAACACAATCAACAACAACTTATTAAGGACAATGTTGGGCGAAATTATTATTATGAAATTGTATTATTCATTTGCACTTGTAGGTATTTAGGATTTTAAACTAAATGTTGGTCTGGGTCCTCATTAGTAAACTAACCTAGTGTTTTCATTGGTTAAACCTTTCGAACGCTTTATCATTGCATTGAATAGTTTGGAAAATAAAATAGGCGATTTCAAAATTAATTTTTGAATATTATCTTAATACCAACATATATATAAATGACTCTTATCATTTCATTTTTAAGAAAGTATGAACCTCAATATAATGTATATAATAAGTATTACAGATATATATGAGCCTTCGAATCAAAGACTTTTCTAATACTCGAGGCGATTTGTTCAATAATAGTCTCTAAAATATTGCTCAGTGCAATCGTTATTGAGATTTTAAACTAAATGAAAACGCAGTAAATATTGGAATTAAGAAAAACTACTTTTATATAAATTAAATATTTCATAAAATGTGACACATTATTCGGATAAAATGCTCAAAGAAAATGAAGAATTGTATTCAACTAAAACGTGTTTAATAGCAGATATGAATGCTGTTTGAGCAAATTAAATCTATAATTCTATATTTTACTGTTCTTTCTGAAATACAGATTGTGTGGTAGACGAGCCTTGCTTTGTGCCTGATGATGGCGGTGGTTGCCCTTGGTTACCATGGAGATGATCATCATCACGAGGAACATGATCATGTAAGATATTTGAATCTTTTACTTCACATACATATTTTGATGTTCACAAATATTTGTTTGTTTCGTGTTCCAGAAGGCACCCCATCCCTACCACTTCGAGTACAAGGCTGAGAATGTCGACCACAAGGGCCACCACGGCGGCTCCCACTACCGCCATGAGTCCGGGGACGGCCACGGCAAGGTCCACGGCTCCTATGGCTACGTGGACGAGCACGGCAACAAGAGAAACGTGGACTACGTCGCTGACGAGCACGGCTTCCGCGCCAACGTGAAGACCAACGAGCCCGGCACGTCTAACCAGCACCCTGCCGCTGTCCACGTCGAGCATGAGGGTAGTCACCATGGATACCAGGGCGAGGGACATCATGGCTACAATGGCGATGATGGTCATCATGGTTACCATGGCGAGGATCAGCACAGTTATCATCACTAAACATCATAATCATGAATGATATAGAGGCTCCTTATTATTATGGACTATTGAGGTCATATGGCTAATTAAAAAACTATTAATTTATTATTTAGTATAAAATAGGTCTACTAATTCATGCACAAAATAAATATAAAATATTATATATCTATTCAATTAAAAGGAAAATTACCTTCGAAATTTGGAGTTTATTTATTTGTTCTTTAATTTATTTCACATTTTCCAATCTAACAGAATCTCTCCATGTACAGTGTTAGAGCATTAATTGTCAAATATTTCTTTTATTTTCAATCCTCCTCAATTTCCATATATGAGTGTGTAATATATTAATATATTTGTTGCGAATTATTTCTGTCAAACAATTTGATATATAATATGTAAATTCATGTATTATATTTGTAGTTTTCTCGGTATATTTTTTATCTTTTAGTTCATATGTATATATGTGATATAATAAAATTTATTTGATAGATGAAATTTTTTTCTTCATTTCTTTTACATCTATAAACATTATTATTCATGTGAAATAGAATAAATATATATTTTCTTCAGAGTATGTCTTATGAATAACTGACATGAAGAACTATTTATTTCATTTTATAATAACTTTTAAATATCTGATATTCCTCTCCTTCATTTGTTTTTATTGCTAAACAAAAGAAAGTTTCTCCAAATCTTGAAAAGCTGATAATAAAAAGAAATAACGCCTGTATGATATAGGAAATAAGCTTTTACAAATTCTGAATGAAGACATGTATTATTAAGTAATATAGACAAATCAGTGTTGGGCATTAAAAAATTATGTTTCAATTAAATTGAAGTGCAATTAACAATTAATTAATTGTTAATTAGAAAAGTGCAATTAACAATCAATTAAATCAATAATTTCACAATTAACAATTAATCAATTGTTAATCTTTAATAAAACATTTTAATTAATATTTGCCCAACACTGAGACAAATGAAGAGGTTTTAAAATTTGAAATCAAACATATTTTAATGGAAATACAAAGATTCATTAAATATTAATTAGGTTTTATCGAGTAGATATTGTGGTATGGAGCAAAACCCCACTTCTCCAGTTAATTTCTACACAGAACTCCAGTCACATTTTTGTCTACCTTTAGAATAGAGTAGAATGAAGTTAGTCATGAAGTCTCATGCTTTGGAAATACCAGAGTCCATCTTGAACCAATGGGTCAAGGCTATGGATCTATTCATTCCAGTGTGTGCTTTAATTTCAGAAGATCAAAAGAATATTCATGAACCCATTTGATCTACCAAAGAAATTGTTTGTTCTAGTTGCTATAAGTTATACAATGTTTTTAGCAAAGGTCGCCTTTTCCCCGTTAAATTAAACCTTAAGTTCAATTTAACCACTATCCATTATAGTTTTGAATTTCAATTTGACGGGTAGGGCGACCTTTGTTTTTTTAGATCAAATTTCCCTTTAAAAATCTGATCAATTTTCTAAGCGTAAACCAATCCCAGGTTTATCCGAGAAGGCTAAGTAATTAATCAGGTCAGATTGTTGAAATGGCAGAATTCTTAAAGAAATACAGATATATACTAGTCCTCAAAGATGGCAAAGGGTTGTTTTGTTGGATTTTATAAGTTAGAATTCTAATGACACTTAACTATCTCAGAACAATTTTTAATGCCTTGTAAAATGTCTCATTTTTTTTTATTTCTCCTGACGAAGAAAAAATATTTTTGTATAAACGTTGAGAATATAAAAATCTAACTGACCGAAGTGTCTATTTATCACAGAAATAACTATCCTGTTAATATAAGTGCCTTTATTTCTTATATTAATTACATTTGAATATTCATTTTGAAGTAAGCGTGAATAGAATGTTAATATTCAACCACCGCCCATAAACTAGGTATCGCCTACTTACATTACATCAATTGGTTCAAACGCCTGTTGTGGTAGCACTCTTACCAAAGGCCGTGGAGCTTGATATACACATTTTCTAAACCTTATTTTCTGAGTTCAAAAAAAGTTTAACACCTGAAGAATATTTTAAGAATGTGTCTCTAATATTGGTATCTTTATAACAATTCAATTTACTTAATTCTGAAAAACAAATGACGGGGTCATTTTGAGAAACTGACCATGTTCTTAACATTACTCATTAAAATCAAAAACATTATTCTGATTGATCCAAAAAGCTGTGTATTTTCCAATGATTTCAGAATAAAATGTTGTGGTTGACATTCAATGTCAGGTTTCAGATGATTTCATCATCATTGTGACAATGTTTAATCACACTTAAAGAAAACAATGTTTTTCTTTTTTGCATAATAAAGGTGATGTTTCAAATTATACGGCTTCATCTGACTCTTTTTCACCAATTATAATTTAATTAAGCGACAATTTGGTCCCAATTAACATTTATAAATACCAAGCTGGAAAAACATGTTGGCCAAGTATCTTAGTGATCGATTCCACATATTAAACAAACTCACAAAATATTGTATAAATATATAAACATATTTCATATTTAAAATAAAATCTCTTCTTCTAATTAAGTTTTAAAAAATTAGACACTTGGTCCGCGTGGGAAAATGAAAAATTTAGTGTTCACGATTTTTATATTCGATTAACTTATTTATATATTCTGATTTTTCCTTGCGGCATATTCGTGATAAGATATAATAATTTTGAAGAATATATCAATTTAGTGTGAATAGTATTGGTGTCAATAACCTATGGCCAGCCCTCTAAACAAAGTCCCGAAAATTGAGAACGAATATTTCGTTATATTTCGTTATTTATATTCAAAAATATATTATATTTCAAAAAAACCAACGAACAAAAATAATATTTTCTTAAACCCAATTCTTTTGGTATGGTAAAACATAAATTAAATGTCAGAAAATAAACTCTCGAATGTTTAATATACTTGAAGTTTTATAATAGAAGCTTACGAATATGAAAATTCTGAATACAATACTTCTAGTAATTTTTAAACAAATAATACAATCAACCCATATATTTCATCATCAAATACTCTTAAAACAGAAGTTGAAATCGAAAAAGTTGACAATAAAAAATATATATTCCACTTTACAGCCAATAGAATCAAAAGTACTGGATGAATATTAGAGCGTCCTGAATATCTTGAGTAGCCATCATTATCTTAAAATATATTTCTAATTAAAAAAAAAAAATTCAACCATTATTAATAAAAATGTCTTGACACTCGCATTTAATCACAAAACGGCTTCATTATCCAAATAATAAAACTAATATAATTTTTATAGTTTCAAGAATCTTAGGGAGGAGAAACCTGAAAAATAATTTAAAAATGTATAAACAAATATTTACAGCTTACCATTCTATTACTTCTAACTTACCAGACTAACACTCTCACCTCAGAATGACAAAAAAAAAGTTCCAGCATACCAGAATATCTATTCTAAACACTAAATACAATTTTTAGAAAACTTATGATTAGAAAATAGACACCAATATAATTAAGAGAATTGTAATTATGAAAAATATATTTTTATATTCAGAAATTGTCACATGAAATAAAATGGGTAAATATTTAATATCTACAAAAAATATACATTTTTCTACTCAACACATTCATATTTCAAAAGACCTGATGATAGCAAGCGCTCTATATTTTTATGATATGCCTATTAGTGAGTTATACAATGAAATGTTTAAGTGAATTTGTCAGCGGGATAGCAAGTCTAATCACTAAAAGAATCTCATATCGGAAACTGAACAAAATATTTTGAAGGAATTCAGTGTGATGGAAAAATTTGGCGTAATTTCGCCACGCTAAAATTGAAACTGAGAGGTTATACAATCGGTCCATGGACGGGTGGGTACATAAGAACCTAGGGTCGTGCAAGGAAACACCACTCCAGTTGTAGGAATACAGCCATGTCCTCCCTGGTATTTCTAAAGCTAGCTTCCACCTTGGTTGATTCAGTGGTTTCCTACCTTGTTTTGTCAGCCAACACAGCTAAGTTGATTTTAATTCAATATCAACAGGAGGAACCATCCGATATCATTTCTAAGAAGATAGAAGGTAACAGCGTGTGACGAGTTTTTTTAATTAAAAAGATGTAAGATTAACGAGAGCTTCCGGAAAATATCGTCCTTATTGAGGCTGTAATACAAATACAATATTTCCTCTTTGTATCTATATTACAACCTGTTGAAGGACATATTGTTCGAAAGCTCGCCAAGAATTTATCTCTTTAATAAAATTCTTGTCGACATTTGCTTTTATCTATTCTTTGAATCAAAATCTGATATTACTTTATCTATATATGTTATATTAAAATATTATTCTTTTTAAAATTATATTTCATAGATCCAAATACTCTGTTAAATCGACCGCCAGAGGTCATGCTTCCCCTATAAAAACTCGTTGTTCTTTCCCGATGGCCGGCTCTTATCTTTTGTACATTATGTAAATAAGCTTTTCATTTTTTTTATTCTTACGCCTTAAGCCAGGCAGTACTTTTACCAAAGTATGTCTTTTATACATTCCTTTGCTCAATTAAAACAACCTCTGATCAAAACCATTATTATTTTGATTTCAAGATTTTTAACCACGACTGCATTACATTACCATAATCCTCAATATGATCAAAATTCAAGCAGAAATTTTTTTTATTTATTTATCATACGTATAATGACTGCATTAACATAGTATAATCCTCAAGATAATTAAATACAAGGAAAAAATATCTTTTCTTTTTATAAGATATATATATTCAACAATTGTGAACTACAATATGTTGATAGTATATTTGTTTAAATAACTTAGTTAAATAACTTAGCGCAATATTTGAAACATGTGAGAGATTTTTAATATTACCCTATAAATATATAACTATGGTTGAAAAGGGCAAGATCTGAATTCGTCCAATTGATCAAATGTTCAAAATTCGATACAGTAAGTATATTAATATCATTTTTATAGTCTATAGAGAGCGATGCATTTGAATAAATTGTGGATTTTCTGTTAAGTTTAAATTACATTTTTAATATTTATTTATTATTTCAAACATTATTTTACTACTAATTTTGTATATATTTTACAACTACACCCCGCAAAAAGAGTTGTGTGCAGCCTAACACAATCAACAACAATGCTCTGAGAACAATGTTGCGTGAAATTATTATCATATAATTAAATTTGTCGTTTAAACGTTTTGTCATTTTGACTTTTTCACTAAATGTTGGTCTGGGTCCTCATTAGTAAACTAACCTAGTGTTTTCAGTAGTTAAACCTTTCGAACACTCTATCATTGCATTAGATAGTTTGGTAAATGAAATATGCGGTTTCAAAATTATTGAAATTATATAAATACCAACATATATATCAATAAATCTTATCATTTCATTTTTTTAAGAAATCATGAACTTCAAATTTTCATCTATGTACATATAATAGGTATAACGGATATATATGAGCCTTTGATTCAAAAATAAATATCGAAGGAAATACTACTATTATATAGTTTATATATTTCATGGAATGTGACACATTATCCAAATGAAATGCTCAAAGTAAATTAAAATTTCCATCAGCTTAAAACCTGTTTAATAGCAGATATGAATGCTGTCTGAGCATATCAAATCTATAATTCAATATTTTACTGTTTTTTCTGAAATACAGATTGTGTGGCAGACGAGCCTTGCTTTGTCCCTGATGATGGCGGTGGTTGCCCTTGGTTACCATGGAGATGATCATCATCACGAGGAACATGATCATGTAAGATATTTGAATATTTTATTCACAAACATATTTTGATGTACTCAATTTTTTTTGTGTGTTCCAAAAGGCTCCCCATCCCTACCACTTCGAGTATATGGCTGAGAATGTCGACCACAAGGGCCACCACGGCGGCTCCCACTACCGCCATGAGTCCGGGGACGGCCACGGCAAGGTCCACGGCTCCTATGGCTACGTGGACGAGCACGGCAACAAGAGGCACGTGGACTACGTCGCCGACGAGCACGGCTTCCGCGCCAACGTGAAGACCAACAAGCCTGGCACGTCTAACCAGCACCCTGCCGCTGTCCACGTCGAGCATGAGGGTGGTCACCATGGATACCAGGGCGAGGATGGTCACCATGGTAACCAGGGCGACGATGGTCATCATGGTTATCATCACTAGACATCATTAGTGATATTATAAAGGCTCCTTAATACCACAGACTATAGATGATCTTTGGCTAATAAAAAAAAAAAAAAAAAACTTTGATCATTACAATCGCCATATTTTTTTTCTAACAATTTATTATTTATTATAAAAATAAATCTATAAATCCCCACATGCATTAAAATAGAATATAAAATATCATATATAGCTATTTTATTTGAAGGATAAATACCCCCTAAATATATCAAATTTATTTATTTGTTTTTTTTTTTTTATTTCACAATTTCAATCTAACAGAATCTCTCGGTGGACAGTGTTAGAGCATTAATTGTCAATTTTTTTTTATTTTCTGGCCTCCTCAATTTCCATATATGAGTTTGTAATATATTTGTTGAGAATTATTTCACACACACACAAAAACCTTTATTAAGACACACAGGTCTTATGAGAATTATTTCTCTCAAACTATGTAATATATATTTTGTATATTTTTGTATTTATATTTGAATATATTTACTTATATCCCTTTTGGTTTCTATGTATATGTGATAAAATAAAATTATTTAATAATTTTTTTTTCTTTTTTACATCCCATCATAATTATTTAGGTAAAATTAAAAATATGTATTATATATTTTTATTTGAGTTTTGTTTTCTGAATACCTGACATAAAGAACTATTTATCTAATTTTATAATAACTTTTGTATATCAGATATTCTTCTCCTTCATTTATTTTTATTATTGAATAAAGGGAATTTTCTCTCCAAATCTTGTAATACGGGATATAGAAATAGAAATAACACCTATATGTTATAGGAAATATGCTTTTACAAATTTTAAATAGAGACATGTATTATTGTCTAATATAGAAAAATGAAGAGATTTTAAAATTTGGAATCTAACACATTTCAATGAAATTAGAAATATGGTTAAGAAAGGTATTAGGACAAGAATTTTATCGAGTAGATATTGTGGTATGGGGAAAAAGCCACATTTTCCCAGTCAAAATCTACACAGAACCCAGTCTCATCTTTTGTCTGCTTTTATTATATAATAGAATGTTGTTGTCATGAAGTTTAAAAACCCTGGATTTGGAAATCCCCGAGTCCATTTTGAAACAATGGGTCAAGGCCATGAATCTATTCATTCCAGTATATGCTTTAATTTCAGAAGATCAAAAGAAGATTAATGAACCCTTTTGATCTATCAAAGAAATGCTTTTTTTTTATTGCTTAAAGTTATCCAATGTTTCAAGTAAAAGTTGCCTCCTTCCCTTCAAATTGAACCTCCAAACTAGACCTCATCCATCATAGTTTGGACTTTTAATTTGACGGGAAAGGCGACCTTTGCTTTTATAGATAAATATCATCCCGGTAAAAAAATCTCCATTAAAGCTCTCAGTGTAAACACACCCCAGGTTTGCCCGAGATGGCAAATAAATGGATTAGAAGAGATGAATGAAGTGGCAGAATTCTGAAAAAAAAATACAGGTATAGACCAGTTTTCAAAGATGGCAAAATGTTGTTTTGTTGTATTTTATAGGCTAGGATTCTGCTGACAGACAACTAACCTGTCAATAAAAGCGCCTTTATTAATTATATAATGAGATTTGTATATATATCATGAAGTGGATAGAGTATTAACATTCAACCACCGCCCAAAATCTAGGCCACCTCATACCTCTCCATGATATCGATTGGTTCAAGCATTGTGGAAGTACTCTTACTAAACGCCATGAAGCTTGATATACCTCATTTTTGAACCAATATTTTCTGAGTTTAAAGAGGTCCTCAAATCTAAAGATTATTTTCAGAATTTCTCTTTATAGCAATGATATTTACCTCTTGGTTCTCAAAAAAAAGATTTGGCAAACATTTTGCCAAACTTACCATGTTCTTAACTATTCTCTATAAAATAAAAATTTTGACTGATTCGAGAATCTGTATATTTTCCAATGATTTCAGAATAAAATAAAGTTGTTAACATTCAATGTCAGGTTTCAGAAGTTTTCATTATAATTTTGACAATGTCTAATCGCAATTGAAGAAAACAGTCGTTCTTTTTTTGCAGAATAAAGTTGATGTTTCCAATTATTTGGCTCCATCTGACTTTTTTTTCACAAATTATCATTCGATTAAGCTAGAATTTAGTCCCAATGACATTTATAAAGACCAAGCTGGAAAATCATGTTAGCTGAGTGCCTTAGTGATTGATTCAACAATTTTAAACAAATTAACAAAATATTGTTTATAAATATATAAACCTATTTCATATTTAAAATGAAATATATATTTTTAATCAAGTTAAAAAAAATTGAAAACTTGGTCCGCGCGCGAAAATTAAAAATTTAATGTCCTCGATTTTTATATATGATTAACTTGTTTATATTAATATACTAGACGGGTGATCCGGGCTTCGCCCCGGGATTGACCCGTGTGCATATCTACCCGAGTGATATATATTTGGGATAATATTTTTTTATAATTGTTTGCTATTAGCATTATCTATTTGTTTGAATCAGCATAATTTAATCGTTGATAGAAGGGCGCTGTTCGTGAACTAAGTAGAAAAATTTGAATATATAGTTTTAAAAATTGATTTATATATTTTTTAAAATAGCCTATCGTCTTTCCCGTATTTTTTTACCTATGTATGGAAATTTCGGTTTGAATTAGTGAACTACTGCGAATCGGTATACCGGACATATATACAAACAAACAAACATACAGACAAACAAACATACAAACAAACAAGCATACAAACATTGATATCTATATATATATATATATATTATATTTTTTTAAAAAGTTGAGAGTTTCTGCTTGATATTTGATTCATGTTGAGAATTATTGTAATGGTGGTGCAGTCGTGGCTATAATATTGAAAGAATAATGGTTTTGATCAGATATTGCTTTATTGAGCTGAGAAATGATTCATATTAAAAACACAATTTTGTACAAGTACTGCCTGGCTTAAGGCGTAAGAATAAATAAAACAAAAATTATTTACATAATTACAAAGTTTTGGGTCGGCCTGCGGGGAAGAACAACAATGAGATTTTATATGGGAAGCATGACCTCTGGCGGTCGATTTAAACAGAGTATTTATATTTATGACATTATAATTTTAAATAAAATAACACTTTAACATAATTCTAAATATAATATTTTAATTGAACATTATAAATAAATTATTTTAATATAACATTTCCCCCCTGTGAAGAAAATAACATGGGTTCATTCAGAGAAAAGTGATAAAAAAAATATTGTTAAAAAAAAGATAAAATGATTTATGGAGAGAAAATAATGTGAGAGGCGATATTCACTTATCATATTGGTTTTTGTATGGTAACCAATAGACAGGAAAGTACAAAATTATATAAATGATAAAAATGTGAATAATAACAAAACAATTGGGAGCAAGTGAAAATAAAAATGTGATAATCCATAATCATATTGGTTTATTGTTAACCAATAGATTGGAAATTACAAAGTGTGAATGATGATAACAAAAATATGGTGAAGAGTAAAAATGTGATATTCCCTAATCATATTGGTTTGTTGTTAACCAATAGAGACAGGAAATTACAAAAATGATAATGTGAATAATTATAACAAAAATGTGGTAAAGAGTGAAAATTGTGGTATTCCATAATCATATTGGTTTGTTATTAACCAATAGATTGGAAATAGACACAAGAAAAAAGGTTACACATATATCATTAATGAGGAAGAAAAATATAATGGGTATTACAAAAGTATAAAAGGAGAATATGAAGAACATTGAAAACAATATGAAAATAATTACATTAGTAAAGGATAGGTGGAAACATTGGATGAATATAAGAAAAAAGGCATTTGTGAAAAGCAATAAACAGTAGGCAAAGGTTAATATTATGTACAAAAGGAAAATGTGAAAACAAGGAATGAACATGTAAAATATAAAAAATGAATTAATGGTAAGAATAGAAAATGGGCATTTAAAGAAAAAGAATCAAGGTGGACAAAAACAAAAGTTGAAATTTACATATGTTGGTAATGATAAATTTACATATTGGCAGAAACGCTTTTAGATATTTATTATAAATGATTTAAGTAATGGGGTTTAAATGCAAATTTTTAAAATAACAACATTAAGTAATGAGGTTAAATTAAAAAAATATCAAAATATTAAAAGTTTGGGAATTTCAAATATAAGATAGAAATGTGAAACTATAAAAGGTATTGTTGTTATTAACGAAAAGATATAGTGGGAATATGATAAACAATGTATAAGTTAATTAAAATATTGAAGATATGAGAAATAGGTAATATAATTTTGTTGTTGTCCTCCCGGCCGACTGTTTTACATATGATGTTGTGTTAAAAATTGATTTATCTTAAAATGCAAAGGTTTAAAGGTAAAACATGGAATGAGAAATATTTAGCAACTAATTATACAAAGGAAAATAAGCTTTACGAGGATTAAAGGGTGTGATAGAATCAAAAGGGCAAAAAGAGCTATGGCAAAATTGATATTTGATATTAATTTAACAAAAAGGGAAATAACTATAAACAAGCGATTGAAAACTATTGTAAACAAGAGAGAAAAAGTTAAAACGGAGCAAATTATGTAAAAGGGTGATACAAAGTACCTTGAAATGGAAGATGGGCTGGATTTGAAGATCTCTGGAGATGGCTGGTGTTGGGCAGAAGGTGTGATGGCTGGAGTTGGCTGTAGATGGAGATGGCTGGTGTTGGTCGGAAGGTGTGATGGCTGGTGAAATCCAATCTCGGATGGCGTCAACTGGAGATGGCTTGTCTTGTAGATGGCTATTGTTGAATGTAGAAGATTATTGTCGATTGTAGAGACCTATTGTCGATCGTAGAGGGCCATGGTTGAAATGGACTATGTTTGCTTGAATTGGGCTATTGTTGATTGTAGAAAATTTGCATATTAGTTTTGATTTTGCCATTTTGTTCACACAAGTTTCAGATATCCTGCCGGCTTATATTATATTTTTTAAAAAAGTTGAGAGTTTCTGCTTGATATTTGATTCATGTTGAGGATTATTGTAATGGTGGTGCAGTCGTGGCTATAATATTGAAAGAATAATGGTTTTGATCAGATATTGCTTTATTGAGCTGAGAAATGATTCATATTAAAAACATAATTTTGTACAAGTACTGCCTGGCTTAAGGCGTAAGAATAAATAAAACAAAAATTATTTACATAATTACAAAGTTTTGGGTCGGCCTGCGGGGAAGAACAACAATGAGATTTTATATGGGAAGCATGACCTCTGGCGGTCGATTTAAACAGAGTATTTATATTTATGACATTATAATTTTAAATAAAATAACACTTTAACATAATTCTAAATAAAATATTTTAATTGAACATTATAAATAAATTATTTTAATATAACATATATTTTGTTTTTTCTTGCGGAATATTTTATATGATATATTAAAAATTATATAAAAATATAATATATCAATTTAGTGTCAATATAATTCCTTTAAAAATCTTAGAAAACCTTCCAAACTGATTCCTTCTAATATCTACCTAGAGAGAGACCATCCGTATATTACCCTGAAAAAGTCTCTCACAATTTCTTCATATATGACAAGTCAATGAAGCACAAAAAGGCAAGGGAAACTTATGGAAATTCTAGCTATTTATTATATCTAAATATTTGTGTAAATAATACCAACAAACGCAAAATTGTTCACGTAAATAATACCAACAAACGCAAAATTGTTTACGTAAATAATACCAACAAACGCACAAATGTTAATACACACAAAACCTTAAATATCATATTAGGGATAAGATATATATATTACAAAAGTATTTTCTGCCGTTGGTTTTGGAATTAGAGTTATTATTAGTTTATTGTTTTGAGGATACATGAGTATTTAAATTTCAGTCGTAGTAAAATAATAAAACATATATTATCACAATTTGCTTTAATATTGAGCTGATAGACATATGTGAAGATAAAATAATATCTTAATTAAGGCATGAAGATTAAATAAAACAAAAGGCTCATTTACATATCTACAGAAAGATTTGAGCTGAGCCGGCCAATGGGAAACTACAACAATAGGTTTATAAAGAAAACGTGGCGACCTCTGGCGGTAGATTTTACAGAGTAATTTGATCGGGGAATTATAATTTTAAAATGATGTAACTTTTTATAATATATATAGTGAGTAATAAAGGTCAATATATTTTTAATTTTTCCATAATATAAAATGTGTGTACCAGCCCCGAAATTTATATACAATTCAACACGCCAGTTCGGCCATCATGTAATCACACATAAACCAATAAAGTTTTATTTAGAGTCCGCCGCACCAAAGACAGGGCGAGGTCCAAACCATAAAGATTGAGTTACTTCCTTCCAGATTTACGACCGCTGCTGGACACCGAAAAACGAGATCGACAACAAGAGATAATCTATCCTTCTCGTAAAGATCACACTCTTTGACCTTGCCGCGTCTTCGACGCTGGCCTCTCTCCTTTGTTCTATTCAACCTGATTCGTTCTTTGTTTTACCCAATGACGCCTGACCACAAGGCGACATGACATGTATTACAACATATATATATATATATAGTATATCTTAAACTGTATAATAATGTCACTTTTAGTATATTTCACTTATATCCCAATTAGTTAGAGCGGTAATTTATAAGATCATACCCTTTTATTAAAATGTACACTGTTCCTATTTACTACCACCCCCTTATTTTGTATATATCCTATATATTTATTAATAAAACCTGTACACCCTATTTGTATTCAAACTTAAAATGGTGACGTCAAAATAAAGATCCAAAGAGCGATCAGCTGCGGGCCAGAGGGGAGGAAAAATAAAACGCCCAGCCCAGAAGGGGACCCCTCTAGGGGCTTTATATAAACAACCCCTGTAAACAAGACAGGTTTTATCAAAGGGTCAGCGGCAGTATGTTCTAGAGTATGGCCATGGGCAGACGGCTTCTGTCTCACTCGGTTCTCTCTCTCCATGTCTCGGTAATAGGCATCCAAGTTTGTGCCATGGCCTCTACTTCTGTCCCGTGGGATGTCCCCGATCACTCTCTGTGCTAACATCTAGCCCTGCCTCTGCTTCTTGTTATCCGCGTGTGGGAAGAACATCAACACTCGCCTCACGTACACGACTGTCAGTTTATCCAAACGTAGACAGGAACATTTTCAACAATTGAAATACAAAAAAAAAATATTTGTATAAATAACTAACAAGGATAACATGAACTATATTTTATAATTAATAAATCATAGAAAGCCCTTTTAAAATTTATAATTTGTAAATTATATATATATATATTGAATTTCTCTCATAAACCAACAAAAACGCACTTAAAAATTTCTTAAACTCGATTCTTTTGGTACCATATAACATAAATCAAAAAGCCAGAAAATAAATGGCTAATAAAATGGTTATATATACTTATGGTTTTATATTTTAATTAAAAAGAAAGAATTAAGAATATTGAAATTCTTAATAGTATGAGAATTTTTAAACAAAGCATACAATCAACCCATAAATTTCATCACACACACGTACAGTAAATACTGTTTTGAAACATGAATTAAAATGAAAATGGTTGACAATAAGAAAAATATACTTTTCACTCTACAGCCAATTCAAACTGAGTGAATATCAGAGCGCCACAAATATTTTCAGAATTTCATCATTAACTTAGCGCTCTGAAAATAAGCTCTAAAATATATTTTTAATTTGAAACAATATTTTCAGCCGATATACATAAAAAAATGCCTTGAAACACTCATTTAATCACAAAATTGCCTCATTATCCAAAAAAAAATTATTTTATTTTTATAGTTTCAAGAACCCCTTGTGGTGTAGAAACCTGAAAATGTGAAACCATCTTTCCAACTTACCAGCCTAAAACTATCACCCAGAATGACAAAAAGTGCCAGCATACAAGAATATTCCTTCTAAACACCAAATTCAATTCTTCAAAAATTTATCATCAGGAAATAGACACCAATATAATTAAGAGAATTTTAATTATAAAAATATTCTCATATTCAAAAATCTCCATTAAAAAATGGTTAAATATATTTAATATCAACAAAACTATATTTTTCTTCTCATCACGTTCATATATTGAAAAGATCTGATGGTAATAAGCGTCTATATTTTTATGATATGCTTATTTGATGGGTTCACAATGATATGTATGAGTAGATTTGTCAGCGGGATAACAAAGGTGTAATCATTAAAAGAATCTCATATCGGAAACTAAACAAAATATTTTGAAGGAATTCAGTGTGATGGAAAAAATTGGCGCACTTTCGACATGCCTAAATTGAAACTGAGAGGTTATACAATCGTTCCATGGACAGGTGGGTATATAAGAACTATGGAGCGTGCCAGGACCTTCCACTACACTCCTAGACCGTAGGAATACAGCCATGTCCTCCCTGGTAAGTCCACGGCTAGCTGTCTCCTTGGTTGGTTCAATGGCTCCCTGCCTTGTTTCACCAATGTTGATTTTCAAATTTCGATCTACACTCATAAGCCGCATTATATTTTATTATATATTAACTCTAAATAATATATATACGAATGTGTGGAAAAATATGTCAAGAGTAGCCTAGTGGACATGGCATCTGCCCAGTGAGCGGAACACTGTGGGTTCGATTCCCATCCCTGGACACTTTTATTTTTCCGTTTATCATTACTCTTCACAATTCATCCTTTCATACTTCATCCTAAGGTTAGAAATAATCGTTATTACTCCTTTAAATAAATTTCGTTTTGTCTTTCAAAAGAAACATTTGCGGTATAATTTTCAAATTTCTATCTGCAATGTTGAATTTAATTCAATTACAAAAGGGGGAACTATTGGATATAATTTCTGAGAAGAGATAAAAGAAAATAACGACGAGTTTCTTTATTAAAAAGATTTAAGCTTGGGGAAAGCTTTGGGAAAATAACCTTTTTCATCAGTCTGTAATACAAATACAATATTTTATATTTCTATCTGTATTACAACCAGTTGAAGTACTTTATTATTCGAAGGCTCGCCAATCTTATATCTATAAAATGAAAGGATATAAAAGCACGAATGTTTTTTTATACATAATACAAACTTCAACTGCCCTTACTGCGATGGAAAAAAATATTAGGAGGGCTATTTTTTTCATCGCAGTAAGGACAGTAGAAGTTTGTTTTATGTATAAAAGAAACATTCGTGCTTTTAAATCCTTTCATTTTATAGATATAGATGGCGCGTTATTGCTTTGTGTTGATCTTATATCTCTCTAATAAAAACTCGTCGCCATTTTCTTTATCTCTTCTTTGAAATGATATCCGATAAAACAATATCTATCTCTTTATCAAACGATTGTGAATTACAATATGTTGATAGTATATTTGTTTAAATAACTTAGCGCAATTTTTGAAACATGTGACACATTTTTAATATTGCCCTATAAAAATATATGACTATAAGCTTAAAGAGGGCAAGATCTGAATGCTTCCATTAGGAAAAATCGATAAGGTAAATATTTTCATATAATTTTATTGTGCAAAGAAAGGTATGCATTTAATGAAATTGTAGATTTTCTGTTAAGTTTAAATTACGATTTTTATGTTTTTAAAAAATAATTCTCAGCATTATTCAGCATTACTTTATATAAATTTTACAACTATATGAAGTACACAGTTGTCTGCAGCTCAACACAATCAACAACAATGGTTCAAGGAAAATATTGAGCAATATTATTATTATGATATTGTATTAATTATTTGAACGTGTAGGTATTTAGGCTTTTTCATTAAATATGGATCTGGCTCTCCTCAGTATTAAATTAAGCTAGTGTTTTTAGTAGTTAAACCTTTCGTATGCTCTACCATTTCTTTAGATGGTTAGGAAAATAAAATATGCGATTTCAAAATGAATTAATAAAATTATTTATGATTATAAAAATATATAAATAATTCTTATCTCTTTTCATTTTCAAAAAAAAAAGAATTAACCTCAATATTTCATCCATATTTATATGCTAAGTATAACAGATACATTTGAGCCATTGATTCACAAAACCTTTCTAAGACTCGATATGTTTAGCAATAGTACGAAAATATTGCCCGGTTCAATCTTTATGGAGATTTTAAACTGAAGGAAAACACACTAAATACTGAAAAATCTAGGAGACTACTGTTATCTAATTTAAATATATCATATAATGTGGCACCTTATCCAAAAGAAATTATCAAAGAAATAAGGTATTGCACCAGACGAAAACGTGGTTAATAGCTAATTTGAATGCTGTCTGAGCAAATTTAATATATAATAAAATATTTTACTGTTCTTTCTGAAATACAGATTGTGTGGCAGACGAGCTTTGCTTTGTGCCTGATGATGGCGGTGTTTGCCCTTGGTTACCACGGAGATGATCATCATCACGAGGAACATCATCATGTAAGATATTTGAACCTTTTACATCACACACATATATTTATGTCCTAAAACATTTGTTTGTTTTTCGTATATCAGAAGGCCCCCGATCCCTACCACTTCGAGTACAAGGCTGACAATGTCGGCCACAAGGGCCACCACGGCGGCTCCCACTACCGCCATGAGTCCGGGGACGGCCACGGCAAGGTCCACGGCTCCTATGGCTACGTGGACGAGCACGGCAACAAGAGGCACGTGGACTACGTCGCCGACGAGCACGGCTTCCGCGCCAACGTGAAGACCAACGAGCCCGGCACGTCTAACCAGCACCCTGCCGCTGTCCACGTCGAGCATGAGGGTGGTCACCATGAATACCAAGGCGAGGGTGGTCACCATGGTTACCAGGGCGAAGGTGGTCACCATGGATACCAGGGCGAAAGTGGTCGCCATGGATACCAGGGTGAAGATGGTCACCATGGTTACCACGGCGAGGATCTCCACGGTTATCATCATTAAACATTATCATCCAGATGATATGGAAGCGCCCTTATTATAATGGAGTATTGATTTCCTATGGCTATTTTCTTTTCAAACTTTAATTTTTACAATCCATATTTCTTGATTTTGACACATTATCTATTTATTTATTATTTTTTATATAATAAATTTTCAAATACGTACAGAAATAGGATATAAAATTCATCATATCAATGTATTATAAGGAAAATTACTTCCTAAATAATAAGATTATCTATTTGTTCTTTAATACCTTTTCAAATTCATCTAGTGGTACATTTGAAAAAAAATATTGGTTACTAGAAAGCTTTATAAAAAGAGCATTCAATATAGATTCAATTAAAATATACTATTTAATATCATTTTGTAATTTAAATAAAAATTATATATATTGTATATACAAAATATTATTTTTTCAATTTGTAATTAAATTTCTCAGAAGAAAATGAACTTCCAAAAAAAAAAAGATTCATAATAAATATTTTCTTGGTTGTAAGAGATTTTAATATTTAAAGTTTCACATTTTCCAATATAGCAGATCCTCAAGAAGTATAAAGTAAGATGGTTGGTTTTATTGTCAAATATTTATTATTTCTGGCCGCTTCATCATCTCTGAGCCTGATATTATATTATTCATTGAGAATATTTCTCTCAAACTATATAAAATATTTTGTATTATTATGTTTTATATTTGAAAATATTTACTTTAATCATGGGTTTCTATGTATATATATATATATGATATAATAAAAAGTATTAAACAGATGAGAGATTTTGTTTTATTTTTACATTTTTAATCATATTTATTTTGGTAAAATGAAAATATTATATTTTCAATCGTAGATTTCATAACTCCTCTGGTAGAATATTATTAAATCGAACCTGCCCTTGTACTCATGAGGGCTAAAACAAGAATCCATGGTATATAGGTTGGTATTTTGTCTGAATATGCCAGAATTCGTGTTGTGGATCATTCTTCATCATCATTAGTGAAATGTTTTTTTACTAGAGTGATGCCAAAGTGCCATCGTTTTGATGCACAATTAAAAAAGTGAGAAATGCCCGCAAGTCTCCCGCAACTTTCTGTTGAATATGTAATTAGGATTCATAAACCACCAGAATTCTCATATTTTTTGGGGCTTTGACCATGAACCTCCGCCCACCAATTTTCGTGAAAGTTCGGCTATATAAATGGTGGCCTTATTTCCCTTGCGAAACTGATGGCGCTTTAACCATTACTTTGGAAATCAAAACTATCAAATCTGATTGCTATAAACCTGAATGACTTTCAAAGATTTCTGAAAAATGGTGTGATTGATATTCAATGTCAGGTTTGAGATGTCTTCATTGGCATTTTGGCGAAGTTTCATCACATACTTAAGAAAAACGATAGGTTCTATTTTTCAGAGAAAAATAAAAAATATATATATGATATAGCCTTATTTTTCCCAATGATCAGTTTGTTTACAATCAAGAGACTCATTCTCATGACTCATGATTCAAACTCATATGCTCATGCTGGACGAAAGTTGGGCTGAATCATTTATTGATTTATTTTCCACCTATTTATATATTGTTGCATCATGGCTAATGCACCTATTTCATTTTAATTTCTAATATTATTTTTGATATATTTTAAATTAAAAATTATATTTTATATTTATTTAAATATTAAACAGAATATATATATTATAAACAAATTTATGTATTATAAAATCACCATTTGTATTTTGGTACACTGTGTGACTTCACTGCTCTCTTTGATGTGAGAAATAAATAAATGATTCTGGAAGCTACTTAAAGTAGAGTTATCTCATTATTTCCTTATATAAATTTGTAGGATGGTTGAGACACGTTCTAGTAAGATGCAAGACCCAGCACAGAAGAGAATCAAGGTTGAATAGTCACCAAAGCTGCAACCTGGTGCAACAATATATACACAGGAGTGTATGGAATGTTGAAAATACACTTTAAGATAATGGTTTAAAAAGAATTTCTATACAATACAACAGTTTTTAACTGGATTGTATTGTTTCAACTGGGTTATATTCAGGAGATTAAAATCAAGTAAAATAACAAATTTTCAATCTCTTAAAGTTTTGTTATAGTTTTGGTATGAGGCATATCTATATGCTTGTATATCTAAAATATATTGAGAAATCAATAAAACAAAGATATATTGCACACACTATTAAATAGGCATATTTTGAATTTGGAGTGATTAATTTTATTGGATACAATTTCTCGATTAAAAAAAGCTTATGCCTTTATCAAATTTTATAAATTAAACACTTGGTCCTCGAGCGAAAAAGAAAAGTTACAGAGTTATATATTTTTTATTTTATTTATATGTATTGATTATATGGATATTTTTAAATTGGCAGTAAAGTTGAAGAACGTATGGATTTTCTGATGATACTATTGGTACCTATATACCTTATGATCAGCTCTCTGAAAAGGTTATTGGTATTCAGATGTGATATTTTGATATACATTATAACAATATATCTGATTTTTAAAGACTTAATTAACATTGTTTATTATTGTAAGATCAATTTGCTGCATTGCAGAAATATAATCTATGCCTTTAATAGCAATCCTATCTTACTTTACTCTTAAATCAGGGGATTTCTGATTTCTCCAAACTCTAGTAGCTTGACAAGGAACTACAGGATATCTTGTCAATTAAAGATATTTTATTATTCGGATTGTTCGTCGGTTTTTTTACATGTTGTTGCGAGTATACAGAGTAAGTTCCTAAGGTTTGGAACTTTTTTCAGGTGAATATACTGAGGCGCGCTTTAATATTCTACTAATTATTTCAATTCTCAATAGCTGTAAAGAAAAATACAGTTATTTAATATATATAATTTCAAGAGTATTTTTAAAATGTATTCTGTAGGTATTAGAAAGAGTATGTTTGTGGATATGTAGAAAGAGCTAAATGGTGGGAGAGAGCTTTAATAATGATGGAAAAAGTGCTCAGAGATTCTATAACAGTTTGAGCAATTTCGATCTAAAGTTTATTACAAAATCGGTAACAACTAAAGAAAAACCATTTATATTCTTCCAGGTTAAATTACACCTAATATAAAATCAAGTAGAGCGCCAATTTAATATTAATCAATCAAAATCGAGAAAATAATTCGATAATTCAGGTAAATGCGGATAAAACATTGAAATCGTTCCATCATACCAGTGACGAAATAGGACTCTCATTTAGACACTAAATATATTATAATAAAAATGTTAAAATATTAAAGACACCACTATATAAATATTATGTATGAATAAGCCTTTGATGAAGTCAACTAAAGACAATATATCAAGAGAAATTCATATATATACTTTAAAAAATGCCAATTCAAACTTTATACTATATATTATAATTTAAATACAGTGTCCTTACATTGTAGAATTTATTTAAATTCCGCAACTAACACAATTTAGGCACAATTTATTATACTCCAAAGCAATGTATCTCTTCATATCTTCCCACGATATAAAGGCAAACTGGAACCATATGCCATTATAATTATTATAACTGAAAAAATCCGTTTGAAAATTCAAATGTTTCTTTGATATCAAATTTTAAAGTCTCGATTATGTGAATCATCATATACATCACCATCTTCAAGAAAATATCTTTATTCCCTTTAAAAATTGATGCTAAACCACCCCTTCCCAACTAATACTTCGAATATTTACACAAAGGAAATCCTTATATTATTTTGACAAGGTCTGTCCACGATATTTTCATGTGTATTTTTTTGAAAATTCAAGGGACTCTTCATAATAAGTTCTAGCTCTGTATTATTGTACAAAATTTGTTTGAATGATACTAGTTTCACCATTATTTATGCAAAACTTAAACATAATGAGTAAGATATATATAATGATCATACATTTTTTACTAATTAACACAATGATGATGTTAATTCACTTCTCTACAACCTATGATTGATGTCAAGCCCTTACGAAAATTTACAATTTCTTTTTGAGAAATTAAGTTTAATATATTCCAAAAACAAACAACACATAAATAATTCCTTTACAATTATTGTTTCAAAAAACAATAAATAGAATTTCATAAATAATTTTGAAACGTCTAGATACTTATTGATTTATAAAGGAAAATAACGAACATGAATCTCTGTGATAGAGATGCATAGAGACATCGGAGGCTCTTCATTGGACACGACAACAACAAACAGGAATATTTTAAATAGTACGATAACTTTATAAATAAAACACAATCATCATATTAATTTCGCCAATAAAATTCTTCGAAGTACAAATTGAAAAATTTAAACAGTCGTCAATAAAATATTAGGCATCTTCCACTTCACTGACAATGGAATTTAAAAAACCTGGATGGATATTAAGGTGCCACAATAACATTATCCAATGCAAATCGAAATTCTTCAAAAGATTTTGCCACACATTGACAAAACTGATTGTAATCTAAATAGAACACCAATTTAATTAAAGAGATACCCTGTAGTTGTCAAGCACCTTAAGGTTGAGAAACCAGAAGAGGAATTTTAAAATGCATGTTAAAACTAACATTCCAGCTTTATAAAATATTGAACATATTTTGTTATTAGAAAAACTCCAAATATAAACACACTCACCCCAAAATTTCAAAAAGATGCCAACATACCAAAATATCCCTTCTGAACACACACTAAAGATATTTCTTAAAGAGTTGATGACACTAATAGTATTAACAGAGAAATTGCTTTTTTTTCAGAAAGATTTTATAAATTTGAAATTACTTTTGAATAAAAATAATAGAATAAGTCAACAGATATATATATCAACAAAAACTTTATTTTAAAAAGACATGGTGATAGAAAGCGCTCTGTATTAATAAAACATGCTTATTTAATAGTTATACAATGATGTGTATAAGTTTATTAGAAAGCAGGATAGAAAATATAATCACTAGAGAAATCTCCTAAAGGAAACTAAACCAAATATTTTAAAAGAATTCAATGTGATGTAAAAAATTGGCGCTCTTTCGCCACGCTAAATTTGATACTGGGTATATAAGAACCACGGAGCGTGCCAGGACACTCCACTCCAGTCCTGGAACGTAGGAATACAGCCATGTTTTCCCTGGTAAGTCTATGGCTAGCTAACTTCTTGGTTAGATCGGTGGTTTCCAGATGTTAATGTTGAGAATAGAACTTTTATCTGATATCAAATAATAACGCAAGATCTATTTCTCTCTCTCTCTCTCTTGGATTAATAATATTTATTTCAAATATTTAAAATTTCTGTGATTAACTTACAAGGAATTTGAATCCTCATCAATTTATTGAATTTATGAATTAAATACTATTGAACCAAGATAGGCTTTTGTCTCAATGTATTTGAAATGGGTTTCTGAATTTTCAACACCCTACCTATATATTAAAAAAATAAGAAATACTAATACTTTGTTGAACTATTTTGATCAAATAACTTACCGAAACGAAAAAAAAATAGAGAGAGAACAAATACTATTATTTGGAAACTTCAGTGTCTTGCCTTTTATCCTTGTAACGACATTTAGAAAAAAGGCAAGAAATGAAAACTTTTAATAAAAAAATTAAAATAATTATACTGTATGATTTTTCTGGTAATATTCTTAGAGTGTATAGATAAGAAAGTATTCAAAAAAATTGAAGCTTCATATAAAATTTGAATTTAATAATATATATTATTATTTTTCCTACATGGTTTTATCATACATTCAAATATTCTGATCGATATTAAATTTAGGAAATATAAAAAGTATTATTAAAATATTTTATAAAATTATACCTTATCTATACCGAGTACCTGAATTAAAAAAATTGTCAGTTTAGTAGCAAATATGAGTGTCGATCAGGTAACTAAAATTCTCAATAAATTTGTTATTCCTAAAACTAAAAAACAAAAACCCTTCAAATTGTGAATTGTGTGGCAGACGAGCCTTGCTTTGTGCCTGATGATGGCGGCGGTTGCCTTTGGTTACCATGGAGATGATCATCATCATGAGGAACATCATCATGTAAGATTTCTGCAGTGTTCACCTAACACATACATTTTTGATTTGATCCAATATTTAGTATCATAAGAATGAATAATGTATTAATGTAAATGACCTGATTTAAAATATAATAATGAACATTATCAAATATTTTGATGGTCGAATTCATATTGCTATTAGAAATAACATCAGATGAAATGGAGTGCAATTGTTCTTCAAGCCTTAGCAGAAAACGGTTTTTATTAATATAGCTAGTTAGAAAATATTGCCTTCATGAACTTTTGAAATATTATTGATGATATTTAAAAACATATGATTCAAAAATATTTTCTCATTGAATGACTTCAGCAATATACAAACATTTAGAAGTTCAGAAACAGTATTTATAATCCCCAAATATCTTTCAGTTCAAATTATATAGACAAATATGTTGAAAGTTTCAGTATCATATTATTGACATTACCTTTTCATTCGGTTCAAATATATCGATAAATATTTTGCAGAAAAAAAATTTTCATTTGAAATAGAAAAGAATCGCAGTTGGAATAAAGAGAAAGTATTTCACAATATTCCTATATATATCAATATCACCAGAAACATTGGAACACCACTCTTCCGTGAAATTATTTCCTGATATCGAGTTCCCCTATTTCTTGTGTAGCTCCTAATAAATTTAGTCTCAAGCGCCATTAAGTTTACTCAAGTTTGAAATTTCTAGCGCAATTTAATTTCTCCCACTTTTAATTACGCTTCATTATAACGATTATAACTGATCATCTCTATAATATCCCATTTCTAATATTTAAACCATTTATGTCATATTTTATTAATTTTGTACTCTAGTCCATTTACCACAGTAAATGTTTCATGTTTATTCCCTCTATTATCCATTTTCTCGCTACATCAAAGTTTCGACAGAATTGTCACTTTGGTGTTTATATATTGCTATAAAATTGCAGTTGAAACGATTGATTTTGACTGAGAGATTTGAATGGGCTTTTAAGACTTTGTAAACCTCAGGTATTCATATCACTAGAACAGGAAGAAATATGATTAGATTTTATTTTTATATTTTATTTACCATTTTGTGTAACCATGGTCTTCAAAACTTTGCCGTGATTATTGAGAAAGCCTTCAGGACCTATTTTCGATTGTTAAATACACCCTACGTAAAATACGTCCAGGGTAGCCTAGTGGACATGGCATCTGCCCGGTAAACGGAACATTGTGGGTTCGATTCCCATCCCTGGACACTTTTATATTTCCGATCATCATTACTCTTCATAATTCACCCTTTCATACCTCATCCAAAAAGGTTAGAAATAGTCAATATTTCACCTTGAAATAAATTTTAATTTTTCATTGAAAAGAAACTCATGCGGTGTAACTTCAAATGTTGTTTTACACCCTATATTATGTTGGCCTAGGTCTAACTGCCTAAAAATCTTATATATTTGGCCTTCTTGATTTAAAATAAAAGGCTTTTTAGCCAATATTCTGAAATTTAATAATCGATTAGTTTATATATATTCTAAGATATTGTGCGAGTCATTTCTGTACATATTTGCGCAATCAGGAGATGCATTTTCTTCATTTAGAGAGACATTTACAAAACATAAAATTTTATTAAAATTAATGTTTGTTTTTAGTAGAGCTTCACACACAATTTCTTAAAAGTTCTGATAACACATAAAGTTCATAAAATATTAGATTTCCTTAGCTCTCAGACAATTATTTCCTTTAAAATATATAAATATCTTGTTATTAAACCTCTTTGAGCGGCCACATTTGTTTTGAATATTCCTTAATCAAATTCCATTAAGTCAAGTGTGCATGATATGATACAAGTGGGTTTTATTTTTCGACATCCATTACATGTTTATTAATTCCATTTTTATTCTTTATGTAATTAATACTTTTACTGGATGCTGAGTCTAGGGATTGTGCATTGCTATATCTTTGCAGATGAGTTAATTGATTCGCATGTGTGTTCCACAGAAGGCCCATCCCTACCACTTCGAGTACAAGGCTGAGAATGTCGGCCATAAGGGCCACCACGGCGGCTCCCACTACCGCCATGAGTCCGGGGACGGCCACGGCAAGGTCCACGGCTCCTACGGCTACGTGGACGAGCACGGCAACAAGAGGCACGTGGACTACGTCGCCGACGAGCACGGCTTCCACGCCAACGTGAAGACCAACGAGCCCGGCACGTCTAACCAGCATCCTGCCGCTGTCCACGTCGAGCATGAGGGTGGTCACCATGGATACCAGGGCGAGGGTGGTCACCATGGTTACCAGGGCGACGATGGTCATCATGGTTATCATGGCGAGGATATGCACGGTTATCATCACTAAACCTCATCATCCCTGATGATATAAAAGCTCCTTTTCTATAATGAAGTTTGGATCATATGCTCAATTTATTTTAATAATTTTGACTTTTAACACTTCTGAATTCTCTGTTTTTAGCATCCCCTTTTTTGTCTACATACTGTCATTTTATTAATTGAAAAAGGTATAATTGTGTAAAATGGAATACATATGCCTATTGTACTCTGAGAGAAAAATTGCCTTCTGAATATCTTTTAGATGTATTCATTTGATTTAAATATTTTATTTAATGTGTTATCCTTGTGATTATTTTAGAAAATTCTTAATTTTTTTCTTTGTGCACTAAAAAATAATAATTCCTAGAGATCCTATAGGCTTTTCTAATTGGGGGAAGGGGGGGAGGAGGGGTCATGTTATAAATAATCTGAACAAAATATATATATATATCTATATATATAAAAATCAATTTTGTATGTTTGTTTGTTTGTATGTCTGGTATACAAATTCGCAGTAGTTCACTAATTCAAACCAAAATTCCCATACATAGGTAAATACAGGGAAGACGATAGGCTATTTTAAAAAAATATATATAAATCAATTATTAAAACTATATATTCAAATTATTCTACTTAGCTCACGAACTGCGCCCTCTATTAAATATTAGATTAAATTATGCTGATTCAAACAAATAGATAATGCTAATAATAAACAATTATAAAAAAAATCCTATCTAAATATATATCACTCGGGTAGATACGCATACGGGTCAATCCTGGGGCGAAGCCCGGGTCACCCGTCTAGTATTATATATTTTTGATATCGAATAATATCTATTTTTCTCTTTACACATATTCAAATGGGTTTTGAAATTAAGAGAAACTACATTTTAATATTATATAACGAATAGAATTATTTACTATAAATCGTGTACTAGTGATTATATGAATATTTGAAATTTCCAATTTTTCCATCCTAACAAAGCCTCTCGAAGTATAAAATTGGAAGGACAGTTTTCTTGTAAAGCTATTTCTTTTTTTTTTTTCGGGCCTCACTTTTCATGAGTTTTTGATTCAAAATTATTCTTTTGAGTCTTATTTCTCTTAAACTATATATTTCGTGTATATTGATGTATATATTATTTTCTTAAATGTATACTTTAAGTGTAATTTTATATGTATATGTGTGATATAATAAAAAATATTTGAATAAATTTATTTATTTTATTTTGAAAACATCTCATTATCATATTTATTTAAGTAAAATGGAGAAATTCCAATTTTTAGTTTTATGTGTCCTCTATACATGTGAGATAAATAACAATTTATCTTTTTTCAAAAGTTAAATGATACTTATGAATAGAATATTTATTTTTCTCATTTATTACTTCTGAGAGTATTTTTTCTAGAAGGTTTTTAAACTTAAAATAAAATTAAATAATTCTTAAAGGTGGTTAAACATATGTTTGAACAAACTCAAATGAATATTATGTATCATTTCATTATCTAATATGACCAATCATGGTGATTATAAACTAAAATATCTAACGCATTTTGAGAGCAATTGATATATGTGTAGAAATCTATTTAGTTAAGTATTTCACCGAGTAGATTTTGTATTGTGAAGAGAAAAGTATAACTTTCTCTCACGTCAATATCTGAACAAAAATCATGCCCAAAAATATATATCGCTTTATAATCTGGTAGAGTGGAGTTGAGAACAAGGCCTCTAAACGCAGCTTTGACAAATTACAGAGTCCATCAGAAGAATAAGATTTTGATCTATGGCTCTATTCATGTGGCTTCCAACGAAATTTATAAACTATTCACAATCCCTTCGGTACCTGCCAAATGAATTCTTTGTTGGAATATCTATCGGTTTCACAATGTTCTAGCATGTACTTTTGTTGTCCTGTATTGTGCGATGAAATAAATCAGATAATGTCAATGAAATGGCAGAATCTTTAAAGAACAATGGATGATACAACAACTATGTAGGTATATTCCAGTCCTTCTCAAAATTGGAAATGGGTTGTTTTGACAACATTTATTCACACTTTTTGATAAAAAGTTAATTTTTGACAGGTAAAAAAGTGAAATTCTTACGCCTCGCTGATTTTCGCTGATTTGTGATATCACGGTTGAAACTCATAAAGAAATTATCATACCTACATAGAACTCATTTTGGCCATGCCAAAATAAAAATTATATGATATCAAAAATTTAAAAGTGGACTAAATTTCTCAGGAAACATATCTTTAAAAGTTAAATTTGGAATGTTCTATATTCTAAGGGGTTTTGTCGTACCTAAAATCTTTTAGAACTATATATATTCCTGTATTTTGGATTCAAAATTTATAACATTTTTCACCTGGATCTAAATTTTTCTCTGAGTAGAATGCTCCCTTCTATTCCAGTTTTAAAAATTTAACCCCTGACCCGCTGCAAAAATAAAGCATTTTCGACATTAATATTTGATTTATTTATTTTTCATCAGGTATGATGCGCCTATTCTAATAAAACAAATTTTAATATTATTTTTCAAATATATATCAAATATTAAAAATATTAATTTCAATTTAAAATATAGTTTAATTTTATGCAAAATTATCTATCGAGAACACACATATTATGAATTACAAATATTGTATTCAGCAAAATTTTGAAAATTGTCTTATTATTATACACTTATATAACACCAATATCGAATGAAATTAATCTTACTAGATCCCTTGAATTCCAAATATGTAAACTGAGATTTATCTACTTTGGATATATAATTAGAACAAATGGTTTATAAAGGATGTTGATATTGGGGAATATTTATAGGAGATGAGAAAGAGAGAAAGGCCGAGAATGAGCTGGCTAGAAGGGTCAAGAGATCTACCGGACGGTCAGTAGATGTGAGCTGCGAGTGATAATTACTAAAAGATCAGATTGGAGAATATTCTGTATCTCATATAGTAGGACCAAAAGTCGAACGACTTGATGAATGCTAACAAAAACAATATAACCATGAAGTATGATTGAAACACTATCTGGAAAGATGTATAACACAGTTTAGAAGAGATATAAAGCTGATGATTCTTCCAGTCTGCAACCTAGTGCAACAATTGGTCGAGTGCAAGATCCGACCCAGTTGTTTTTAGTTCAACATATACCTTCCCCAGTAGGATGGAACAGAAGACCTTCGTCCTCGGATCGAGTCCTTTGGAAAGTTGGTTTCCTCTACCACTGGGCAGAATATATAATTTATCGCTCGGCAGCCATGAATTCGACTGCTAGCGTTAAACCTTTCTGAATCTACACAAACAAGCAGTACCAGATGGGATTTTGCTTCGGATGCCAACAAATAAGAAATGAGAATGAGGCTAAATAAGACGCAACAATGGAATTAAACTGTAATTAAATTTTCAGAGGAAATTCTTGCGTGTGCAACTTGGTTGACTTTCGAAAGGAAGGAGAGACAGAATATGAACTGGGGTTTTGGGGAATGAAGAAACAAAATTCATCTACACTCTATCTAAACCTTTCTAAAATACCAAATATCTCGAGTGCGCAAAAATATGTATTCGTTTGAAAAGGTATTTAGAAAGTGTGAAAAAATCATATTTTTTTCTTCACGATGAGCCATCTACTCGACCCCATTATCAAGAGAAATGGAAGAATGTTTCGACTGTTACAAGTTATAACCAGCACATTCAAATATCAGGTCCCTGCTCCCAAACAAGACCAGACTAAATCTTAGCTCCAGGTCTCCTTCCCTAGACAACCTTCCAATCCAAAGACAAGCTTCATGCCGAAACACGCAGAACTACCAAATTAAAATCTGCAATAAGAGCCCAGATGTAAACAAAAGTATACCGAAAGCCACAATGCCGATTTGCTCTAAATGGAACAAGCCAGGTCACATTGCGTGTTATTAAAAGGTAAACATTTCTAGGATCGTAAAGAAGGACCCCTCAGTTCCTCAAATCAAGATTCACGAGAAATTTAAATTGATAAGAAAAGAGATAAGCCACGTCCTCATTTCTATACAGAAGTGTAATATCACACAAATAAGCATTCCTACACGGAATATCTATTCCGTGTTTGAAGATTTAATCTAAGCGTTGCGCCTGATTCAGTCGATCAACCATAGTTAACCATAAATTGAATTTAAAAGTTGACCCTTAAAAAAACAATTAAATATTTATAAAGACGAAATAGATATTTGTGCAACTTTCTTTGACACAGGCACTGATCTATCAGTGGTAGACCTTAGAACTGCTCTTAATATAGGCTTTAAAATAAAGAGTCCTGATAAACATGTTATGGGGTCACAGGAAAGAATGTAAAAACTATGATAAAACACAATGAGAAAAGTTGTGAACCAGAAAATTCAGTAGCAGTTTGTTCCCCAGTTATGAAATTCGGAAAGTGCGAAATACTGCTCACATAATATGTTTGCCTATATTGAATAATGAAGAAGTTGTATAATGTAAATTATCGAATTTAACCGAAAGCTAATCCTAGCCACCACCAAAACACTTTATGGGAAATACTAGTATTTATCACTGCCCAATATTTATATTAATGATATTAATAAAATCATATAATAAGTTATATCAATGAATATTTGTTTAAATTACAAAATGATAGCACTGTTTCTATTATACAATTTATAAAGAAAATTTCAAGCCATTTCTAAAATTCACATTCGAAATTATTATCAATTATTTTTCAAAAAAATATAAACTAACGCACATGCATATTTCTTAAACTCAATTATTTCGGTACAATAAAACATAAATCAAATGTCAAAAACAATCGAAAATGTCTATATATCTTTTGTTTTAGAAAAGATGATTAACAATAATAAAAATTCTGAATTGTAATATAATTTTATAAACAACAATGTTCATATATTTCTAAACATTATATAACGATATTTTAAAACACAAATTAACAAATTAAAACAGTCGTCAATAAATAAAGCTACCTCTCACTTTGCAGCTAGAGATATCAAAAGAACTGTATATGGATATTGAAGCGCAACAAAATATCGACCCAGAGCAAATAAGATCTCTTTAAGACTGTCATCTCAGCACAAAACAGCTTTGTAATATATATGAGAAACTAAATTAATTAACCAGGTACGCTGTAATTTTCAACCACTTTAGGTTGAGAAACTAGAAAAAGACCAAAATTAGAGCATTATAAAATATTAAATATATAAATCGTTACTATTAAAGCATTCAATAATACCTATTGACACCCCAGAATGATAAAAAAAAAAGGGTCGGCATACCAAAATATCCCTTTTTAAATACCAAAGACAATATTATGAGAGAAATAATGATTATGAAAAAGAAAGCAATATTTCAAACAAACTTTGTTTTATTTCTAAATATATTATATATTTGAAAATCCCCTATAAATAAAATAAAAGCAATAAAATAAGTAAGCAATAATGAAATCAACAAAACTAAAATTCAATTTCAAGAACATTCATATTTTAAAAACCTTATAGTGTAGGAAGCGCTCTGTATATATGTTCAAAAAGAAATGAATTCAATTTAAAAAAAGCTAATTTTATAGTCATACGATGGTATGTATTATGTATTTGTAAACGGGATAGCCAAAAGTAATCACTAAAGAAATCACATGAAGGAAACTAAACCAAATATTTTAAAGGAATTCAATGTGATGGAAAAAATTGGCGCACTTTCGCCACGCTAAAATTGAAACTAAGAGTTATACAATCGGTCCATGGACGGGTGGGTATATAAGAACTACGGAGCGTGCCAGAACACTCTACTACTCCAGTCGTAGGAATACAGCCATGTCCTCCCTGGTAAGTTCATAGCTAGCTTCTACCTTGGTTAGATCGATAGTTTATAACTTTGCTTATACCAACCATACAGGAATATATTGATTAGATTTTCAAGTGTGAAATATTATCTGTATCTTTAAAGTTTGAGAAATATATTTTGCTGAACTGGTTTGTGTTTGCGGCACTGTAGGGTGTTTTAATAACCTTAATGGAACATTTGAACAATATTTTTATTTGGAAGTTTCAGTGTCTTGCTCTTTATCTTTCTTGAATACTATATGTTGAACAAAAGGTGATTCGGTGAGATGATTGATATTATTGTAAAAAAATTGTAAAATCTACAATCTACACAAAATTAAAATTCAGGAGATATTTTATATAAATATTTCGAATATATTATAAAATGATACTTCAACGAACTGAAATACTAAAAAAAAAACGATTCTTCCTAAATTGTCAGTTTAGTAGTCAATATGAATGTCGGCCAAGGAACTACCATCCTCAATAATCTTTCTTTTATTATGAAAACCGTGTAACATAACTCTTCATAACATGAATTGTGTGGCAGACGAGCCTTGCTTTGTGCCTGATGATGGCGGTGGTTTCCCTTGGTTACCACGGAAATGATCATCATCACGAGGAACATCATCATGTAAGATTCCTGGAATGTTAACCTCCCACACACATTTTTTGATGTGATACAATATTTGGTTTCATAAGAACGAATAATTTATATATGTAAATGACGTGATGAAAAACATTTCCTCAAACTGTATCAAATATTTAGTGGTCGAATTCCCAACTCCACAAAACATAACATGAAATAAAATGGTGTGTAAATTTTATTTGAACTATTCGAGAAAATAGCTTCTAATAATATATATCTAGTTGTTAATTATTGCTTCTATAAACCTTTCCAATATTATTGATCGTTTATACAAACATACACAAAATTATTACCAAATATTCTATCATGGAATAACTTGCTCAATAACCTAATATTCAAATGTTTGGAAATGGTAATAATAATTCCATCTCTTTCAGTTTGAATTATATACACAATAATGTTGAATTTTTTACTATATCACTATACATATTGACAACTTTGTCTTATATATATATTAATAGGTACTTTGCTGGAGGACAAATGTTCTCTGAAAATATGAATAAATCACAGGTAAGCTAGAGAGCAAGAATTCCACACGCTATATCAATATACCAGAAACATTGAGACACCACTCTTCCGTGAAATTATTTCCTGATATCGAAATCCCGGTTTCCATGTGAGGCCCTTAATAAAGTTGGTCTCAATCCGTTATATTTAGTCAAGTTTGAAAAAATCCAGTTCAGATTAGTTTATCCCAATTCTTTTTATACTATCCATCTATGATATCACACTAACACTAAAAAAACTATTGAATCTTATTTTAATAATGTTAATAATCCATTTATATATGGTACATGTTTATATATGGTTATTTATTCCTTATGTTTTATTCCTCTGTTAGCTACATCACTGCTTCTACAGGATGGTTAATTTAGTGTTTATATATTGCTTTAAAGTTGTGGATAAGAAAATTTATTTTGACTAGGAGGATTCAATAGTGCCATAAAACTTGTAAAAGTGAACAATCTACATCAAAAGCATTTTTGAAATGTTGACCTCTATTTTATATTTCATCTACCGTTTTGATGAAAACCGGCTTCGATGACTGTTCTTGGATCAATAATTAATCTTTCTTGATTTATATTAGATTGAGAAGTCACGCACAACCTGCACCATGCTGGCCAAACCCAACAGCTTGCTAAGCTTACATAGACGGCTTTCTTAAAAATAAATCTTCGCCAATATACAGACATTTGAAAAATAAATGGGTTATATATATTTGAAAAAAAAAAGACATTTGGAATAGACATTTATGCAATCAGTAGATTAACTTTTTTAATTTTGAAACTTTGAAAGATTTCTTTGAACAAATAATTGGTATTAATATTTTTTTAAATGAACATCAGAATTTATAAAGAGTGGCAATAAGATTTGATACACAAAACAGTAGATATTTTTTTATACAATACTCTCTAAAAATTCTTAATTCTCTAGATATTAAAGATAAATACTAGACCTCGTTGAGGTATTTAACCTCCTTTGAGCGGCCGCTTTTATTTTTAATATTTTGTAATCATATTTAAGAGGGTTAAGCGTGCATGACATGTATGCACACGTGTGTTCCACAGAAGGCCCATCCATACCACTTCGAGTACAAAGCTGAGAATGTCGGCCACAAGGGCCACCACGGCGGCTCCCACTACCGCCATGAGTCCGGGGATGGCCACGGCAAGGTCCACGGCTCCTACGGCTATGTGGACGAGCACGGCAACAAGAGGCACGTGGACTACGTCGCCGACGAGCACGGCTTCCACGCCAAGGTAAAGACCAACGAGCCCGGCACGTCTAACCAGCACCCTGCCGCTGTTCACGTCGAGCATGAGGGTGGTCACCATGGATACCAAGGCGAGGGTGGTCATCATGGTTACCAGGGAAATGATGGTCACCATGGATACAACGGTGATGATGGTCACCACGGTTACCACGGCGAGGATCTTCACGGTTATCATCACTAAGCATAATCATTCTTGATTATATGGACACTGTATATCATGATGGAGTTTGGATATCATATGGCTAATTTATTCAATAAATTTTCATTTTAAAACATTTTCCTGATTTTTGTTTGGCATCCATTATTTTTCTCTATTCTCTATGTGAGAATTTCTCTATTTCTCTATGTCCTTCTATTTATTGAAATTTACAAATCTTTTTTAAAAATTCAAAATTAAAAATATATTCGAATCAAAGAAGAAAATTGCTTGATTAATGTTGTTTTTATTTCTTCTTTATATATCTTATAAAATTATCTGTGAGATGAATTTTAATAATTACCCTAATGATTGCTAGCTCTATAAAATATCTTATTATTAGCGAATAAATTGATAAATAATCTCTCCCTCCCATTTAGATATAAAAGTTTTAAAAGGAGAGAGAGAGAGTAAAAAGGAGAAAATGTAGCATTTTTATTACATATATAAGGAAGATGGAAAATTTCTTCTTAGCTCTTAAACTTTTCATTCTTGAGATGACATTGAGATTTTTAATTTGGGTCATGTTATAATTTGATCAAAATTTATATACATAAATTTATGTGATATTTTTCAACAAAATAAAAAGAGTGGTTTAAGAGGAAGAAGAATCTATTTGGTTTCTCTTTCTTTACACGTCGATGTAAAAAGGCTTTGAGGGGAAATTCAGAATATCTTTATCTTAAAAATAATTTAGAACTTGGATTTTTCGGAAAAAATCGATTTTAAGATAATTTATTTTGAATCGTTTTTAGTGTTGATTTTAACATTTGAAGTGTTCCCTTTTTCTAATTTAACAGGACCTATCATAGAATAATGTTGGAGAGTGTTCTTGTTAAATATTTCTCAAATATAACTGATTTCTTCACTTTCTATGAAAAAGAGAGAGAAAGTGACATAGAATTTTCTCTTTCTCTTAAACTCTATATATTTGTATATTTATTAATTTATATTTGTGTAAATATGTTTACTTTATTTGTGGGTTTTATGTACAAGTGATATAATAAAGTTTAATTTATTAGATGAAATTTGTTTTCTTTTGACACAATTCATAATTATATTCACTTAGTTATAATGAAGAAATTCCAACTTTTAGCAGTATATCCTTTATGCACTTGCAATATAAAGAACAATTTATTGCATTTCCAAGTGCTTATAATTCTTGTAAAAAGCGATTTCTTCAATTATCGTTTATTACTGGATAACTTGAGTTATATCTCCGAAGGTTTAAAAATGAACATTAAAAGAAATAACGCCTAAAATTGGCAAAAAAATGTTTTGACAAACTAAAAATTATATTTTAATCGCATTAACTCTAATATTAATAATTACAAGTTTTTTACTAGTTATAGTTAGTAATAATTACTATTAAAATTACAAATCTAACATATTTTACTAGTAATCGAATAAAGCAATATATAAAAATAAATTTATTTAGATAAATATTTTACTAAGTATATTTTGTGATAATAAAGAAAAGTTTACCTCTCCCTCAATGCTATTGAGCTATGGTTAAATCAATTAAATCCATTCTTCCAGTTGAAAGCGTGGTACGTTTGGCCGTCTTAAATCTCGTCTCAGTGATACAGTCAACGAAATTGGGGCTATTCAAAGTTTTAGCCTATCAGCCTATTAGCTGGATAAACAGCTTTCACTAGAATGAATGGATTTATTGACATTTCATTTGAAAGAGTCATAAATCCCGTTCTCTCAGAGATCTGAGAGATCCCTCTTCTCGAGGTCCATAAAATATTGAATAACTCTTCTGAACCTGAAGAAGGGTTTCCTGTGATTGCTGTAGGTTACTATGGGTAGCATAATGTGCTGAATGTTTTAACACTCCATATTTTGCCCGAGATGACAATAAAATGTAACAGGTAATGTCAATTAAATAGCATAGTCCTACATCAATATTGACTGATACTACATCTATACAAATGTACCAGCCTGGTGTCAAAGTTGGTAAAAGCTGTTTTGTTGGATTTGATAGGTTAGATGTCTGATGAAATATCCCATTCACTGTCATAAATAAAGGACCTCTACACTTTATCCATAAATTTTAATATATTCATTTTAAGATAATTGTGAAATGAACTTTAATATTTATCTCTAAACACCGTATTCTATAATATTGGTGTCGCCTGCATGTCATCGATAAAGTCAAACATTGCCTTATTCATCTATCTCAGTTTTGAAGGGTTTAAAGCCGAATTTTTACTAATATTGCTCCTCCAAGAACATAAATATTTAATTGGTTCTCAGAAAAAGTGGGGGGAGGCTATCTTTTGAAGGATGAAACAAAGCCTCATGTAGGTGCTGCGATCATCTTCCCTTCCCAAGAACATCAGCCAGTTCTCCTACGGCTTCACCCATGTTGAAAATTTACCTGTCTTTATCCTAGTCGACTCTTTCTATTTTTCAATGATAAGTTGAGATGGCGTCCCTTTATCCTCAGCAAAATAGTCTCAAGATACATACATGACACAATGCCAGAAGAAAAATAGAGATAGTTCCTTATTGAATGATGTTCCAAAAATGTAACAAGGTATGGGAGGTCAGGAAATAGATTCTTTCAAAAGATCTAAATTATAAATTGTCTATTCTTTAAAGCTTTTGTAGTACAGTAGAACAGTAGTTAACAGTAAAATACATCTAATTGCAGAGCCAAGGTGTCCTTTATGGAAAGGTGTCCTCTTATCGGAGAGTTGCTAAATTGTAAAAATGGTAATTTTATAAATGAAAACTGTCCTCTGTAGAGAGGTGTCTGCTAAGGGAAGTTCTACTGTATCTGAAAACTTTCAGCACCGCCTACCTATACTTCTATATTTAAAAAACTTAAGCAATTCCTATTTCAACTATATTACTATTATATTGGCATATTTTTATTAAAAGGGATTTATATAATTGAATACAAGCTTTAAAAGTCAAACACTTGGTCCTCGCGCGCAAGGGGGAAAAGTAGTGTTTTTGAATTTTATTTTTCTATTCAATTTACTTATTATAAATTTTAATTTTTCATTGCTACTTTTTAAATTGGTAATGATATTAAATAATATATCGAAATTCCTGTGCGCTAATATTTTTGGTGTCTATTTCTGATTACTACAGATCTCTGAAATATTTCTCAGTATACAGAAAGGATATTTAGGTATAATAATTCTATTTTTACAATACTGGGTCATATTTTTTATTGTTTTATTATCAATATGCTCTACTGATGGTAGTGTCTTATCCATGGAGCAGGTCAAATCGGTCCATGTACTCTGTACACATTCCTGGCTAACTGAGATCCATCAGGTCCTCTTCTAAGTTGATGATCTCCATGAAGATGGCTGCAAGTTTGGCTATATGATATACTAGCAGCGGAATATGTTTTACTACATATCATATGTTGGTGTATATATACAAACAAAGCAAAAATTTTGGTACCTATCATATAGGTAATTTAACAAAGAACTGCAGGATATCTTGTAAATTAATACAAATTCAAATGCTGCAATAAATGCGTCATTGTAAAATATGATTGAAATATATATTACCATTTCATTAAACAATATCACAGGTTTCTGGATATGAGTTTCTTTTCATTTTCTAAACGTAGTCTCAAGATTCCGGGCATATTTGCCCTTCTACAGGAGAACCTAAATAGTAGAAGGGCAGAGATATGCCCGAAAAAGCTTGAGATTACGTTAATAAAATGAAAAGAAAATCATCTTCGGAAACCTGTGATATTGTTTAATTTACGTCCAGGAGATTTAAACCCATTGATATATTAAACCTTTATATTACGATGCACTTGCACGCCATCTGTTATCAAAATTCGAAACTATTTTAAACGCGTAAGATTTTTTTTTGAAATTAAACAATTTCTACTGCCCTTACTGCAATAGAAAAATTGAAGGTAGATTAAACTGGCGAAACCGCTGGGAGGGTTCACCACTGATGAGTCAGGCTCTCCTTTCAATGTTTCCATTGCAGTAAGGGCAGTAGAAATTATTTAGTTTCAAAAAGAATCTTACGCGTTTAAAATAGTTTCGAATTTTGATATTAAACCTTATCAAATTTCCAAACCCAACATCACACATATAGATTTCTAAGCCCAATTCATTTGGAATCATTGATACTGTGAATAAAATGTCCTAAAAACCTTTGAAACATCTACATACGCATTGTTTTACAAAATAATAATTAATATATTGAAGGAAAATCTATATTAAATCATAGAAATAATTAAAATACCCACATACACTATAACCTTTCAATCGTTCAACATAAAAATTTAAAAATCCAAACAGTCGTCAAAACAAAAAATGGTCTACCTTTCTCTTACAGCCAATAGAATTAACTTCATGAATATCGAATATCTTCACCCAATACAAATCAAAATGTCTTAAATACTCTGTCAGCTTATTAAGAAACTGATTCCTAACCCAAAATTTAAAAAATACTAATTTATTTTATGAAATACCTTGTAATTTTCCAAGCGCACATTAAGGTGAAAAAAACTGTAAAAAGAATTTAGGAATTGTATAAAGCAACATAGAGCAGCTTTACAAATAAATAGATGTATTTCCCTGCTAATAGAATATACATAGAATGCTCACACCCCAGAATAACAAAAATAGGTATAATACCAAAGTTTCATGTTTAAATGCAAAAGAAAATTCTTAAAGAATTGGCATTCAGGAAATTAATACGAGGGAAATTAATAACAATATAATAAACAAAATATTGCTAGTCTCAAAAATTAATATATTTTTTTAAAATCCACTTGTAATATAGAATTCAAAGCAGTTTAAGTAATTAAACAGATATAAATATCCAAAACACTTAATTTTCTTCCTTTAAGTGTTCATAATGTAAAAAGCTCTTTATTTGTTGAATAAATAATTTAAAATCTGAAATATGCTTTTTAAAATAGTATTATGTTTGTAAGTATATGTGGATTTTTCAAAAGTGGGATATCAAAAATATTCACTTAGATAACTCGCAAAAGACACTGAACCAAATATTTTGAAGGAATTCAGTGTGATGGAAAAAATTGGCGCACTTTCGCCACGCTAAAATTTACACTGAGAGTTATACAATCGGTCCATGGACGGGTGGGTATATAAGAACCACGGAGCGTGCCAGGACACTCCACTCCAGTCGTAGGAATACAGCCATGTCCTCCCTGGTAAGTCCACAGGTAGCTGTCTCCTTGGTTAGATCAGTGGTTTCCTGCTTTATTCACATTTGCCATAGACCGAAAACTTGAATAGATATTTACGAAACATTGCCTATATATATCTAAATATTGAAAATTACTATTTTGTGAAAAATGTATTCGTTTAAATAACCTCTACATACCCGCGAACAATTCAGCAAATATTTTAAATGAAACCTTTCAGTGTCTAGCCCTTTATCATTGTAACTACTAGTTAAAGGGGGTAAGTTATGAAATCTTCTAATGGAACGAATTTGAAATATCAATAATATTTGTTCTATTAAAAATTTCATATATGGGATGCGAATATATTTAGAAAGATTTAAGCTTTATTTGTATTTTTTATTGCCGATTTCATTTTTAATTATGTTGTTGCATACCAGTGTTGGGCAAATATTAATTAAAATGATTTATTAAATATTAACAATTGATTAATTGTTAATTGTAATTTTCACAATTTACAATTAATCAATTGTTAATTGTATTTTTACAATTAACAATTAATTAATTGTTAATTGTATTCATACAATTAACAATTAATTAATTGTTAATTGCACTTTTCTAATTAACAATTAATTAATTGTTAATTGCACTTCAATTTAATTGAAAAATAAATTTTTAATGCCCAACACTGTTGCATACATGTTAATAATAAAATTGGTAACTTTGACTAAGCCTAAGTCACATACAGATTTGGGTGTGTTTATTGGGCATACATCAATGAACTTGTTATCATTTTAACTGATATTATATTTGTAATTATATTCATATTCTTAAGAGATAAAGATAAAAGGGGTTCGTATGTGTGTGTCGGGCTTATCACTAATAAACAATTCTAATTTTTTAGTAGTACAATATTTGGAATGCTCTACATTTTTTAGATGGTTTGGAAAATAGAACATGTGATTTTAAAATGAATTATCTGAAATGTTCCTTAAATAACATATATTACAGTATTCCGTGGGATCTTCATAAAATAATTGTCAATTTTTAAAATAATATAAATATAATTTTAGCCTCGTTGGTTAGTTGAAGACATTTCGTGCTATTGTCAATTTTAACCACTTCTTTTCAAAATACTACTTAGTTGGAAGAGTAGAGATGAAATTATTCATGTGTTGCATTTTTATACTATAGCTATATTTTTTTTATTGGAAAACAGGTGTGTGACCCTTAGATACTTTATCTATCTATACTAAATTGAACCAATGCTTATGAACCCATTCCTAAACCCTTTCTAACACTTGAGGCGACGTGTTAACAACAGCCCCTGAAATATTGATAGGTGTAATCATTAGTATTATTGTTTATAAAGAATATATTCGACTCAATATAGATATTTAAGAAATAATAGTTTTTTTTATCTTTTATTAAAATAATACTTCATCCAGGTGTAAAAATCACGGAAAATGAAGAAATCAATCTCAAATTCATCAGTACAAAGCAAATATGATTGCAGGCTAAGCAACTTCTCTCTGTGGAAAAATATATTTCTGTTCTTTATGAATTCAAAATAACCAAATATTTCATAACATTGATTGTGTGGCAGACGAGCCTTGCTTTGTGCCTGATGTTGGCGCTGGTTGCCCTTGGTTACCACGGAGATGATCATCATCACGAGGAACATCATCATGTAAGATTTCTGAAATTTTCACATCACACATACGTTTTTGAGGTCCTCGAGCATTTGTTTGTTTTAATTATTAATAGTTTACTAATGTATTTTTGAAGAATTAAACAGAATATATCCTTGTAGAATATTCAATGCGATGAAAAAATAACATAAGAGAAAATGAGGGTAAATAATCTTTCACACACACAGTTTTTGCAGAAAATATCTTCTGATTATAGAGCTAGTTGAAATTTTCACTATCAAATACTTTTTCGACATTATTGAGAAATATGTGTGTATGCGAGTATTCATTATTTATTTAAAACATTTGAGTGATGATCTCCAAATATATTTTACCATTGAATAGCTTGTACAATGCGCTAACATCTAAATGTTCTAACTAGCATTCATAATCCCATCTTTCGGTATAGATATTGAAATATTTTAAAATTCTTATTCTATATTTTACTATAATTTTGCTTGGAAGCATTTTCCATTTCAAAAATGAAAGCAATGTTATTGTTGTTGCTGTCGAGTTCAATGAAGAGCCTCTGATGTCTTCATGCATCTCTATCGCAGCAGTCGCAATTTTCTCTATCTTGGGTGTGTGAAGTTCTGGGTCCATGTCAATTTTCTACAAGGCTGCGGCCATTGCTGGACATAAGAATATGTGGGTAGGTGTTAGTTCTACACCAGGACAATTTTTTCATATCCTGTAGGTTTTTGTGCCATCTGGATGTATTGTCATTCCTTTATAGTGTTTCGTTCTGAGTCTTGTTATTGTTTTTGGAATTCTTCTCTCAGAGAGAGAGAGTTTATTTAGCATATTTGATCTCCCCCTATCTTTAATAAAAATAATAAATTATGAAATATTTATAATTAAAGAAATACCAGTCGAAATAGAAACAACCTCACGCTCTCTCTATATATCAATCGATATCACCACAGTAACATTCTTACACGACTTTCTTAAAATTACTTCCTGAGTTCCCATTGTGCAGCTACACACAAATTCTGTAAGTTTACTCAACTATGAAATAATTCAGCTCCATTTCTCTCAATATTATTTCCTCCTAGTTAAAGCTGTTACACCCCCACACACTACTACTTTTTCAAAAATATATTACTTTTTAAATTTGCTAATCATTTCCTGTATAGTACATTCACCCATCCTTAACAAGTAGGTTTGATAAGGGTCTAATTTATCAATTCATCATCTATTTTCATTAAGAAATTTAGAAATTAACCCAAATTATATTTTGTATTAGCAACGTTTTTATTATTATCGGCCTTATAAAACTGTTCCCTGATAAAAGAAAGGCTTCAGGACTTGTTTCAATCAATTAAGAACATCCTGCACCATGCTGGTTAGGACCAACAGACAAAATAGCTATTATTGTTGGCTTTCTTGATTGAGAATGAAATATTTTCTCTTTCTCAGGCATAATTCTAACATTTAGCAAATCGATATGTTTATGTTTATTCATGTTTATTATGTTTATGTTCAACACCTTAATATACTTCAATTTTGATTCCTTTATAAAACTTTAAAAATAGGTTTGATGTTGATATTACGCGATTTTTATTTGAGAAACATTTTTATTTAAAAAGTGGCAATAAAAATAAACGAAAACCGTTCTTTGACAACTGTTTTTCCTAAATATTCACAATTCTCTTTTTATATCGATCAATATTCAATGAATCTAATCTGCCATTGAACACCACATTTTTGGGAATATTTGTTGATCGCATTTGTTAAGTGTGCATGACAAGTGTGAACACTGGTTTTCCAGAAGGCCCATCCCTACGAATTCGGGTACAAGGCTGACAATGTCGGCCACAAGGGCCACCACTGCGGCTCCCACTACCGCCATGAGTCCGGGGACGGCCACGGCAAGGTCCACGGCTCCTACGGCTACGTGGACGAGCACGGCAACAAGAGGCACGTGGACTATGTAGCCGACGAGCACGGCTTCCGCGCCAACGTGAAGACCAACGAGCCCGGCACGTCTAACCAGCACCCTGCCGCTGTCCACGTCGAGCATGAGGGTGTTCACCATGGATACCAGGGCGAGGGTGGTCACCATGGTTACCAGGGCGAGGGTGGTCATCATGGTTATCATGGTGAAGGTGGTCACCATGGTTATCATCACTAAACATCATCATCACTGACTATATAAATTAAACTTGATTTTAATGGACTTTTGTTGACATATAGCTGATTTATTTATGAAATTCAGATTTTTCACTATTCCTTACTTTTGTTGTGTTAATCGCCATTTATTCACATTTACTCTCTATGAAAATATCCTTTGAAATTTTACAAATCAATGTAAAATATAATTAATATTTTTAAATTTCAAAGGAAAATTACCAGCTAAATTATTTTTTTCTTTCTATTTTATTTAACTCTCCTTTTTAATATTTTAACCAATTATTATAATGGCTTCTCAGTTTTCATAAAATATTATTAATTCATTATAATGTCATGGGCTTATTTAATTGGTGGATCATGTTAAAATGTAAATGAAAATCATATAAATTTAAGGTTATGTTTGATAATAAATAACCCATAGTTGTAAAAAGTTTTTTTTTTTTTGGAAACTTTCTTTTAGAATTCTCATTTTGGATATGAATTTCAACAAAAATTTCGATATCTGATATGAATTATTGGAAAGTGGATTCCAGTGATCATTTCCCCGTTAACATTTTACATTTTTTCAATCTAACAGAATCTTTACAGAGAAATAGATACTTTTTATCCATTTTTTCATCTTTTTTAGGTTTCCAAATTTCTATTAAGAGGATATTGTATTAATTGTTGAGTATTATTTCTCAAGTATATTAATTTATATAAATTGTATATTTTTGTATATTCACATTTGTAAAATATAATATGTGTAAAAAAGTGTCACTTCTTCTATTAAACTAATTTATATGTTTCTATATATGTATATGTGTAATATATAATAAATTTTATCATTATATACAATGTTTTGGCTTTTATTTGTGTTATATTTACTTAAGAAACTATAAAGAAAATTCAATTCTTCATAGAATATCCTGGGTTGAATAATGAAATTAATCAGATGGAGTCAATAGAATGAATGAATTCTGTATTTACAATACCTGGTCAACATCTATGAAATAATGTGCCAATTATGGCTCAAATATGAAACGCTCTCACTAAAATCAACAAAGCATCCAAGGCCAAGTTTCTTGTGCAAATTTAATTTCTCAAGCTTTCAAACTCATCAGTCCTTCGACGAGAGTATCACACTAACTCCATTTCATAGGTTATAGTTCTGCTGAAAGAACATTAGCCTGAAAATAAAACACTTTTCATAATAAAGATTTATACATTAAATTTGAATATGCATATAAGAGATAGGTTTCGAAGTTTTAAGATATGTCAAATGGTGAATATTTAAAAGATATTGCACTTTTATATATTGTAACAAATTATAATTTGATATTTATCAAATTCAACCCTGTACAGCATGCCCTCAATCTATATGAGTGTACATGTGTGTGATAACGATTGGTTCAAGCGTTTTTACGTCATTTTCTAACAATAATTTGTAAAATAAATTAGAGATTCCCTTAAACCTGATGATTAATTTGATATTTATTTAAAAGAAAATACCTCTTTCAAGAGCAACCCTATTGGTATCAAAAATTTAAAAGAAGAACGATTTCTTTGGAAAATGATCCAAGGACTGCCATCCACAACTGTGTCAATGGAAAATCTAGACATGGTTTGAAAATTGAATAGAAAGAAACATATAAATAAGGTGAAAACTTCAGGACTAACAGGATTAAGTTTCTTTTTCAAATTTTTAATTGCACAAAAGCTAGAGATTTGAATTAAATTTTAAAAAAATAAACGTATTTCTGGAATCGTGATATTTTCATCTTAATATTGATATGAAGGATTATTTTATTGACAATTATAATTAGGCCGCATGTAGGGGGAATAAGTTCTGATGCGAATAGGTTTCTGCCTTCTCTCTCTTCAACAAAGTAGCAGATAGAGTCTAGATTTATATATGGTTTAAGCTTATGTAGGGTAAATTCAAATCAGGAATATCATTCACTGTAAACTGAATATTATCTATAAAAAACAGCAATCATTTTTTTTTATTATTCAACCATGAACTTCCACTCAGAAAATTCATCTAAATACTGAAAAACAAATGGAGCCCTTCATTTATCTGAATTCTCTGGACAGGTTTCTACATTCTTTCAAAAAAATATTTTCAAAAAGGCTATCAATTCTGAATGATACATAACTGAATGTTCTATAAAAGCATAGAGCGCCTCTCCCGTCAAAATAAACGTCAAAACTAAACGTCGTCTAAAAAGAAATCATAAAATGTGATACAAAGAAATTTTAGAAATTATGTTAATTAAATCCCAAGTCAGGTGTCAGATTTATCATTTGGCAACAGAATAATGTTACTTCATACACCTCGAAGTAAATGATAGATTTTTTAATATAAAAAAGCAAATATTCTCAATATCCTGTTTATTGACCTTTTTTGGGCCGAATTCTGTTTTATCTCTTCGCCAAAGGGAATTAAACTCTTTAAGGGCTACAGTTTGCTCAAATGAAAAGACTCTTAAGGCAAAAATTGAGACCATTGGGACTATGCCAAAAGAAAATTACGCTGAGTTCTTCCTTTATTGTTCCAAAGTATTTTGAAAGTGTATCAAAGTTCAAAATGAAAACTTGTAAATAAAGTATGTTCTATTTCTTATAGTTTCATCATATCGAAAGCTTTCTATACGTTTTATGCATAATTTTTATTTTAAAATGAGGGGATATCCATCTTATAGGCATTCCAATAATAAACGAGTATATTTTAGGTTTAAAGTGACTTATTTAATAAATTCGTTACATGGGAGACTTCGATTTCACAACCCCTACGACATGAGTTAAGAAATGGGTAGAATTAATCAAACAGGGGTGTAAACTGGCGAAGTGACAAGCGTCGATTTTTCAAGAAAGAATACAACATAAAGTAGAATGATATGCATGCACCAAAAGAGTAATTTCTCCCTTTAATTATATTTTACACATATATACATATATCGTTTTGAACCCTTTCTATTGTTCTTGCAAAGCGTATAATATTTGAAAAAATAAATGATATTTTGATCCACAATATACCTTTTTAATTAAATATACATGCATATTCAATAAATAAATATATGTTGTATATATATATATTCAGTTAAACCTGTTTATAGCGCCCCCTCTAAATAGCGCTTCCTCTTTTTAGCGGCCGATTTTAGAGATTAAAATGTAAACATTTTACATTAAAAGTGACCTGTCTATAGCACCCCCTTTCTATAGCACCCTATTTTGTTGAGTCACAAGAGGGGGCGCTATAGACAGGTTTAACTGTATAAATATAGAGTAAACAGGGATGAGTTTCTCTTATAGTATATTTAATATCTCTATCTTCATACGGAGAAGACACCTCAGTTGGCAGATATCTTGATCAGGGTCTACAGACCGATCTGCTCCAAGGACAAGACACCACCACCACCAATATCTCTATCTCCATACGGACAAGACACCTCAGTTGACAGATATCTTGATCAGGGTCCACAGACCGATCTGCTCCAAGGACAAGACACCACCACCAATATCTCTATCTCCATACGGACAAGACACCTCAGCTGGCAGATATCTTGATCAGGGTCCACAGACCGATCTGCTCAAAGGACAAGACACCACCACCAATATCTCTATCTCCATACGGACAAGACACCTCAGTTGACAGATATCTTGATCAGGGTCCACAGACCGATCTGCTCCAAGGACAAGACACCACCACCAATATCTCTATCTCCATACGGACAAGACACCTCAGCTGGCAGATATCTTGATCAGGGTCCACAGACCGATCTGCTCCAAGGACAAAACACCACCACCAATATCTCTATCTCCATACGGACAAGACACCTCAGTTGGGCAGATATCTTGATCAGGGTCCACAGACCGATCTGCTCCAAGGACAAGACACCACCACCACCAATATCTCTATCTCTTTACGGACAAGACACCTCAGTTGAGCAGATATCTTGATCAGGGTCCACAGACCGATCTGCTCCAAGGACAAGACACCACCACCACCAATATCTCTATCTCCATACGGACAAGACACCTCATTTGGGCAAATATCTTGATCAGGGTCCACAGACCGATATGCTCCATGGACAAGACACCACCACCAATATCTCTATCTTTCGGCCTTAAAGAAGGCCCTTCTACAGGAGTACTATAACAAAGTTGACACACTTTAAATAATAAAAAAATCTTAAAAATTTGTTTGAAATTTGATTTCTCGTGACGAGACACATGAGAGGGTTCACCAACATCTCGTGATAACATTTGTGGGTTTTTGAAGTTTCAATTTCGTATATTGTGGATAATGTCTGATATTCCTTCCATAGTGAGGGAGCATCTTGTTTCACTGTAAAGGTGAATCAGGCTTGGATTCTGGAAAGGTTATTCCATAGACTTCTAGAAAGTCCTATCATCGGTTAATGCTATTGTATTTTCTTGATATGAGTATCTCCATGAATAATCTCTGTTGCTCATGGGGAATGTTGAAGCAATAGATTAGTGGATCGGATAAGTTGAAAAGGAGCGGCCTGTTTTACTTATTTGATGTAAAACTAAGTATTTGTTAACAACATGGTTATTAATATTGAGCATTAGTCAAGATATTCTGGTTTTACATATCTCACAGTTCCGCCTACATATTTAATCTTGCATTCTATATTTTCTATGGAGTAGATGGCATTCTTTCTATTGTACCAGTACTCATTTTTTTTGTTATGGAGTTTCATATTGATGAACCTATATTTGGGGAGTTGTGCTTTAAGAATTGTTCATCAATTTTTTTGAGATGGCGTCATATTGATATGGTTTATTGTTGAAAAAGGAATATTGCATATTGATTTGTAACTTGGAGAGTTTATATTCTACGATGGGTTGTGAAAATGTCTTAAAATGAATAATAAGGAATATTCTCAAAAGTGTTAAGATTTGTTACACACACATATAGCTTAATTAAGACCAGAAGTCTCATACAGATTCACCGCAGGAAGAAATCATAGATGGAGCTCTTATACTCCAGGCAGCGCTGAGCCCAACAGCCTCCAGGTCCGAAGCATGTCCAGTGGCCACAGAATCCACCTTGCATAGGTTAGAATAATTTTCCTTTTTCAAATTGATAATCGATGTATATTTATTCCTTGTTTTAACATATTACAAACGGTTTAAATCATATTTAGATTTTGTATATTTTGCCAGAATTTCTTTCATGGTCTTTCTCGCTAAGTAGCAATCATGATGAAACCAAGGGTTCGAGATTTGTTTAAATATTCTGTATTTCGATCGTCTTAAAAGTTTGGATGGAGCAATGGATATAAAGACGTTTAGTTAAGTCCTTTACTGTGTTTACTTTGTGACTGACATGACAGTAGAAAGAAATTTGGATATAGTTAGGATTGAAAGAACGTTTGTAATACACAAACTGGAACAATTGGAACTGCTGTTGTTCATGCGAATTATCTTTAAATATGTAGAAAAATGGAATACTATTGTTTGTTTCCTTTTCACATGTGAAATTGAGGTCAGGATTATTTAGACTATTGATGATTTTATTGCCAGAATAGTTTAAAATTATTTCCAACACATGCATACATGGACAAAACTTAAAGAAGTTATATCTTTTAGAATGTATAATCAGGATTCAGACATATACTCTGAAATATATTTGCACAAATATTGCCTCTGACTCCTTAACAACAACAAAAAATAGACCACTGGCCATATCAAAATAGGAAACTTCTTTTAGTTTTCTCCATGAAATAAGTATACCAATAAGTAAATAAATGTTATGAATAATCCAATATGTAAATATGAAATATTAACCTCATCTAAATTAACTTATATAATATCAATTTCGAAAAAGAACCTTTATAAAAACATTAACTGATCAATAGTGTAATTTGTAAGGATATATTTTTCTTTGCATAGAATAAAAATAAAAGTGTTTTTGAAAACTCTTCGCTCTTGTAAAATTCTAAATAAATGAAATTAAATATTTATTTTTAATTTTAATAAGTAAACAGATATCAAAACGGTCAACAAGGCTGTATTTTTCTTCCAATTGCGCGCGGACACCATACATGTTCATTTATATATATATAAAAACTACAAAGTGAAGCACACTTGGCTCTTAAAAAATATATAAATTTAAATTTAAATGAAATCAATTTAACTAATACACACAAGAATACCTATTAATTATTAAAATAAATTTAGAAAATATGGTTTATAAGTGGGATAGAAAATATTATGATTTAGAAATTTATAAAATAATAAAAAAGACCTTTAGTCAGCAAAGATATCTGGTGATCCGTAGAATAATAAAGAATTCCTGATATTTTGGAGGAATTCGATGTGATGGAAAAAATTGCCGCCCTTTCGCCACGAGAAAATTGGTGGTTATACAATCGTTCCATGGACGGGTGGGTATATAGGCACTGCTGGGTGTTCCAGGACACTCCACCACTCCACTACCGTAGGAATACAGCCATGTCCTCCCTGGTAAGTATACGGCTAGCTGTCTCCTTGGTTAGATGGATTCCTACCTTGTTTCATCGCAAAGTTGAATATATTTTTGTTAGTCACTAGTTTTTTTCAATGTTCATCAGTAGGAATATGTTTATAATAGAATTGTTTGATTTATTGAGTTATATACAAGTATTAAGTAAACCTTTCTAATAGTTATTTCAAAATATTTTCAAAATTTTATGAATATAATTTAATTATTATTTTTATTGAAAACTACAGTGTCTTTCTTTTTAACTTGATAACTACGAGTTGAAGACTGTAAAGATATAAAAACTTCCAATAGAAAACATTTTTAAAAAATACTCTTAAGAAATACTCTATACAAATAGGGATTCGGTGGATTAGTGGTTAAAACCCTCGATTCCCGACAGCCATGAACTGAGATCGAATACTGTATTGTACACTTTTTTTTTGTGAAGAACCTGTTCATATTTCTTATGTAAATAACATAAGCTAGGTTTCTCTTTTTGAGCGGCACCTAATAACGTTTTTTTTTTAGAACAGGTAATTCAAATAGTGTGTAGATAGTAGAGAAAGCATCTAACAAAATATTAGTTTTTGTTTCAAATTATATATTTAAATTTTATTTGATCCTTAGCTAGATTGTTTTATATATATTCTACAAAAATAATAGTTTTGCAACACCTAAACCATTCAAAGGATGCCCATAAATAGTCCTTAGGAAAACATTGAGTGAAATTGTCATACAAAAGTAATGGTTCAAATCACATTAATAGGTATCGCACAGCAAGAGCAACCTAGTTCATGATAATTGAACAATGAATAATATGTGAAGGTTATCACATATTAAACAAATTTTAACGCGGGATTCAAACCCGGTTCATAACTGTCGGGAATCGAACGTGTTACCATCTCATCCCCCGACTTGTTATTTTATTTACAAAAGTAATTATTTAAATGATAATTTTATTGTAAAAAGAAATAAAATATTTGAGAGGGTCTGGCCCATCAGTAGTAAATCCTCCCAGTGAATTCAATATTCTAATCTTGAGACCATCCTGTTAGTGAACTTAGCCAAAAGGTCTAGAAGCAATTAACCATTATATTAGACAGTGCAGATTATAAAGCTGGGCGATTTTAACATATTTCACACAATAATATATATAATTCATTATTTAATAAACGTATATAAAAAATACTAGTCGTTTTTTAGAAATTATCAAATTTGCAATTTTAAACTCTTTTATTAGTTTGAGGTAAGTAGAAAATATCTTTCTATAAAGGATTTTCACATCTGAACAGAATGTCAGTTTCTTAGCTTATATAATACTCGCGCTAGGTAACTTTGGTCCTTATATATGCAGTTAAACCTGTCTATAGCGTCCACTCTATATAGCGCCTCCCTCTATAGCGCCAAATTTAAATACGTAGTACGATTAACATTAAAAGTGACCTGTCTATATAAAAATATTTTGATTGTTCTACTAAAACCAAAGTAGCAAAAATGATTTATATAAGAGGCTTGTGTTTTTTTGCAGACGAGCCTTGCTTTGTGCCTGATGATGGCGGTGGTTGCCCTTGGTTACCACGGAGGAGATGATCATCATCATGAGGAACATCATCATGTAAGAGATTCTAAAATTTTCCTTCAACACATCCCCTCCCCTTTGTCATATTGAACAATAATATATAATAATAAATTTGGTTAAATATACATATTATTTAGAGCCTTACAGAATATTAAAATGGTCTAATTTATAAGGCATTCAAAAGAACATGAAAGGAGAAGAAATTTGATATTTTTTATGCAAAAATGCGCGCATTAGTTGTCTACAAAGAAATATATCCAGGTATTTATTTTTACTTTAACGAATTTTTGTTGATTGGTTTCAAGAGTCTTTCTCCGGTTATTTGAAAACCACTTTATACATGCGACAAATATTAAAAAATAGTATTTATAATCTCATCTCTCTGTATGAATTATATAAAATAATATTTTTAACATTTCTATACTACAATATAGGTATTCACATCTTTCGAATCTCAATCTACATTAAAAGGCAAATTCTCAATGAAAAAAGAGAAATAAAAAAAGACACAAAGAACTCCCCGCTATCACCATATATCGAAATCACCAGAAACATTCTTCAAATACTTCCTTGAAAGTATTTCCTGATCCCTAAATCTCCTTTTATCTCGGGCAGTTCCGAACATATTTGGTCCGATTTAGTTTATTTTCCTGAGTACTGGAGACAATCCAGCTCAACCCGTTTTTCTTCCACCTTATTGATGTAGAAGGATTTCTTAATTGACGCGAGAGTGTAAGTTGGTGTCATCATCCAGTACTTTTAAAAAATCCAGGGTTATAGGTCAAATAACCACTTTCAGCAAATTTCAGTTTTTACAATCAAAATATTACCTTTTTTTAATATTGAGATATGACTTGAAAATAAAATGAAAAAAATTGATATACATATCATCTTTTTATATAGTATTATATTTCCTCACAATCAGCCCATAATTCATCATTATTTATGAAATAGCTAAACTTCAGATGATAATCTCCCTTCTCTATATTTCACTTTGGCTGTATATATACTAAAATTGGAACCAGGCAGGGAAGATTAGCATGGCCCCTGCGCAAGGATGACACGCATAATCGTGAAACGTTCCATATATTTTACTTTTATTATAATATATAGGCCTTTATTGAATAGAGAATTTTAAAACAACTAACTCTCAAACACATTAGCAATCATACTAATTTGAAATATCAGATGGTTCTATTATATATAGAGAGGTTATCTATAACATGTATGCACCCATGTGTTCCACAGAAGGCCCATCCCTACGAATTCGGGTACAAGGCTGAGAATGTCGGCCACAAGGGCCACCACGGCGGCTCCCACTACCGCCATGAGTCCGGGGACGGCCACGGCAAGGTCCACGGCTCCTACGGCTACGTGGACGAGCACGGCAACAAGAGACACGTGGACTACGTCGCCGACGAGCACGGTTTCCACGCCAACGTGAAGACCAACGAGCCCGGCACGTCTAACCAGCACCCTGCCTCTGTCCACGTCGAGCATGAGGCTGGTCACCATGGATACCAGGGCGAGGGTGGTCACCATGGATACCAGGGTGATGATGGTCACCATGGTTATCATGGCGAGGATATGCACGGTTATCATCATTAATCATAAGCTTCCTTGATGATATGAACTGAATTTGGTTATTATGGACTTTGGATGAAAAAATAGCTATTAAGAGATTCTGATTTTCACAATCCACGACTTTCATTTTCTCTATATTTAAAAAAATTATATATATGAAAATCTGTCTCTTTCGAAAGACTGTTTTCTTTTCTATTTACAGATCATTGCTAAAATGGCATTTTAAAAATTAACACACCTTATATTTATGGTATTTATAAAATATATGAAATGGGCTGTTCATTTTGTTTTCACTTTCTTTATTTACCTTCATCTTGTCATAAATTTTATGTGTGGGTTAATATTTCCCTACTTTCATCTCAAAAAGGATTTCATTCTTATAGATGATTATTTAGTTTCTCTAATTTGCGTGATGTTAAATTACATTGTGAAAATTTATACACCATAACATTATTTATATATAGATGGGTGAAAAATGGCTTCGATTTTAGATATATTATTATTTAAGAGATTTAGGATTTAATTCCCACTGAAGAATTCCTATTCCTGAAAATAATTTCTAAATATTTCTGGGAGTTTTATTTCGACATTTTATGTTAAAAAATTTCAATCGAGAATAGACTTTTACTAGTACAAAGGTGGATGGTCAATTTTCCTTTTCAAATTTTCACCTTTTTCGGGTCTCTTTAAATTTCTATGGTAATAATAGCGTGTATTGTTTGATAATTATTATTTCTCAAACTATATATGTAAATATACTTCATATATATTTTTATATTTATGTTGTCATAATATATAATATATACTTGATTTGTACATTAGTTTTTTTTATATGTGATATAATAAAAAAATATTTTTATGAAAAATGTGGTTTTTTTTTGTAAATACATAATCATATTCACTATGCTGAAATGTATTAAAATATAAATTCTAGTAGTATGTCCCCAATAATGTTACATAAAGAACAATATTCAAATAGAAAGGAATATATTGGATCAAAATAATTTATTTACAAATATTTCAGCGCAAACATTTTCAAGGTATTACAACGTGTACAACAAACTCATCGTCACAAAACGTCAATAAAATTCAGTTTTAAAAGATACATACACGTGGTTATACTTTGAAAAAGGTTAGCGTTCAGCTTACTGAAATATTGGTAAATAAAGTATTTTCGATCCAATATATATTCCTTTCCTAATTAAAGATCTATTTATGGAATTTTCTATATTTTCAAAAAGAACAGAATATTAGAGATAATTTACTTATTAGCGGAATACCCTAGCTTTCTACTAGTTCTCCCCCAGTGAATGTTTGCCCAATTAATATTGCTTTAACAAATTGTGTTTGCAATATGTAATATATCATTATAATTAGTAGTAAAGTAGAATCTTCCTGTGTGTGAGAGGACCCTCCTGCTAGAGGATAACTCTTTGAAAGAACAGTTTTAACCATCAAAATTACAGTTTTTACTGATTAGTATCTCTCCGGTAAGAGGACACTTCTCTCTGAAGGATACTTCGACTCTGTAACTAGGTATTGTCCTTTATTTGAAATATTCTTATTTAGTAGTTCTTGGAAATGTTGAAAAATTAAAGTTCTGGTGTTTTAATATTGGAGAATAACAATCAAAGAAGTGTCCGAAGAAACCGGAGTGTCATTTGTAGTATACCATTCTATTGACTATGATGATCTGAGCCTCAAAAGACGGATATTAACTCTGGTGCGAAAGAGATAGGTAAAGAGATCTGTGAATTGGCTGTACAAGAACAAATGTGACAACATAAGGTGATAAAAGGGGACGTGACATGGGTCTACGGATACGATACCGGAACAAAACGCCAATCAAGTCAATGGTTGGCAGAGGACGAAACGAGGCCCGAAAAGGCTAGAATGAAAAAGTCTGAAATGAAACTCTGCTCGTCACTTTCTTCGACAGTAAAGAACTCTTTATAATGAGTCCATACCAACTGGGACGACAATTAATAAATTATCATATTTTGATAATTTTCAAAGGTTACAGGAATCTGTGCGAAAGAAACACCTAACATAAACACAACCATCAAAAAAATCACAATAATCAAGATAAACACACAAACAAAATAATCAAACAAAACACACAATCACAAAACTAAAACAGAACACACACAAACACAACAATCAAACAAATCACACAAACACAAAAATAAAACAAAACACACACAAGCACAACAATCAAACAAATCACACAAAAAACTAACTAAACACACAAACACAACAATAAAATGTAACACACAGACACCACAATCATACCAAACACAACAATCAAACAAATCACACAAAAAACTAACTTGCCACGTTTTTATTTTTAAAACGCTAATTTTAGTTTGGTAAAACTTTATTTTTAAAGTTTATTATTTTAAAAGTGAAATGTTTGTTAATGAAATAGACATTTTGCCTAAACTCATTTATTGCTGCTTTCTTTTACAAGCCATTTGTTTATGTCTATTTTTACATATCGTTTTTATTGAGTTTTTACTAATTTAGTATGTACATCATTGACTTTTAATGAATGGAAAATAAAAATGAAAATAAACACATGAAAAATTAAAATAACATTTTAAAGGAATTTATGTACAATTGAAAATTGTTTCTGTAACGTCTCATATTCCCCTTCTTGAAGCATTTATTCTCGGGTAATAAATGGTCGAAGTTGAGATATGTGAACGCGTCTTGCTTGCTTTTGGTCTTTCAGAGAGATATCGTAGGTTACATCAGATATATTTTTTTGAATGACAAAGGGTCCTTCATATTTTGGTGATGTCTTGATGAGACGAGGGTCGTTGACGGCAATTTTTCTTATGACTAAGTCTCCTTCTTTAAAGACATACTTGGGGTGATGGCTATCGTGTTTAATCTTCCACTTACTTCTAACTTGTTCTGTCCGCAGGCTAGCTTTCTTCCTGGCTTCTTCAATTGTAATTGGAGTTTGGTCGGCAAATTCGGGTACATTACCGATTCCATACATTAAGAAAAGCGGTGAAAAACCAGTCACGTCATGTGGTGTGGAATTATAATTTTTGACAACTTGCGGTAACAATGAGCTCCATTTACATCTAGGTTTCTCTAGAACAGCTATTCTCAGTTTTGTCATTATCGTATCATTTAATTTCTCACAAATGCCATTGCACTGAGGATGATAAGGCGAAGTATATGTGTGTTTAATTCCTTGTAAAGAAAGAAATTTGTTGAACTCTTTTGATATAAAATTTTTGCCATTATCTGTTAAGATAGTATTGATCGAATTAACAGATTTGATTATCTTATCAAGACATTGAGTGACAGCTTGAGCAGTATTTGTTATTGTGGGATATGCCCATAGATAACGAGTTGCGTGATCAACAAAAACTTGAATGAATTTATGCTTTGTGTTAGCTGCTGCTGTTCCCAGTACAATAGTGTCACAACCGATCATTTGTAATGGTTGGATATTTGACGTTGGAGTGATCATTTCTCCTAAAGTTGGTTCATGTCTGACCTTCACTAGTTGACAAGATTTACAAGATCGAACATAATTCTTGATATCAGTTGTTATTCCTTTCCACCAATAACATTGAGTTATAAGTTTGCATGTTTTGGTTATTGATGGGTGACTCAATGAATCGTGATATTCTTCCAATATTTTTTTGGTAAGCGAGTTTGGGACAACTGCTTAAAAAACTCCTTTTTGTTTGATCATTACCACACCGTCGTGAGTGTGGGAATTTTTCAAGAAACTCAAATCTGAATTTTGTTGGTGTTCTTGAAGTTCTTGAGTCGCAATGTTAACAACTGGGAGTCTTGATAGGGCGTCAACATGAGTTTGTTGCTTTCCAGAACGATGAACGATGTTACATGATTTCGAGGATAAACTAAGAATCCATCTAAAATACTTAGGTTTCGGTTTCTTCATGGTGAAAAGCCATTGGAGCGCCGCATGATCAGTGATGATTTCAAATGGTTGGTTTTCTATGTATACATGAAAGTGATCAGTTGCTTGTATTACGGCTAGGCATTCCATCTCAAAAGCAGAATAATTCTCTTGGTGTGGTTGCAGTGTTTTGGAGTAATAAGCAATTACATGTTCCTCATTGTCTGGACCAATTTGTGTTAGGATTGCTCCAATTCCATATTTGGAGGCATCTGTATAAACTTTAGAGGGGTAGTCCGGGTTGTAAATAGCAAGGACAGGTTTTTTAGATAGTGCCATTTTAAGTTTAGCGAATGACTCCTCTACTTCCTCATTCCAGATGAAGGGCTGATTCTTCCGAGTGAGTCGAACCATGGGGAATGAAATTTTAGAAAAGTCCTTCACAAATTTTCTGTAATAATTTGCCAATCCCATGAACTGACGAACTTTCTTTACAGTATCAGGTCTAGGAAAGTCTTGAATAGATTTTACTTTTCCTGGATCAGGTTTTAATTGATTGTGACTGATGATATGTCCGAGGTATTTTACTTCAGTTCTTCCAAAAATACATTTCGACAATTTTAATTTCATGTTGTACTGTCTTAATTTGTCAAAAACTTTACTAAGAAGCTCTATGTGCTCTTGCCATGTTTTCGTGTACACCAATATGTCATCTTGGAAAGAGCAAGTTCCTTTCCATAATAATTCACCTAGAATATGTTGGATTATCCTTTGAAACGTTGAAGCAGCATTTTTTAAACCAAAGGGCATCACTAAAAACTCATAATGACCATCGTTTGTGACGAATGCAGTTTTTTGAATAGATTGCGGGTCCATTTCGATCTGCCAATAACCCCATGCAACATCAAGGGTAGAGAAGAATCTGGATCCATGCAATCGATCAAACATGTCCTGTATGTGAGGTAGGGGCTGCCTGTCATCCAGTGTGATCTCATTAAGACGTCTGTAATCAATGCACATCCTTTTATTTCCATCCTTCTTGGGAACCATAACAACAGGAAATGCCCAAGGAGAATCTGAAATTCTTATTAACTTGTGTTCGAGAAGTTCTTTAACTTGTTCAGCTATCTCTTCATACTCTTTTAGAGGACGACGATAGGGTCTAAGAGAAATTGGTTGTTCACTTTTCGTGATGATCTTATGTTGTATAGCTACTTTTCCCAAATCAATAGCATGCTGAGAAAATACATTCCTATTGTGTTCAAGTAATTCTTTTAATTCATGTTCTCTTATCTCTTCTAGATGATTTACAAGAATTGGATTTTGTAATCCATCAAATTTGGTGTAAATTGTTTTGTCTTTGACATCTATTATAAGATTAAAAAGAGATGCAACATCTAATCCGATCAAGAGTGGATATTTAAAGTTCTTCATTACATGGAGAGTTACAGGTTTAATTAGTTTATCTATTCTTACCTTGGTCTGAAGGCTTCCACATGTCCTGGTAACACCATCCGCTTGGCTGATGTGAATGTCTGAATTTGGTTGAAGTTGAAGACGGGTTCGCTTGGACAATCGCCAATTGATTATTGATACTGTTGCTCCAGTATCCACAAATGCTTGCGCAGGAATTCCATTTACTTCAACACTTATGTTGATAAGCTTGAAAGCTCCTTGTGTAGGGGTATTTGTCAAAGTACTTACATTCAACAATTCCGGGGCTCCGCATACTTGTTTCACTGAAGTGTTTTGATTAGGCCTATCCTTTTTATAATTAGGATCATAATCCTCACAATCTGTGACCCAATGTTTAATTTTTATTCCCTTTTTCGAACATATTGGACACCAGAATGGGCAAACATTTTTTCTATTATCATTATTTTTTGTCGCGAGATGTATTTTGTTTTTAGGCTTAAACTGAATTGAAGCCCTATTTTGTTCAATTGAAGCTGCGATATGGAACCATTTCGTGGTGTCAGTTGGCTGTGCAGCCACAATTAAATCTTTCCAATCATTTGGAAGTCCGTCTGTTAATAAATGTATTTTTTCCTCCTTCGTTAGATGGGTTTGATTTAACAGGCGAATTTTATCTTGAAAATAATTTTCTATTGATTCTTCTCGTTTTAATCTTCGATGTGATGCTGAGACAATTGGATTTGCGTTGTATGAACCAAATCTTTGAATCAACTTTTCCTTTACAACTTCCCATCTTTTTATTGCAGGATTTGAAATAATCTCGTCTGCATACCATTCAAGTGCTGAATCTGTCAAGTAGTACATAAGATTTTTGATTTTTTCATCTTCTTTTAAAGAATTATTTTCAAAATCATATAATTTGATCCATGACTCAGGCCTAATTGCCGACTTCGAGCCGTTGAATTTTTGCAACCGGTTGTTTGGATTTTCCGCCATTTTTTTTTCCGTATCCTGTCGACTGCGCCAAATGCCACGTTTTTATTTTTAAAACGCTAATTTTAGTTTGGTAAAACTTTATTTTTAAAGTTTATTATTTTAAAAGTGAAATGTTTGTTAATGAAATAGACATTTTGCCTAAACTCATTTATTGCTGCTTTCTTTTACAAGCCATTTGTTTATGTCTATTTTTACATATCGTTTTTATTGAGTTTTTACTAATTTAGTATGTACATCATTGACTTTTAATGAATGGAAAATAAAAATGAAAATAAACACATGAAAAATTAAAATAACATTTTAAAGGAATTTATGTACAATTGAAAATTGTTTCTGTAACGTCTCAAACTAAACACACAAACACAACAATAAAATGTAACACACAGACACCACAATCATACCAAACACAACAATCAAACAAAACACACAAACACGCCAATAAAACAGACCACACACAATCCCAACATGTAAACATTTCATTTTAAAGAAAACATAATAAATGGGGAAATGTATTCGATCAAGTGGAGAATTAAGAAAATATAAGAAATATACGTTGTAACCCCGAGTAAACCGACTTGAAAATAAACTGGCAGTCGTTCGTAGAGATGAGGCGTAAGTGGTGAGAACTTACCCAAACGTGGACAACAAGAAGCAGAGGCAGGGCTAGATGTTAGCACCGAGCGGGTCGGAGACAGCCCACGGGACAGAGGTGGAGGCCATGATACAAACATGGAAGCCTAACACCGAGATAAGGAGAGAGAGCCAGAGGCTGCCTGTGTATATGGACACTCTGTATCACACTCCGAGCTGACACTGCTGTGTTTACCCTGGGCGGGGTCGCCTATAAAAACCCCAGGAAGGGGGCCCCTTCCTAGGCGTCGGCTATGTATGTCCTTTGACTCTGCCTCGTAGCTGTCCCCAGACCCACTCTATTGCTGTTATTATTCTGACGTCATCATTTTGAGTTTGAATATAAATAAGGATGATACAGGTTATATTAATGAAGATATAGCATATCATACAAAATAGACGAGGTGGTAACAAATAGAAGTAGTGTATATTATAACAGGAAGGTATGATCTTAAACTAATGACTTTAACTCAACTAATTAGAAGATATGTGAAATATAATAATAGTGTTATTATATTACAATATAAAATATACTACATATATAATAAGAAGAAAAAAGTATTTCTTGAACCCTAAACTGAAAGTTTCAGATGGATTGCGCCATATATTTGAATAAACATAAAGCATGTGTTCATTTTTAATTCCAGAATATTGGGAAAATATTTATATATATAAACCTGCGCGTTTCAAGCTGCCAATCTTCGTCAGCGTGGTGCAGGCTGTGATTCAACGACAAAAAATGTTGGTCTTGAGGCTTCCTGAATAATCAAGGAATTTAAGTTTATTTAGGTATTCAAGGATATAAAGGTTAGTGGAGGTATGCTATTTTCTTATTTTAGCACCTCATCACCTACATAGTTTCTAATTCAGATTTCTCATAGGGTTTGTGTTTCAGCAAATTTTTATCCTTAAATACCCAAATCGTGATTTCTTTATATAAAAATATATTTGAAACGAAAGATATATATATATATGTAGTAATCCCGATGTGGAATGTACTGGGCAGTCGTGGTAGTGGGTGCGTGATGGGATTCCCGCACTGGGACAGCAAGAGACAGAGGCAGGTCTAGATGGTAACTCCAAGAAGGTAGAGGTAGACCACGGACGAAGACAGTCGGACCACGGGCGCCGCGGATGCCTACATCGCGGATAGGGGTGAGAGACCCGACCGTATGACGGCGTCGCTCTGAAAACAACTAACTGAACAACTAATTTTGTCCCAATCTTGGGGGGCTTTTATATGAGACGCTCGCAGATGGCGGAGAGTCCTGATTGGTTCCTGTAAAATCACGCCACCTGTCAGGCGCCGGGTTGTTTATTACGTCTGGCCACCTGTTCGGCCACCTGCTGACGGGGGGATTGAGCTCATTATCATAAACACCTGTTCGTCTGGTCCATGGCGTCGTCTGGACTACCTCTACTCCTTTTGTTTTATTTGTCACTTCTATTGTTACAATTTTGATACATATTTTTATATAGATATGGGGTTATAATAAATATTAGAAGAGAGAGAGAGAAGGCTGTGAACTATATTATACTCAAAATATACTACATATATGTATATAATATTCAAAATAAAAAATATTCATTAAGACACTTGTATTTATATTTTGAACAAGCATATATACACTGCTGGACATTAAAATTGCTGTACCATGAAGGAAGTACACGACTAAGGCAAATAATTCATTTAAGATGCAACATGCTTGGACATCTGAATGTTTATAATACTAATCACAATATGAAAAAAGGCATCTCCTTATCGTGCAACTGTAAGTTGCTGATGGCTTGCGCCATCTATCGGAATAAAAATCAACTATTCTCGTTGATTTTTAATTATTCCAGAATTGGCCAAATACAACATCACATTTGTACTATTTTTTCACATTGTGTCGCGGTCTAACGCAATTCTGGCCTTAACTACCTATTTCATGATTTTTCGGGATGCCTTGAATGACCAGTTTTTTGGTCGTTGAGGTACAGCTTGCACCCCGCTGATGAGGGCCAACAGCCCGAAACGCGTCCGTGGTTAGCTTTTCTTGATTAATCAAGAATGGGTATTTGGCCAATTCTAGAATATTTAAAAATCAACGAGAATAGTTTATATTTATTCCGATAGATGGCGCAAGCCATCAGCAACTTTCAGCCTTTTTTCATAATTATGCACCTTATCCCAGTATATTATCACATTTGTACTATTTTTTCATAATAACAATATATATAGAAACATGTATCAGTGACCTAATCTAAAGTCTGTTGAAAACGAAAATTTTGAAAGTTTTTTTTTTTTTTTTGTAATAAAATTTAATATATTTTACATTTTGGCTACTTTTGAAACGGTCTTGTTATGCCTAGAGTGGAAAAAGTAGAAGCTTCAGTTTTGGAATTTGACCGTGGCTGAGAATCATATCCTAACCGGCCTGTGATATTACGGCTCGGGTTCGTTGAGATCATATGTACGTTATAATAATTAAGTAGGTCCATACAGAACATCAAGTAGAATCTCTATGGCTTTCTGTGACTACCGCCCGTTAGGTCAAGCTTCCTGTTTGATGGCCCTGCAAGATCGTTTCACCACATTAGGTCATGGCAACATCGCCTGCGTATAAAAGATCTGTCAGAACGTCAAACATTCTTGAGGTCCATTGAAACTGCAGAAGAAACAGAATCGTCTATAGTGGTGGATCTAAACGGAGGATACTGGATCCTCTCTGTAAAATCTACGATCTATATTCATCACTAGACAGTTTTATTAGTGTACGAGACACCGATTAGGAAGACTAATGCTTGCCTCAATTCGTCATCGTCTTACAGGACCATTACCTGAAGTGATGGTTTTGAATTACACATCTTAGTCAGCTTTAGTTGCATATCTGGTGATTTGTAACACCACCGTTACATATCTGAAAATTTGTGACCTGTAGCTTCAACCTATATTTTGAAGCCTACGCGCTATCTGACTAAATAATAAGGCAGAATCTCATGTTGTTAATGCCTTGATGGACTTCCTCTAACAGAGAGGTTCATAAATCGCCCTGCCCATCACGTTCATCATATATCTCACCAATGGAAAACATCTTATGCGTATTTTCTGAAAGTCACGCTATCCTTCTCTAAATGATTCAAATGATGAACTATAGCCCAGAATGTTGAAGCCACATGGACCTCTGTACCGACAAACTCCATCAAACTGTGTTCCAATCAATATCCAGCTGAATTATCTCTGTTTTTGCAGGCAGAGACAGCTATTCTGAATACTCATTTCAATCATATAATAATTCAAAGAAGAAAATTGCTAATATAAACAATATACTCTATCAATATACACACAGTATGAGTATGTCAACCTGCATATATCTAACATGTATGTTTTCAAATTTTTAGGTGAATGATGATGTGCATTTGTATAAATATATATCTTAAATGTCGGCGTTTTGTTAGTTAGTGTGATACTCCCATCGTTGATAGGTCTGAAAGCTTGAGAAAATAAAAGTTCAAATAAGAAAATCAGACCTGAATGCTTTGAGCACACAGTATATGCTCAAATGAATATATTTCCGCTATTTGCATATACCTTTTTGTTTAGCAACCTTAATGGCTAGAAAATTTTAAATATATAAACACAATTTTTTATATAAAAAGATGTATAAGTGTGTGATGGCAATATTTTTGTGTTAAGAAACCCCTCAAAGGAAACTAACCCATTTATTTTAAAGGAATTCAATGTGATGGAAAAAATTGGCGCCCTTTCGCCACGCGAAAATTGGAACTGAGGTGTTATACAATCGGTCAATGGACGGGTGGGTATATAGGCACCGCTGGTGGTTCCAGGGCACTACACTCTACTCCACTACCGTAGGAATACAGCCATGTACTCCCTGGTAAGTCCACGGCTAACTGTCTCCTTGGTTAGATAGATGATTTGTTGCCTTATTTTTCCAGTTCTTCTATACTGTGAGGTTCAATAGAATTTTGACGAATCATTACTTATATTTAAAAATCAACAAATATAATAAAATTGTTTTTGAGGGAGCAACTTATATTTAAAAATATTTTATTAGAAACATATAAGCATTGCCATTTCTCTTTGTGACTACAAGTTGAGAAAGGGCAAATATGATAAAAATAAATTTCGAAAAAATGTGCAATTTAAAAAAATAAATCTATTTAGGCATTTATATTTGGGACATATTCAACAAAATTGAAGTTTTGATGTTATTTTAAATAATGGATTATAATTTTAGTTGATATTATTGAATAATTTTAATCTACCATTTTATATTTAAGCGACACCGTTCTGTGTCCCTCGATGGTTCTCGGAAAACATTGAAAATATTCGCATATGCAATATTTGTCTATGCAACATCCATTATATATATATACTGATACATTTATACTTCTATATTATTTATTTAAGCACTCACTTACAATATAAAATGCTAAATATTGATACTCGAAAAATATTTCCAAATTTAAAATAGGGTTTTAAATTAATATTAAAAATGTTTTAGAATACAAATATTGTGTGTGGCAGACGAGCCTTGCTTTGTGCCTGATGATGGCGATGGTTGCCCTTGGTTACCACGGAGATGATCATCATCACGAGGAACATCATCATGTAAGAATTACAAGTTTTTAACTCCTCACACACAAACACGTTTTCGTGTTCTCCAACATGCACATATTGGACTTTTATAATAATTAATCATTCAGCAATATATTTGAGGAAGGTGGACAGTAACTTGAGTATTGTCAAACATATGGATCTTCTGAATCTTATTGACATGGTCACAGTATGGAATGACATGCTGTGGGATGTTCTTTATTGACAAATCCATCAGAGGTATACTCAAAGGAACAAACCTAGATATTGGTTTTACTTTTCAAAACATTAAAAAACTCTCTTAATGATCGTTTTTCATTTATTTGAACATTTACAAATGCTTCCAGATCATATAAAAAGGGAATGACTTGAAATTTATACTGAAATGCATATGTTCAAAGATAGCATTCTACATTCAAACAGTGAAAATTGGTGTGAAGAATGTTGGAGCATTTATCATCCCATTATCAACATAATGGTTGGAAATTTTGGGCAATAAATATTTCTATCAAAAGAGGTAAGACAAAATAGACAAATAGAGAAAGAGAAAGTAATACACGGTCTCTTTATATATCGATTTCACCAGAAACATTTTTACCCAAAACTTCCTCAAAGTTGTTCCTGATTGCAAACTTCCTTCTTATCTCGTGATGCTCCAAACAAATTCGGTTTGAAGCCGTTTTCACTGAAGATTCAATTAATCCACTTAACTAGTTTTCTCTCGTTACTGATTCCTCCTAATCACAGCCATAAATCTTTCTCTAATACTATCACATTATCAAATTTTCACCTATTTACATATCGTTAATTTTATCAATACTGCCATCTCATTTGTACTTATGCATCTTAAACTCTACCAGATATTTCTATAGCCAACTTTAATGCTTCTACTGAATGGGCAGTGTAGTATTTCTCTACAACGATAAAAATTTATTGATGAGATTATTGGTTATTAAATAATAATATATATTGAAGATGGCCTTAACTATTTACAAAAAAATATTGTTTTAAAGTGCGTTTTTTTTTTATTTTAGCTAGCATTTTGACTTACTTTGATGGTAAAACCCGTTCTATTCTTTATATGGGATCATCTAAAACAACAAATTCGGTCATTATAGTACAGCTTTCACCAGTTTGACGAGAGTTAATAGTCTGAGCACGTAAATGTTATGGTTCATATATTGGAACAAAAATAATTCAAGAGATAGTTGATATCCATTTTTAAGGATACTGGTAAGTGCACCATATGGCTACACATTTGGAAAACAGTTGGACTAAATGCAAGAGCTCTATTTGGTTGTTTGAACTCATTGATGAGTTTGACCTTTTCCAAAATTTAAGGGCCATTAAAGCGGGGAAAAGTGCTCAATGCTCGATCCCAAATCGTGGTCAGTGAGAATACATGCTCCTACCTACTCTCTATGTTTAACTCATCTTCCTTTATTTCAATTAGCAATTGAGTTAGAAACAGTTTAAGATCAAGACCACTACCTTGTTTGAATATTAACATTTATCTGTTTAACAGCAATGAATATCCAATTTAAGTGAGAACCTCTCTAAAGAAACCAACCTTTCACAAGCGACTACCCTGGTTTGGAATATCAGATGGTTCTATTAGAGAGATTGTCTATGATACGTGTGAACACTGGGTTTCCAGAAAGCCCATCCCTACCACTTCGAGTACAAGGCTGACAATGTCGGCCACAAGGGCCACCACGGCGGCTCCCACTACCGCCATGAGTCCGGGGACGGCCACGGCAAGGTCCACGGCTCCTACGGCTATGTGGATGAGCACGGCAACAAGAGGCACGTGGACTACGTTGCCGACGAGCACGGCTTCCACGCCAACGTGAAGACCAACGAGCCCGGCACGTCTAACCAGCACCCTGCCTCTGTCCACGTCGAGCATGAGGCTGGTCACCATGGATACCAGGGCGAGGGTGGTCACCATGGTTACCACGGTGATGATGGTCATCATGGTTATCATGGCGAGGATCTCCACGGTTATCATCACTAATAATCATCACTTATGATATAAACAGAACTTGGTCGCAATGGAATACGGATGAATTATGCTTAATTTATTTTTTACAATTTTAACTACTTCCATTTTCTGTACTATTTATTTGAGTCTCTATTATTATATGTTTTCACACAATCTACAAATCATTGCAATTTTTAAAAATGTATATGACTCTTATTTTAAGGAAAATGCAGACTGAATGCTGTGTTTGTTTTTCTACCTTTAGGAATGTGGTTAAGGAGATTTGTAACTTCTTATAACAACTATATCATTGTCAAAGATGATGTGTTGGGCTTTTTAAATTTGATTAATTATTTATTAGGTGTTGTTATATTATTTGAATTCGTATATGATGATTTAACTTTCTATGTACAAAGGTGTATAAATGTTCAATTTTCTTTCTTCTCTTTTCCCCTTTTTTTGGTGTCAATACTTGTTTGCCTTTAGAAATGATTTTTCTGTTAAATATCATTTCTCAAAGTATTCAGTATATTTTGTAAATTTGTTTATATATAATACATTCATGTATATTTTGTATATATATATATGTGATATAATAAAATTTATTTTCATAAAAAAATGTATTTTTTTCATATCTATAATAATACTTTTTATTATTAGAAATTGGGGATTGGGAGGGATATATTATGATGATAAACAAATTATATAATTTTTATACTAACTACAAGATTTTTAATATCTTTATATCTTCTCTTTCGGGTTAATTCAGTTCTTTTCCTTTCTTAACCTGGGGTTATTTTTTTAATTTTAACTCAGCTTGAGAAACTACACAACAACTGATAACTCCGACAAAAAAGTATATTAAAAAAGAAAAAAACATTGCAGTATGTTATTTGTATAATTATTACCAATATATTGGGACTATACTTAATTCAAGAAAACAAATTGGATATGTGTTATATAAATATTATTAAGATTTTTTACTCTTAAAAACGAATACTATTTTATTAGCTCTTTTAATTCCTGAATGAATGGAATTTAGTCGAAAGTGCAGATCGCTTTAAATAAAAGAAATCGCCTCTAATATTTCTAAATTATTTTACATTTTCAAAATGCACCAAAAAATATTATCTCTCTCTTTTATTGTGCATCAGAACGATTCACTTTGCATCCTTCTAGTGAAAACCTTTACTATATAATGAATTAGCCATAACTATAAATATATAAAGAATTAACCATAACACCAGTTTTGGCTCATTTTTCAGCATCGACAATGAAGTTTATTTTATTAAGGTGATGCAGAGTGCATCGTTTTAATGCACAAATAAAGGGAGAGGTGTCTCTTGGTACGTGAAGATCATCATTCCGCAACTTTATGCTGTGTTTCTAGTGTTAATCAATAGCAAGATTCTCTCTCTCTCTTATTTGGAATTTTGGAACAATAGGTCCGTTAGATCGTTGAAAAGTAGAAAACAAAGTAAAAACTAGGAAAATATTGTGGTTTGAATAATTCACCTCTTGTCTGGTCCGTTAAGTAATTTTATTAATAACTTGACAAATGATCAGCTTCACCAGGGTTCTGCATAGGTGAATGCTTACAAAACCAATAGTGTGTGTTTCTACAACGATATTTTAAAATAGATAAAATATTAACAAAGATTCTTTAAAATCATTATCTTCAGAAGTTTATAAATAAATTAATGTAGTTGAATAAAAGGCAAATTAAATAAATAACTGATATCTATACATAAGAAAAAAATCATCATACACGAATTTTTCTCTTACAAATAGAAAAAAAACATCCCCCGTTCCCATTGCGATTAGAAATAGTGATAAGGGCCCGGTTCTTCAATGGTGAACCTCCTAACAACCTCGCTATTTCAATCCACCAGATCGCCACTGAGAGATCTAATACTGTACTGCACAATTCTGTTCATACATGCAACAATGGTACATGGAATACTGGTTATGGTATTTAAGTAAATTGTAGACATAAGCTTGATATAGTGTTTATTATAATAATTTTATTATATAAGAATATGCTATTTAGCATGGTATAGGAAAAATTTGCATATTCTGTCTTGAAACTGTGACCATGATTCCATTCCAACCTAGCTCTATATCCTCGTCAATTTTAATGTGAATTGGTCAAATATTGTGGAAGCGTATGCAAATCATACTCGAGGCATAAATATTATTTTTCATAGATTTTGAAATTATTTATTTTATGAGAAGAGACTCTATTCCTCTAGCTGTCTCTATCCCAATGACACTTTCCACAAAATCATCAATTACATATTTTAGAGCAATTCTCATCAAACAGGGCGAATACACTTTCTATTTGAAAGTTTTCGTAAAATTTGGAGACCTATTCAATTTTTAATTATGGTTTACTAAAATGCTGTAAAACTCCAGTAAAATTGCACACTCACTCAACAAAACCATATATGCATATGCTTTTCACAATAGAAATGACAAATTCTAAAGAATAATACAAATTCAATACTTAACAATGTTAGAAAATTTTTATTAAATTTAAGACTTAGGTAAATGTTATATAAAGGTTTGTTATGTGTCTCAACGTCTGTTTTTCAATAAACTCCTACACTACTGCACCAAATATAACTAAATATTCCTAGCTAATAATAAACTGAATCATCCTATAAACTTCCCTTCCAGTTAACAAATCATAATAACTTGATAATCAAGATATTAATATGTCTCACGATAACAATCAGCATGTATGCAAGATTGATTACGATCACGTTACATATGTACAAACGCCGTGTACCACACCCTGGTATAAACAAACTACTGTGGTATTGTTGTAATTGCTAGAGGCTAAACAATGTGGGATAATGAAATTGATCAGGTTAATATAATGGGAGAGTCCAGCAAGAACAATGAATGATTTTCATTGTTATTTCCACTATGTAAAGCCTGATGGAATATCTGATCACTTGCATGTATTGAGGATGTCTCAGAAACGGTATTTATTCCTATTTGGTCACAAATATCCTGTCATAGGGCTTGAATACAATTCAAGTAAATACCATAAAACGGCAATCCTTTGGAAATACATTAATTTTAATGATTTTAGCTCATTTTAATTTTTAATTGATATAGCAGCTCCCCTCTATTGCCTCTATTGACGTTCTAAGCGTTCTGACTCGGGAATTAGTGTTGGAGGCTTCACGAATAAGTTTTCTGATTGAAATATAATAATATTTGTATATCATTTGAAATCAAATTTTATAATTTGTGTTCTGACACCTGAATAAATCTTACTTTTTGTCACCAGGATTTGGTGGTGTGAAGTATCACCAACCATGATCTAAAATAAAAATTCACTTTGGTACAAGTTTTTAAACTACAAAAAAAATTCATAATGGCATTTCTTTAGTAAATTCGAACATATAAGAACTCTAAAAATATGAAATACGATTTTTTTCTTGAGAAAATAGAACACATTCCTAATATCCTTAACTGAGATTGAGAATATTGAGAAGTTCTGGCACAAAGGTTTTCAACCCTCCCAGCAGATTCTATCCACCATTCTACTATACATGTATTGGGCTATTATGCTTTTACGCTCATGGACAAAACTTAAGAAATGTGTACCTTTTAGTATGTGTATCGGGATTCAGAAAATATCTCTGAAATATATTACAGTGACCTTTATTGAAGACACACGAGATAACCAAGTGTGAGCACAATTGACACTGTCTCCTTCAAAAAACAGACAACCGGCGACATCAAAATATAAACTTCCTTAAGTTTTGTCTATGAGTGTTTCTCCTGCAATTGTTAGAGAAATTCTTGATGAGGATATTTCATAAAACTACGGACATAGTTCAAACAGCAGAATTAGATATAAATACTCGTATTGGACATTGTTGATCCGCCAACAGTTCACAAAAAGGTTGCTATAGTTTTGATTGAAACATAAATATAATTAAATAAAATAGTTCCATTTCTATTATATATATGGAACGCTAATGTCTTATGTTTAATTATAATATTTTTATTTTATTATTATTATCTCTAGTACACTTGGTACTGGCCATGATAATCATGGTGGGTAGAAGTTGGCGACTGATTTTACTGTAAGTGTACCACATGTCTACACATGTGAAAAGCAGTTCGACTTTTGCACTTACAAATGTGCCATTGCCCCGTTTGGTTACTTGTATTCGCTTGTGGGGTTGGACTTTGGCAAGAATCGGGGGCAATTAGAGCATTTTTTAAATTATTATAATTTGAAAAAAGTGTCCAATGCGGGATTCGATACTGCGTCGTAGCGGTCGAAAACAAACGGTTTAGACCATCCTTCCATTTTCTCCCTCAATTCCAATCTCAAAAGTGTAGGTGCAAGTAACCAAAAGAGACATTAGCAACCTGTAAATGTCAAACTGTCGTATTCTAGTAGGTAGTCGTCTGTTTTAGTAAATTAATAGCAATCTCTGAAGCCCTCACCAAGAATGATAATTATGACTTGTAGCTTGTGTCAACTTAAGATATGAGTCATCTAATTTATTATCAAAAGAAGAATAAAATAGGGGGTCGGTGGAAGGATGGTCTAAACCGTTGGTTTTCCACCGCTAGGACCTGGGATCTAGTCCCGCATTGGGCACTTTTTTAATTAAAAGAATGCTCCAATGGCTCCCGATTCTTGAAAAGGTCCAACCCCATTAGCGAGTGCAAGTAACTAAACGGGGCTCTGGCATATTTGTAAGTGCAAAAGTCGAACTGCTTTTCACATATGTAGACATGTGGTACACTTACAGTAGTACTTCTACCCACCATGTTTATCATGGCCTGTACCATGTGTACTAGGGGAATAATAATAAAGAAGAATAAAATAGTGAAGCGAAGAGTTTATTGTATTGACTCCAATAAACTGTTCGCCTCATCATTTTGTTCTTCTTTCGATAACATTACTGCTCTAGTAGGAGGACGTCAGTTTTTATAAATTAATAGCAATCTCTGAATCCCTTAACAAGAATGATCATTATGACCTGTAGCTAGTGTCAACTTGGGATATGAATATAATCTAATTTATTATCAAAAGAAGAAATAAAATAGTGAAGCGAGGAATTTCTTGTATTGACAACATTAAACTGTTCCTCTCACGATTCTGTTCTTCTTTTGATAACAACTCTAGGTGATTATTTAACCTTTAATATGGATCAGCAAACATCGTCTCACCGGAAATAAAAAGGTAAGAGAATGCGTGAAATAAATATTTGAAATTACCAAGTTACAAATTATATCTATTCATATAATCTTATATAAGCGATTGATAGATCAGTTTCAATCATAATCTATTTATTTATCTGCATATGTGAACAAAGGTTGAGAAAGTTTGGAAAAATTACCTGAAAAAAGGTCGAGATTGTATGAAAGTACCAATATGAAGATTATGTAAATATGAAATGCATATATGTAAAATAGATGGGAGAGATTTGAAGCATTCTGAACAAGTAGAAAGATTTAATTCATCTTAGAGAAAATAAGAGATATATTTGGTGTATAACAGGAATTCTGGAATTAAACCTAATATCGTTTTGAGGAATTCGGATTGAGATAGAAATTGGGTTCTTTCGTAACGTGGAATTTGTCGCCCCATGGTACCACGAGGTTACCGCCGTGGGATATAAACCCTGGGAGACATGGTACAGTAGTCTGTGGGATTTCCTTCCTTCGTACGCCATGTTCTCCAAGGTAAGTCTATGGTCGTCTGATTCCTTAGGCAACGTACATACCAGATGAGAGTAAAATTGCATATTATTAGCATGATACATTGCGATGAAGTATTACTATATTTAAAATAATCCATCCTTAATTTAAAAAATAGCAGCATATAGTTGATATAAAGGATTATGTTGAAGAATCTATATGGACGAAGAGTGTGAATTAAATGACTTTATGTTATAAACAGTAAGGCACATGGCTTACATAAATGGATAAATAAAGGTTTTGAAAAGTCTTGTGATAACTCGCACTTTAGTTTCAAGACTAGCGTACATTATAAAACGTGGATTAGCGAATGTAAGATCAATTTTGTGATATTATGAATCTTCCCCACCGAAATAGTTTCAAAAATTATAACTTGAGACTTTTTATAATAATATTTTAAAACTTTTTTGCGCGACCCTTTTTTTTCAAATAAAATAGTTTTCTGCTGTTCTTGCTGCAATGATAAAAATATTGGAAGCATCTAGCTCATCGGTAGTAAACCCTTACAGTATATATCAGTTTCATTTTTTAAAAGAGAAACAATCTCATAAAATATTACCTAATTCAAAGTACAGATGGCATAAATTTACCTGACGTATAACCTTTGAAACATGGAATACATAGGATTATTGATTTATCCATATGAACACACTTTTAGATATGCTTTTTCATAAAACTTCTTGAAAATATTTAGGTTTATCAAAATAAAATTGAAAAATCGAGAAAATTTCAATTAGAGGCCAAATTGATAAATGAACTTAAGTATAGATATCACATACTCAAAAAGATCGAAGTTCTAGTCTAATAATATAGACCCAAGATTAATAAGTTTTGCTGCCACGAAGGTTTGAATTTTACACGGAAGTTAAATCCCAGAGGAAGAGGAACCGTTTTAAGAACGAAAGTTTGAAAGTCCACTGTTATAGTATTAAATATATCTTTTTGTGGGGATAGGTTTTCTAATATCTCATAAGAAATATAAAACTCAAATGATTGACAACACCCCAACAGTTTTTACTGGAATCTCTTTGTTGTTATGAAACAATATTATATATGGAATAGAACGATAAAATAATTTATCATTGAAGGTGGTAAAATTAAGGTTGCTTCTTATCTTAGTGGCTAATATCATCTATAGGAATAAACATTAACTAAACGTAGAGATATGCTTCCAGAATATTCACCAGAAATGTTTTTCTTTTTATAAAAGACAAGTAAAATTATGAAAAAGGCATCTCCTTATCGTGCAACTGAAAGTTGTTGATGACTTGCACCATCTATCGGAATGGATATCAACTATTCTCGTTGATTTTTAATTATTCCAGAATTGGCCAAATACCCATTCTTGATTAATCAAGAAAAGCTAACCACGGACAAGTAAAAGTCAAAAGTACAAATTTGACCATCTTCTACTGTACCTCACACACAGCGACCAAATATAATACAAAAATAATAAATCTACAGTTATAACCTTTTAATATGGATTTCAGGGGAACAGACAATTACTTTAATAAACACCTGTATTAACAGAGTAATGTGTCTACAAACTTTCACTAATGATTTAAAGAACCTTTTTAATTTATTGAATCAAATGTGGGGCAGATATAGAGATATTCATAAACCAGCTTCTTGAAGCGCAGAACGCCAACTACCCGGCTGTCCAGCTCACAGGTATGGACTAGTGCCAATCACTTTAAACCAGGTCCTGACTGCATTGCTGAGCAAAACCAGTTTACCAGGAAATTCCATGCTGAGATTGATTCTAAGAGTTTAGCCATAGATGTAGGGTTGAGGTGGGTCAGTCCAAGCAGGATAGCTGTCTGCATCCTTTGTCTCTGGAAATCTGGACAGTTTATAAAGATGTTTAGAGTTGTGAGTCCACAGAAAAATGTCCAAATATTCGAAAAATCCACATTATTAAGCTGCGTATTGAAGAAGCGTTACTGCGTGTATGTACGTAGTTTCAAAATTTTCAATAGTGCTATCCATGATACATGCCTTCAATCTTAACATCTTGACAAAACAAATTTGTTTGATATCTACTATTATTTATTGGTAATTCTACTGCCCTAAAAGCTTATTTCCATAGTTTGCTTAAATACCAAACTATTAATACACCATTCAGTCTCGCTTATAAAATCAGAATCGTCAAATACAGTATTAGATCTTTAAAAAGCGGTCTGGTGAATTAAATTGGCGCAACCGCTGGAGGGTTCACCACTGAAGAGCCAGGCCCTTCCAATATTTTTCATCGTAGTAAGTACAGTAAGAAGTTTGCTTTATGTGTAAAAGAAATACGCTTGCTAAATAGTTGTAAACTCTGCCTTCTGTTGTAGATGCTGATCTTCCTGAGTCTACTGGTGGCAGTCACCCTGGCCCTGCCTCATCATGATCATGAACATCATGATGAACACCATCACGTGAGCTTAAAAATATATTCGTTTTTATACTGCTGGAAAATACTAAATAGAGCCTTGTTAATGCTATACATATATGCTGATATGTGTTTGTTAAACATGTTTTGGTTATCCGTGGATGTAATAGAATGCTCCCAATTTAGAGTTTGTGTTCTATATATATTATAAAATGAAAAGAGATTATATGTATAATATGATTCAGGCTAATATTGAATATGTCCTGATGCTAAATGCTGGAGAGATGAGATTAACATAAATACTTCATAACTGAACTTTATCCATTAGAAAGAACTTTTTTTTTTTCTTTAAGGATTTAGTTCTTAATCAATTTTAATTTAAAAAATCATTATACATTACAAAAAAAAAAAATAAAGGGAATTGCAAAGAGATTCCTATATTGTACAAACGGCTGGGGTTTAAGCATGATTTCAAACCTGATTGAGTCTGTAAGTTCTGAGATCAACGCGAGGAAGATCGCTATTTGTATGATTTAGGAGATTCTTTTCATGTCGGCTGTTTCAATTTATAAGGATATATTTATTCTTGGAACCTATAGCAGAATATGTTATAAGTTTAATTGAGATTAATTAGCCATAGATTTGGTATATGCACCCCAATCAGGCTTTTTCAAGATTACCTATTCACAGCCATAATCCATATTGACTGATGGTAAGACTTCTTGGTTCCTCTCTTCACTTGGTCCACAGTTGTAGTACGTTCTCTTGTTCTGGTGTCTTCATTAAATTCTTCAATCGATCTTCGAAGTAGGATATCTTGGCTGGAATATGTGACCTATCCTCATATATTTTGAATTTGCAGGATTCATATGAAATAAATGCATTCACTTTTAAATAAAATTAACAAGTAGAACAAGAAAGTAATCATATGTATCTGCCAGACGAATGTACTAATTGTTCATTCGGTATTCAATCAGTGCTGATGGTGTACATTGTGATGTATCAGCACGCCCACCCGTACCACTTCGGCTACCACTCCCCCGACCACGGCGGACACCACTACCGCAAGGAGTCCGGGGACGGCCACGGCGGAGTCCACGGCTCCTACGGCTACGTGGACGCCCACGGCATCAAGCGGCACGTGGACTACGTGGCGGACCACCACGGCTTCCGTGCCCACGTCAAGACCAACGAGCCGGGGACCGCTGACCAGGACCCCGCTGCTGTCCACCTAGAACACCACGGTCATCATGGTCATCATCATGGCCACCATGATCATCATCACGGCCATCATGATCACCACCACGGCCATCATGAACACCACCACGGTCATCACGGTCATCATCATGGTCATCACGGCCACCACTTCTAAGGGACCAATCGAGTTTTTCTTCGACAGAAACCAACATATAAAATGTATATGAAACAAGTTCAAAGGTGAAATATGTAGGGATTTTTGTTGTATTGCTTAGTGGCAATCAATTATACATATATATCTGGGAACTCAGGGTGATATATTATTATATTTAGTATGGCATACTATACAAAATATATATGCATATTGTATTTTATATTGTATATTCTAACATGCTTGGTGAGTGGAACCAATATTGTTTTTTTTTAACTATATACCTTATAATAGGTTGAATACCTTTTTAAAATACTTCATTTATTTACTCCAATCTCTTTTACACTGAGACAAAGTACGCTTTTTTCTTTTTTTACATTTTGACTATATCTTTATATATTTATTTATTTCTCTATTCAATGTTTACTCTTTCATTCTAATGTTTATTTTTATTTTATTGTTTTCTCTCTATGTTTAAATATGAATTTTGTTTAATATCTTTGTTTATCTAACCAAATGTATGCAATATTCATTGAATAAAATATAATATTTTTGTTTAATATTCCGTGTCATATTTTTCTATGTCGGGGGGACAATTACTTGAGATTATTGTACATAAGGGCAGACTGGATGTTGACACAAGATACACACACACATTATATGATTCATATTTTTATAATTATCCCCTAAAATTTATATAAAGCTAACTAATCTAATGCATAATACTGTTAAGGCATAACAGCTATAAATAAAACAGCTGAAATAAAATTAAAAAAAAACTTCCAAATTATATAGGTTTTGCCTCGTACAAAAACTTTAGATTTTTTCATATATTCATAATTTTATTTATACATGTTGATATTATAAGTTATTTACATATTTTTGTACTAGTGAACTCAGCGTCTTAGACAACACATCTAACTTTAAATCTGGTTCATTGAAAATAGTAATTGACTTAGACCCAGAGCAGCAGCTTTACACACCCAAGATAGTGGATATTGCTGCTCATGTGATGGAGAGAGATGCATATAGACATCTGAGACTCTTCTTTGGATACGACAACAACAACAACAACATTGAAAATAGTTGTTATTAAAGAAAAACGAACATCATGGGGTTTCAAATTGTCTACCAAACTGCGATAAAAAAAAAACAGGCACAAACTTACTTAGTCCTAGTTAATATATTATAAATATAGAAATATGAAATAGTTAAAAATTCAAGTTAATAAATATAGAATAAATGTCAAGAGAATAAGTGAGTTATAATCGATAAGATGAAAATAAAAGTTAATGACAACGTATCCCTCTCTTAACAATAGAGGACCTCACACTTTTGGAAATGTTTTTGTGTCTTTAACTCTTAAATACTAATACACTCATGGACAAAACTTAAGGAAATTGTACCTTTAACCATGTATATCGAGATTCAGACAATAACTCTGAAAGATATTACAGTGACCTTTATTGAAGACACACGAGATAACCAATATACACTCATGGACAAAACTTAAGGAAGTTGTACCTTTTACCATGTATATCGGGATTCAGAAATAACTCTGAAATATATTACAGTGACCTTTATTGAAGACACACGAGATAACCAATATACACTCATGGGCAAAACTTAAGGAAATTGTACCTTTTACCATGTATATCGGGATTCAGAAATAACTCTGAAAGATATTATAGTGACCTTTATTGAAAACACACGAGATAATCATTAAACACTCATGGACAATATTTAAGGAAGTTGTACCTTTCAGCATGTATATCGGGATTCAGACAATAACTCTGAAAGATATTACAGTGACCTTTATTGAAGACACACGAGATAACCAATATACATCCATGGACAAAACTTAAGGAAATTGTACCTTTCAGCATGTATATAGGGATTTAGACAATAACTCTGAAATATATTACAGTGACCTTTATTGAAGACACACGAGATAACCAATATACACTCATGGACAAAATTTAAGGAAGTTGTACCTTTTAGCATGTATATCGGGATTCAGACAATAACTCTGAAAGATATTACAGTGACTTTTATTGAAAACACCTGAGATAACTAAGTTTGAACAAAAGTACCTCTGTCTCCTAAAAACATTAAGCACATTTCTCTTCCTTCATTTTGTCCATGATTATATAAACCATAAATTATTCCGAGTTTACAATTACACCTGACCTAGTTAAAACTAAAGGATTTGTATCTGTTTTATATTTTAGATAGTTTCTTCAAAATGGAATTATGGAATTACATATATTTTAAAGTATCTCATTTCAAGCATTTACTTCAAACTTCATTTATCTATACATAAGATAGTTAGATAAGTATGTACCACCATGTAAAACATTATAAGAGCTGAGGTTACTCGGAATTTTACCTTCTACGTTGATTGAAGGAAATATTTTTGGCTAAAATAAAATCTTACAAGATATATATATATACAGTTGAATATGTCTATAGTGCCCCTTCTAAATAGCGGCTTCCTCTCTATAGCGCCCGATTTTAAATACGTAATACGATGCGATATGCATTAAAAGAGACCTGTCTATAGCACCCCCTCTCTATAGCACCCTATTTTGGTGAGTCCCAAGAGGAGGCGCTATAGACAGGTTTATATATATATATATATATATATATATATATAACTGTATATGCAAATTCATTTTCAGATGAAAATCAATGGAAACAGCTTTAGACCCTAAATTTAAGTAAGATGAACAATAATTCGGATAAAAGTTTAGTTTGAAAATTATTGATATTTCAACAACATAATTTGAATTCAATACATTGATGCAAATAATATATCAAACTTCCTTAACAGCGTTAAGTAACAATCTCGTTACTTGAAATGTATTTAAGAAAGAGAAGTAAACAATATATTGACATTTTATAAGGGAAAAAAGGAATAGAAGAGAGGCAGATAAAATATTGTAACAAAGTATTTATTATTTTATTAACAGAGTATGATTTTTTATGTTTATATTTTGCTACTCTGTACACTTCCCTCTTTTGCTTATCTTTTGTTTATCACTCATAGTTTGTTCTTGACTGAAATAAATTGTTGTCTCATCCCGAAGTTGGTCTTCCCTAATTTTCCACGTGGCAATATATATAGAAAACCTATTGTTTTGTAATAGCATATTTTATTTCTTGTATCTGCACTATTTTGCATAGTTGTTGGTTATGCTTTTAGAAGATAGCACTATTTTGCATAGTTATTAATTGTGCTATTGTAAGATACCGTTGTTAGAGCGTCAGTCCAGTAACACGTTAAGTTATTCTTGTACCTTATCTTGTGTTGGCAATAGAAGCCTTTGTCCCCATTTGTATAATAGTTATATAAAATTATTTCATATATACAGAAGTTTATAAAATTATGTGAAATAGTATTCGATATATATCGTGTTCTATTGGCGAATCATTATACCAGATTTTATCCTGTAGAAGGACGTACGTGCCCGAAAGCTTGAGGAAAAAAAATGTTTTTAAAAGACACTTTTCCCTGGAGGTCTGATTAATTTTACTCAATAAAAGCCTTATTTGCACACGTGTTAGTGATTGGAGAGACACAACACCTACCCACACAGGTAATTATCTTAGATTCAACTCATATTCAGTCCAAGCATCACAAAATCTTAGTTCTAAAACTCTATCAAATAAATCGAATACCCATTGTCAGCCAAAAGAATAAAGTTGAAAACAAAACTAGAATTTATCATCTAATCACCAAACAACAAATAACCTGAGAACTTTATCATAAAATAATTTTTTACATCGCCTAGCAATAGAAATCCACGCCAAACACAATCTCTGCTTCCTATCGTAGAGTTAGGGAGAAGAAAACTTCTCAAGTATTTTGAAAAAATACAATTTCACAAATAGATACTAATTAAACCAAGATTTATTAAAATTTTCAATAATGAGAAACTATTGTATACTTCATTATGCTTATATAGTACTAGACGGGTGACCCGGACTTCGCCCCGGGATTGACCCGTGTGCATATCTACTCGAGTGATATATATTTAGATAAGATTTTTTTTTATATAATTGTTTGTTATTAGCATTATCTATTTTTGTTTGCATCAGCATAATTTAATCTAATCTTTGATAGAGGGCGCTGTTCGTGTGAGCTTAGTAGAATAATTTGAATATATAGTTTTAATAATTGATTTATATATTTTTTAAAATAGCCTATCGTCTTCCCCGTATTTCTTTACCTAAGTATGGAAATTTTGGTTTGAATTAGTGAACTACTGCGAATTTGTATACCGGACATACAAACATACAAACATACAAACACACAAACATTGATTTTATATATATAGATTTGTACTTGAAAGTTTGCTCTTGGTGTTTAACGAAACTATTTGGAGATGTTTCTCTAATTAATATTATTCAGAACTTCGAGCAAAGCTATTCCGCTTGAAGTACAAGCCAACAAATCAAAGGTTTGTTATAAGTAAACAATACACATAGCGCACTCTAAATATAATAATATATTATGTATAGGAATTAATGTATGTATGTGAGAAGTATCTTACACCAATAAATCACTAATAATCTGTTTTAGTCAACAATTTGAAAATAATATAAAAGAATGGTATTATTATTTTACATGGTACATTTAGCGCTAAAGAGAAATATGTATTAAAGTGTCAACAAACTTTCTACATAATACACGATATGTTAAAGATTAGTACAAATGTGATATTGTACTGGGATAAGGTGCTACATGGAGATGCCACACGATATGATGTTGTTGTTGTCGTGTCCAAAGAAGAGTCTCAGATGTCTTCATGCATCTCCATCACAGCAGCAGCAATATCTACTCTCTTGGGTGTGTAAAGCTGCTGCTCTGGGTCTATGTCAATTTTCTGCAAGGCTGCGGTCATTGCTGGGCATGAGAAAATACACGATACAAAACATGATATACACGCTTTCTACACTATGAAATACAAACTCTGTAAATGATTTGATGATGAGAAGTCTGCAGTAAAGTACCACATGGAGAATAAATTTACAAATAATGTAGATAAATAAAGTATTAACACAGTAAGTGAGTTGTAAAGCTGCAGTGAAGTGTCACAGGAAAAAATAAAGTCACACTTTTCTACACTACACACGATATAGATCATGAATGCACACACATTTTCAAATATAGATAAATAAATTATTAACTTAGTTAGTGTGGTGTTGAAATGCAGTAAATGGTGTGACTTCAAAATGATAAAATAACAATCATTCAAACACAACACACGATACAAGACATAGACGTAGACACATTCTACACTATAGAGAACTGTATTATTAACTCAGTGCGTTGTTGAAGTGCAGTTGAGAGTGTGTGATACAAAGAAAATAAATTCTACACAGCAAGGTATAAGACATGGATGTAGACACATTCTACACTATAGAAAACTGTATTATTAACTCAGTGCGTTGTTAAAGTGCAGTTGAGCGTGTGTGATACAAAGAGAATAAATTCTACACTGTTGTGTAGAATTTATTCTCTTTGTATCACACACGCTCAACAAAAGTACCATAAGACATGGATGTAGACACATTCTACACTATAGAGAACTGTATTATTAACTCAGTGCGTTGTTAAAGTGCAGTTGAGCGTGTGTTACACAATGAGAATAAATTCTACACAACAAGATATAAGACATGGATGTAGACACATTCTACACTATAGAGAACTGTATTATTAACTCAGGGCGTTGTTAAAGTGCAGTTGAGAGTGTGTGATACAAAGAGAATAAATTCTACACAGCAAGGTATAAGACATGTATATAGACACATTCTACACTATAGAGAACTGTATTATTAACTCAGTGCGTTGTTGAAGTGCAGTTGAGCGTGTGTGATACAAAGAAAATAAATTCTACACAGCAAGGTATAAGACATGGATGTAGACACATTCTACACTATAGATAACTGCATTATTAACTCAGTGCGTTGTTGAAGTGCAGTTGAGCGTGTGTGATACAAAGAAAATAAATTCTACACAGCAAGGTATAAGACATGGAAGTAGACACATTCTACACTATAGATAACTGCATTATTAACTCAGTGCGTTGTTGAAGTGCAGTTGAGAGTGTGTGATACAAAGAGAATAAATTCTACACAGCAAGGTATAAGACATGTATATACTACACTATAGATAACTGCATTATTAACTCAGTGCGTTGTTGAAGTGCAGTTGGGCGTGTGTGATACAAAGAGAATAAATTCTACACAGCAAGGTATAAGAAAATGTATATAGACACATTCTACACTATAGATAACTGCATTATTAACTCAGTGCGTTGTTGAAGTGCAGTTGGGCGTGTGTGATACAAAGAGAATAAATTCTACACAGCAAGGTATAAGACATGTATATAGACACATTCTACACTATAGATAACTGCATTATTAACTCAGTGCGTTGTTGAGGTGCAGTTGAGCGTGTGTGATACAAAGAGAATAAATTCTACACAGCAAGGTATAAGACATGTATATAGACACATTCTACACTATAGATAACTGCATTATTAACTCAGTGCGTTGTTGAAGTGCAATTGAGAGTGTGTGATACAAAGAGAATAAATTCTACACAACACACGATACAAGACATAGACGTAGACACATTCTACACTATAGAGAACTGTATTATTAACTCAGTGCGTTGTTGAAGTGCAGTTGAGCGTGTGTGATACAAAGAGAATAAATTCTACACAACAAGATATAAGACATGGATGTAGACACATTCTACACTATAGAGAACTGTATTATTAACTCAGTGCGTTGTTAAAGTGCAGTTGAGCGTGTGTGATACAAAGAGAATAAATTCTACACAACAAGATATAAGACATGGATGTAGACACATTCTACACTATATATAACTGCATTATTAACTCAGTGCGTTGTTGAAGTGCAGTTGGGCGTGTGTGATACAAAGAGAATAAATTCTACACAGCAAGGTATAAGACATGTATATAGACACATTCTACACTATAGATAACTGCATTATTAACTCAGTGCGTTGTTGAAGTGCAGTTGAGAGTGTGTGATACAAAGAGAATATATTCTACACAACAAGATATAAGACATGGATGTAGACACATTCTACACTATAGAGAACTGTATTATTAACTCAGTGCGTTGTTAAAGTGCAGTTGAGCGTGTGTGATACAAAGAGAATAAATTCTACACAACAAGATATAAGACATGGATGTAGACACATTCTACACTATATATAACTGCATTATTAACTCAGTGCGTTGTTGAAGTGCAGTTGGGCGTGTGTGATACAAAGAGAATAAATTCTACACAGCAACGTATAAGACATGTATATAGACACATTCTACACTATAGATAACTGCATTATTAACTCAGTGCGTTGTTGAAGTGCAGTTGAGCGTGTGTGATACAAAGAGAATAAATTCTACACAACAAGATATAAGACATGGATGTAGACACATTCTACACTATAGAGAACTGTATTATTAACTCAGTGTGTTGTTAAAGTGCAGTTGAGCGTGTGTGATACAAAGAGAATAAATTCTACACAACAAGATATAAGACATGGATGTAGACACATTCTACACTATAGAGAACTGTATTATTAACTCAGTGCGTTGTTAAAGTGCAGTTGAGAGTGTGTGATACAAAGAAAATAAATTCTACACAGCAAGGTATAAGACATGGATGTAGACACATTCTACACTATAGATAACTGCATTATTAACACAGTGCGTTGTTGAAGTGCAGTTGAGCGTGTGTGATACAAAGAAAATAAATTCTACACAGCAAGGTATAAGACATGGAAGTAGACACATTCTACACTATAGATAACTGCATTATTAACTCAGAGCGTTGTTGAAGTGCAGTTGAGAGTGTGTGATACAAAGAGAATAAATTCTACACAGCAAGGTATAAGACATGTATATAGACACATTCTACACTATATATAACTGCATTATTAACTCAGTGCGTTGTTGAAGTGCAGTTGGGCGTGTGTGATACAAAGAGAATAAATTCTACACAGCAAGGTATAAGATATGTATATAGACACCTTCTACACTATAGATAACTGCATTATTAACTCAGTGCGTTGTTAAAGTGCAGTTGGGCGTGTGTGATACAAAGAGAATAAATTCTACACAGCAAGGTATAAAACATGTATATAGACACATTCTACACTATAGATAACTGCATTATTAACTCAGTGCGTTGTTGAAGTGCAGTTGAGAGTGTGTGATACAAAGAAAATAAATTCTACACAGCAAAGTATAAGACATGGATGTAGACACATTCTACACTATAGAGAACTGTATTATTAACTCAGTGCGTTGTTAAAGTGCAGTTGAGCGTGTGTGATACAAAGAGAATAAATTCTACACAACAAGATATAAGACATGGATGTAGACACATTCTACACTATAGAGAACTGTATTATTAACTCGGTGCGTTGTTAAAGTGCAGTTGAGCGTGTGTTATACAATGAGAATAAATTCTACACAACAAGATATAAGACATGGATGTAGACACATTCTACACTATAGAGAACTGTATTATTAACTCAGGGCGTTGTTAAAGTGCAGTTGAGAGTGTGTGATACAAAGAGAATAAATTCTACACAGCAAGGT